>BROE01000011.1:7288788-7404238 GCA_036571765.1 Plecoglossus altivelis | reverse complement strand
TGTGTGTGTGTGGGTGATGCGTGTGTGTGTGTGTGTGTGTGTCATGCTGTGTGTGTTTCTCGATGCTGGCTACCTTGTTCTTGATCAGTCCGTCCTGGTAGAACCAGACTTCGCTCATTCCCTCCACCGTCTCCATCACCACCACCCGCCCCGATTTCAACTCCTCTACACCTCCTTGGATTGACAGGTAGTGACCTCGCTCTTTACTCTTGATACGGAAGAAGTGCCGCCTCTGTCAACAACAAAAGGAACATGTCATGATGGACTTCTATTGGACTCTTTTTCACCGCATCGCCAAAAGATGGTAATCAGTAGTCAGTGTAAAGCCCTGTTAGATGTATGAGGTTATTTCTGAGTACCAAGGCTTTAGCGGAGCACTGACCTGTCGCACTGGGTATAGGGAGCCTATGGTATGCAGCTGGCTGAACTTGGGCCAGTAGGGAATCTCTAAGGTCTCCAGCAGGAACTGACGCCCCCTGTAGTTACTGTGCTCACACACCACCCAGCTGCACGGAGGACACGTGACATGAACAGCGGCATCAGTGGTTTGAGATAGCACAGCTAACACAAGCAGTAACGTTACTCAGCGTCATTAGATATGGAACGCACACACAAACATCAGTGCTAGCACACGCACACGGACACGCAAACCACTGACCTGCCGCTGTTGACCCGGACAGACAGGGTGTGGTTGTTGTAGCCTTCCTCCAGCATGTTGACCACGTCTGTTTCTATGGTGATCTCACGACCCTCCAGACACTCCAGGGCAAACAGAGAGATGGAGGGCAACGAGAACATCTGTGGGGGAGTCAGGGGATTCTCAGTAAGAACCACACAAAGTGGAACAATGGCATGAACTGGTAAGAATTCATGTACACATATACAGACGTATATTGTCAACATGGAAACAGAAAGCCAAGAGAGTGTTTGAGAACAGTCCAGGAATCACTGTGAGGGTTCTTACCAGAGGAATAGGTTTGAGGGAGCGGATCACGTAGCTAGAGGGACAGCCCATGCTGCTGAAGTTGGGGTAGTCTCCCTCTGAGAGCACGTACAGGTCCCCTTTGAAGCTTTTAGCGTCATACACAACCCAGCTGCCAACATACACACACACACACACACACAGAGTCAAAATCACAGTCATTTATCAGCATGGCCACGAACAGACGAGCTTTCATAAAAGACCCATTCACGTTATTCAAAAAATGTATTTGGAAAATATTTCCATATTTTGTACCCATTGCAATATATGTTCTGCCTCCAACCCCCCTCCCCTTCTCTTCCTCTTGGCCATCCTCACCTTCCTCCCATGACTCTGCAGGACTTGGCCAGCAGTTTGTCAGCGAGGGTCTCTTGGGCCAGGTCATATGTGTGACCCTCTCCCTGGAAGTCTGGCTCAGAGTAAAGGATCACCTGATGACACAGACAAAACACACACACATGCATTGGACTGGCACACACACAAATACCTCTCTGTTGAATATTGAGCTGGTGGCTAAATGTAATATAACAGTCGCCATTAGGTGGCGTTAGTGTCTAATTGTTCTTGTGCTAGGTTACATGCACTGTGTGAGGCATCGCAGCACACAGGGATCAGGCTGTCTCACCTCACTCCTGGAACCCGTGGTCTCACCCGGAGCCTGAACAAGACACACACACACAAACTTCATGTTAGATCCCAGACTTCTCATCTCTTCCCCTCTGTCCCTGCCTCCCTCTCTCCCTCCTTCCACCTTTGGAGGATCCTCACCAGTAGGATGGGCTGTATGGAGCAGATGCTGTTGTCCTTGGAACCCCAGTCGGCACAGTTGTTATAGAAACCCTTCTCCAGGATATACTGCTCCCCAGAGTAGTCCACATGGGAGTAGGCAATCCATCTGGAGGGAGGAGGAAATGAAGAAGAGAAAGAGGAGGGAAAGGTAGTGAGGAGGAAGAGGAGATGAAGAAAGAGAAGGTGTTTCCATCACAAATCCTTCACATTCTTTCACTAATAACCCCGTTCACGCTTTAGCATTCAGACGCAAAGATATGTGGTTCAGCCGTGCTAGCTCTACTCTGACATTCCCCAAATATCTCAGTCTGGTGCGTGTGGTCAGGGTGACATGTGTGGACGTACGCTCCGCTGAGGACATGGATGGAGCGCGTGGTGGGGAGGTAACCAAACAGCTCTACGTCAGGGATGGCCTCCGTGACCTCGAAGCTTCTCTCCTCCTCCTGCTGCCCTTCCCCAGGCTCCCCTTCTGGCTGCTCAAACATCACCAGCATGGGCTCTGTCAGGTCCTGTAGAGGGTCGGGCAAACAGAGGTCAGGTGTCAAAACAATGTTGTGTGGTGAGGTAGCTCAAGAAAACTGTCTGCTTGTAAAACCAGGTTGTCAAAACTCGACTATATATGCTACTACAAGATTTGAGAATGCGGTTTTCACAGGACCGATTGTCTCTAACAACCAGTGACAGGGGTGTTTGGTAATGGTACGGTTTATGGCGTGGTCACTCACCGCCCTTATGACTCTGATAGAGCGCAGCTCAGCATTGTGACCCCCCCACACCCTCCAGTCATGGTAATCCCCCTCCTCCAATAGGTACTGGTAACCACGGAAACCCTCCTTTTCATACCCCACCCAGCTAGGGAGAGACAGAAACAGGGTGTGAGAAACAAACAACGAAGTTCATTTCATATTATATATATATATATATATATATATATATATATATATATATGTCATCTCTACATGGACACACTATCAATTCACTGCATGAAGATCTAAGTTCATCAGTGATTCTGTTGCTCACCATCCTCCATGTACTTTGATGGAACCAGCGCTGTACATGAAGGCAATCTGACTGCGATCTACCCTGGTCATAAAGTCCTTCATGTTGGAATAGATGGTCCTGGTCTTGCCAGTGAAGTAGGGTTTTTCATAGATCACCAGCTAGACAAAAACACACAAATTAACATAGCATTTCGGAACAAACTGCAGAAAAAGATCCACAATATGTAACAAATATATTTTCATAGTCAGTCTAAGATAAGCAGGAAGATCTGTGTTTGGATCCACTGTTACTGGTGTAAGTTCTCACCTTCGCCTCATTGGGTTTCTCCACTCTCGGTTCCCCCTGCAATAGGAGACAGCATGGTTAACTTCCACAACTAGCTAGCAAGTAATGCAATGATACTGCTGCAGATCTATGGCTCCAGAATGAATAACTAAGAGGCTCTCACCACTTTGAGGGGGTGTAGCGAGCCCACGTAGGGCTTTTCCACGCCCCAGGATGCAGGGTTGGGGAACCCCCCCACCTCCAGTACCTTGGGCAGCCCCTGGAAGAAGGGCTCTGCGTACACTAGCCACCTGGGGAGGAGGACAGAGGGAGCACGCAGAATACCTTCATTATAGAACACCTCCACTAAGAAAGCCCTTCCATTGCCAGCTAGCTCCACACTGGATAAGTACAACTCACAGCCCAGCGTTGATGATGATGGAGTTGGCCTTGATAGGGAAGCCGAAGATCCTGGCATCTTCGGAGGTGTCCCTGAACGTGACCTTCTTACCCTCCGCGTTCTCCTCTGGAAACAAGCTGATCTCTGGAACACTGTAGTCCTGCAGAGGAGGGTGAGGGAGGCAAATTGATCAAACAAACGAATGACTTCCACAGAGAAACCTGTGGCTGTGACGAGATGTGCAATGATCGTCAGACACTAAAGGGGTGCTATGCCTGGGGAAAATAGGGCATTTCTGACCAAACACAAATGACTGCATAAGTTGGACTCTCTTACTCTGACAGCTCTGCGAATAGATCCAATGATGAACCTCCTGACAGGAAGAGCCTTTCCTTCCTCTCCCTCCTGGCCTTCGTTCTCCTTCTCTCCACTCTGCTGGCTCGTTCCGTTCTGCTCCGTCCTGTCTGCCTGTGTGCTCTGCTGCTGTCCTTCCTGCACACACTCCTCAGGGGGCTCAAAGGGGTAGGTGATCTCGATGTCCCCCTCGTCCAGAGCTATCTTCTCCCCTTTGAAGTTGGGCTTCTCGTACAGCACCCAGCTGCGCATAAAGAGACAGAGACAGAGAGTGAGAGACATGGAGAAACAGGCTGAAGTTTGGTAATCAAGGTGTTTCAGTGTAACAGTGCTGCGATGGTTAGAGGCAGATCATGACAAAACACCCTGAAGATCACATTGATGTCTGTCATCTTTCCGTTTTTTTATATGCCATGCCAGAAGGTAGGCTTTGATAACAGATGTAAGTTATATAAGTGATCGACACATCTCCATGTAATTACACAATTCACACCCAGAACATACAAACACACACCTGCTATGGCACACTAAATCTTCTATCCTCCTCCTAGCATGCTAGAGTACGAGATTAGAGTTTAGTAGTGGTGACAAGTTTTAGGCCTCAGGGAAGAGAGGGAGAGAGAGTGTGAAAGAGTGAGAGAAAGCGACAGAGACAGAGGGGCTTGGTGTCTGCAGGGCTGGGTGAGTCCGACTAGTTCAGACTAATAAAAATGATGCCTGACTGCCAAATAATAATAATCCGTATCTCGGGAGACACTTCAAAGACATCACAAGCATGGCTTTTTATGTGCACATGTACAATGGCCCACTTTGACTCGTTTATGCACTTTGATATTCAACTCATCATAGCACAATTAAAAAGACACCTAAAGTATGTATAAATACACAACGTTAATAGATCCAATCATTCGGTTTAGCGCTAGTGTGTTCTACTGCTATTACACGCTAACACCCCACTGACTGAGAAAACAGACCACAAAAGAAAGCATGCAGCTTATCTTTATTATATCTGTATTCACAAACGGATTAAGTCTGTCTAGTGTGTGAATGCTGGGTTTTGCATGTATTTGTTACTGGATCACGCTGGTTTTGCGGAGCGCTATTCAGTTTTGACTTCATCTAAGAACCGAGGATTACAGGAGATGAAGTAGGGCATGCGTTGGCAGTGATAGCCAACCTGGAAATGTTTGTTTCAGACGCGTGTGTGTACGTTTGTGTGCGTGTGTGTGCATACCGGTGTGTATGTGAGACAAAAACAACATGTGTTCCAAATGAAAGTTTAGTGGTTTATGTACATTACTATACACTTCCACAAAAGTGCAGAGTTAAATATATTCTGTGCAGTATGTATGTTCAGGCAGTTTAATTTCACTTTGTTTCTATACACTTGTGGTTTATGTCATCTCCCCAGGTTCAGATGTTGAACACCTCAGGCATTAAACGTCTATGTGACCTGTGCCACAAATACTGAACACCCAAATTATCTTTTCTATGACAAATATTTGACAGTGCTGTGAAGGTGACTGAATGTTTCCAGCTCCAGGCACTGTGTGAATGTGTGTTTGTTTGCATCATGTGCAAAGTGCAAGCTTTGTTGACAGCGTGTTTGCAGTGCCTGTTTGCAGTGCCTGTTTGCAGCATGTCATGCCATGATTCTGGTATGTGGGTGCACATCCAAACCTACCCTCCTCTGATCACCCTGATGGAGATGGTCTCCTGCAGTTGCCAGGGCGTGGCATCGATGACATCACCGCGCACCTCGATTCTCTGACCGGACATTCCAGGCTGGTCGAAGATGAACATCTGAACACACACACACACAGACACACACACAGACACACACACACAGACACACGTGTCAGGTCAGTACTCAACCTGCAATCCCCTTACTGGAAGCTGTACAGTAGACTACAGTACAGACTGTCCCAGACTCACACAACTCAGAATGTTGTCAGAACAAGTTTGTGGGTTAGCAGTAAAAGTGTTGAAAATATGTATGTGACTTTATCCATGTAGCAATTTAACCTGGTGTGTATTGTTCCTGGCTAAGCCTTGGGAAATAATTTAGAGAAGGCATTGACACTTAAGTTGATGTAACCTTTAGGTGTACTTCTACAGTATGGGAAATCACTTGCTGAAACCAAATGTTCAATGTCATGCAGGAACAGGCTTGACATTTAAATAAACCCCTTTATACAGACACACAGGCACTTATACGCACACATAAGCACCACCCACACGATCTGCTATATGCAAATATGTGTGGTAATGTGAGTAGTGAAGGTTATGCAATGGTAAGGTAATGGTTTATATTCATAAAAAGCACATGAACTGAAGCTAGAACAAAAGGCCTGGCAGGTTATACTGCAGCGACGGCCAAAGACAGTTTGACATTCCGAATGAAAGTATGTGTCCTCATGTCAAAGTTGAACACAGGTTTCTTGCATAATCTGATAATAACGACCAATTAGAAATGTGGTCAGGCTCACCCAGTGGTGAGTACAACACTGTTATCCATGTATTTAATATTGACAGGAAGTAGGATAGTTGTGGTTTTGTTTTAACATTGACGGGGCCAAACATTTTCATAATCTTATATTCCAACACCACCCTTGAATTATTGGCGGGATGTTTTAATGGTTTTGTCAACATGGAATGGACCAACTAGCCACCCTTAGAACCTACACGTATGGACACACACTACAGCGTTGCTGTAGGTTTTACGCTTCATTACCCAACACTGTGGAAGATGACGGCCGTGTGCAACATCAGGACTTCGTCAGAAGGGGGAGTTTCAAAAGAGTTCTAGAAAGCTCTACCTTCAAGTTGTCTCCAACAAAGGATAATCAGATGCCTATGGCAACTGTCACTATCGTTTACAGAGAAGGAATGTATTTCAGCTGGTGGCACTTGTTCCTCTCTGTGTTACGGGTATTAAATAGGGGTGACACAAATACTTAAAGAAAGAATGATGGATTTGTTTTGGCAAGGGATAGGGTGAGATTGTTTTGCGCTAAAGACTTACCTTTCCTGGACGGGGATTAAGCTTGCCGTGCGCCTTCTCTTTGGTGAGCTGCAAACAGAGAGGAAACGCATTGTTCGTCCAAGTTATCTCATTCAAATGCATTCAGTGGCGTACGACACTGCTGCCTGTCATCTCAAAGGGTCAACTGACAGATTAGGAAGCTCGATGTGTCTCAGTCCGGCACAATCCCAACGTGTTCTCCAAATACCAAGCCATTACTGATTAACACACAAGGCCTCCTCAGCCCACCAGCACAGATGCCGTACGCAAGGAAACTCATCACAGCTAAACTACATTTGCTTGGCACCTTTCCTGCTGTTAAAATTGATACAAGAATACACACATACTCAAATACATACCTGACACGTACAAATCTTGCCTGACTCAACAAAACTTGTGTGACAGGATGTTCTGAATACAAGAAGGGGACATTATGAGCAAGCAGCTTTGAGAGGTGTTGACAAACAACATGCCTCTACTGTCACTTGTTCTCAGCCACCTGGTTGTGAGGTCAGTCCATGTCTGGTATGCTGGAATGCGGGATGTACAAACAGAGTTTGGGGGGGCGTTTCATTTACAAATAAGACCACCGAATATTTGTGCGAATGTGGGGGTCACTGACATCTCTGGTGATTTCTCTGGATCACATGACATGGCTGTTCAAAACACAATGTAGCGACCATGGAAACCGCAGCTCGAGAAAGCACAGGGGTTTTGATTCAAACGAGCACTTAGCCACATTGCTAAAGGAGGCCCACCTGACAGTGTCGTGCAGAAAGACCTGGGGCTCAAATGGCAGTGAGAAATGTCAAAGCAGAGCCTCAACCAGTTACAGATCGCAAGGGATTTGCAGGCAGAAGTGAATAATGTCAAAAGACTCGAGTTTGTCAAAGGTGTGTTGAGTTTGTAGGCTTTGTAAGATGTTGTTATAAGAGTTCTTGGATATGTTCCAAGCGTTTTGTGATATATGCTCCTTCTATAGAGACTGAGATGTCAGTTAGGCCTTGACTGGCCATGAGCAACAGCAACACTGGTGTAGGTAACTCAGGAGGGAGCCCTGGAACCCCCAACCGCTGCTGACACAACTCACAAGCCCAAGACCACACAAGCTGTGTTAACAGAGAACAGCTACAACAACAAGCGCAGAGCTCCAGCGAGCCCTGCGACGTAGTCAGACCAGACGCAGAGTGATAGCAGACACAACAGGCAGACACAGCAGCTTTACTCTGCGGTAGGTGGATCCTGCTGTGGTCTCCGCTCCACTGCGAGTGGACCCACCAATGGCCAGATTCATAGAGCTGAGTTGGAGTGAGGTGATGACTGCATGTGTGTATGAAAGCATGGAAGTCACAGGGATTTGTGTTGAAGGTCAAGGATGAACAGATTCATAGGTTATCTGGTACATCACTTCACCTTTTTGTCTGACTCACAGGAGGTTCAGAGCTGCGTAATTAAGAAGCGATTTGAGCCTGAGGAGGAAAGAGGCCTTCAGCCAGGCATGCAGCACAACAGACTGACAGACAGGCACCTAGCCAGAGAAGTAGACAGGCAGCCAGATAGCCAGAATGTTAGGAAGACAAGCAGACAGAGAAACAGGTAGACAGCTATTCTCCCTGAGGCTGAGAACGTGCTGTCTCAGCTGCAGGACCCGGTGCCTTCCACACCCTGCACAGACATGACCAGGAAGACAAAAGAAGAGAGGGAGATAGAAGAGAAGGTGAACACCTGATTGTTTTCATCCCACCTCCTCTGATTCCTGCCGCAGCAGGCCAAATCATCCTCAGTTCAGTATCGAGGCATGACAGTAAAGAAGGCAAACAGCAGAGACAGGTGGTAGAGGTGTGGCAGTGTGTGCATGTATCTACAGGACTGGATGGTTAAAGTAAATCGCTGGGCGGGGTGCCCAGCCAAAGCAAGGAGCCAATGCCACACCAACATTAATGATGCTACAGTGTGCAGACAGGTTGGCAGGGAGGACTGGGGAGACTAATTCATCATCAACCAGAAGGTGGAATCTCAAGATGCCAGAGGAGATTCCATTATGTACTTAAATAAAGAACACTGTTCACACTTCCCCTTAGACAATTAATTAAAAAAATTGCTACAATATAATTTTAGATGCTGGGGTTGATTATAGGTCATAGGTTATATGCTGGACGGAGCACAGGTCTCCTGGGTGTTGAGAAAGTCCCCAAAACTACAGACAGTCCAACACTGTGAGTGTGTCACAGAATGACTTCTTATATCGTCTCTCAGTTGACATAGTAAAACAGGATGAGGCTGTAAACGGTCAAACACAACTCTCCCTTTGTGAGCGGCCAACACCCACATGATAAGAGGCCAACTCACAATATCCTCCCTGGCGTGGCCTGGACTGTCATGACTGTACCTAGCCTGGGTTAGTCTGCTCCGGCCTGAGTATGAGGGCTCTGGCATACTACTGTACCAGTATACTGGTGCTTTAGAGCAGGAACAGCATGGCTGGCCCAACAGTAGCAGCCTCAATGTCTCAGTGACTCTCAGAAACCTGAGCCCTGCTCTGACAGTGAACAGTGGCCTGGGGGGGGGTGGCTACTGGATATCTGGAACACTTAGACACACACACAAACATACACACAAACATACACACATACACACAACAAGCGTGGAATGGGAGAAGAACATTCTGTAGTCATGCACTCATACACTCAAACACACGAGAGTAAGTTTACAGGAGATCAACTCTGCAGCTGAACACAATACACTGTGTCCCTGTGCCATAAAACGTTGCTGGCATTGTGAAAGGGAGTCAACATCTATTTGAATGACGTGCCTTCATATTTAAAAGATAAATACGTTTACAGTATCTGCACGTTGCTAGGCATTCAACGTGACCTGCGACCTGTTGCTTGTCATAACCCTCAGGGCATGACAGGTCAGGTGGTTTATATTGTGTCAATAACACTGGTTTGCTCGGCGTCAGCACTGGTACGCCATAATGGCAGTGCATTGCTCTAGACGGCCGTAGCGATTGGTTGAGAAGGTACAACCTGATCTACGACACGGCACGTCTGCGTACTGAACACCAGAGTATGAGAGTGTACAGCTATGAAACTGTCTGTTATGCAGTTATAGAGAGTTATAGAGTGGGTGTACAGCATCTTCAACACCTCCCGAGCAGAGACGCTAAGAGACGCTGTGATGCTATACTCCTCTGCATTCCTCTTGTTGATTGTCTGAAGCCAGACACTGTACACTAGAGTCCAGTACACACAGACAGGGAGAGCAGGCATTGTGAACAGGCTGAGGTAATGTAGAAGGGCCAGATCTATTGTAACAGATCACCTCTGAGCCAGCTACCATTACAGCACTCTCACACCTGCCTCTGTGCTTAGGATAAGAGGATGACATTCCCATCTAACCAGAACAGGAAAATCCAGCCCCTTCACTCAATGAGATGTCTCTTCTAACATAAGCAAACATCTTCTGAATGAACCACTGTCCACTGTCAATTAATATCACTGGCTAGATAGCTGTACCCTTGCACTCAGTTATCAATGCTAAACATTTGAAATGATACGTTAAGTGCTAAACAACACCTTACAGTTTTTCCAAGGCTTTAAAAAACACATCTATCATCACTGATGCTGTATGTTTGTGATCCACTTTCCCCAGCATAAGCGAGTCAGTACTTACATAGGCATCAGGGAAGGCTCTGTACTTAGGCACCATCTGGATCTTCTCTGGTTCTGGCTCAGGGTTAAAGTGGGAGCCCCCATGGACACTGTTGAAGAGGGGTGTACCTCCTCCACCAGAGATGCCCTCGTTGATGAGGTTTCTCTGTAGTCCAATGGAACCTATGGAGCCCATACTACCACCCATGCCATTCATGATACTCATGTTCTGGGTCTGAGCCTGGTTCTGGGCTTGGTTGTGGCTGAACCTGGTTGTGAGGGCCTCCATGGAGAAGGAGCGGTGCTGGTCGCTAGAGGCTGTGGGGCTGAGCAGGTGTGAGGGGGAAGAGAGGGTTCGCTCCCCGAAGGAGGTGGGGGAAGAGAGGAGAGGTGGAGGTCGACTGATCCGAGCGTTGGTGTCTGGAGGTCCTGTGAGGGACGAGGACGCAAGGAAGGACAAGCGCTCGTAACGGGAAGGTACAATATTGTCCGTTCCATTGCCTGTTCCATTGCCAGTGCCACTACCAGTGCCAGTGTTGGGGATACCAATGGAGGAGAAGCTCAAACGGTCTTTCAAAGGTCCGATGTCTGGAAGCGAGGACGCTCTGAGGAGATTGGCATTGGCTTTTACCCTGTCGTTCTCCACCAAAGCCTGGTCCACGGAGGCCTGGCGATAGCTGGCAAACAGGAAGCTGCTGTCCAGGCGGGAGGTGGATCCAGGGGTCAGAGGAGTACTCCCACTGCCTCCCCCATTCAGATAAGAAGCGGGAGAGCTGTCTTGAGAGGAATCAGAGCCCAGGGAAGTCCTCCTTGTGGGGATGAAGCCTTGGCTTTTGTCCCCAGCCGGACCCTGCTCTTGCTTCTGCTGGAGCTTCATCATGTCCAGGGGGGACAGCTTGTCCTTGGGTGAGCTCCACTTGATTCCCAGGTCCACGGGTATGCTGCTGGGGCCCCCCCCATTATGGGTCTTGTCAGGGGCTCCAGGGGCAGGCGGGGAGTGGGTCAGGTTGCTGTCAGATACAGGGTGTGAGTTGGTGCTGGCGGCATCCTCCACAATGGGGGCCAAGGAAGAGAAGATGGGGGGGGGCACCCCCCGCAGGGTACGTGGTCTCTTGGGGCGGTCCATGCTCTTCAGAGTGTCTAGCATGTTCTCCATATCTTGCTGGTAGGGGGAACCAGGGGGGTCAGAGGACACAGGGGGCACAAGGGACGATGGAGAGAGGTCAGGGGTGAGCTCCACGCGTGTGGCCGTGAATACTCCGGAGAAAGCTAAGTCGTCGTAGCAATCTTGTCCGCGATAGGCTTCAGCAGGCGAGACGCCTGACACTGGGAGTCGCTGCGAGTCCCAGCCTGACTTGCTCCTCTCCGTCTCTTCCTCAACTACCTCTCTCCCTCCCTCCCTGATTGCCTCTCCTGCAGGTGTTACAGGCTCTGCCCAGCCCCTCCAACTTCTCCACCCCCTTTCTCCCTCAGCTCCTCCCCCTGCCTCGCTCTCACTACTCAGCTGAACTTTGCCACTGTTGCTCGGCCAGCTCATGTTGTCGTGGAAACTAGGCTTCTCAGCGGAAAGGGGCGAGGGGGAGGTCAGGTGTCGTGTGTACAAGCTATGAGTAAGGGAGGAGGTGGCGCTGGACAGGAAATCGTATTCCTCTCCTGTGGGCTCAGGTGTGGATCGGGTCTCCACATCAAACTGCTTCCACCTGTACTCTGCAGCTGGAGGTTCTGCTTCTGTGCCACCTGGCTCCGGCTCCGTCCTGACCTCACTGACGTGCACCGACTCTGGAGCAGCCCTCGCGGAGGCATCCTCCGACACCAAAGACACTTTGTGCATGCGATGTTTGATTTCATTTGGGGGTGAACCCTCGCGGATGGGGGATGGCCTTAACACGAGGGTGGTGCTTAAGGTGCTCTGGATGTCACGGCTGGAATTCATCTCTGTGTCGGAATCCAAACCAGCTGTTCTGAGTTGAGCCTGACAGGGATCAGCTGCTGCATTCACAGACCTGGGAGACAGAGAAGGACACCTACCAGTTAATGATTGTTTCTGGTTAAAGATTTGTCATTTTGGTTGCATTGCTGCATTAATTAACAAAAGCGAGTGGTTCAGTCTGGGGAACTTTTCACTGGTCCACAGTGCATAGGAACAGCAGAGGGCCTAGCCTAGCAGAGTCTGTGTACACATGTACAGTACCTAGCAGCTGACAGACGAAGGTTGCAGTGAGTCAACTGCCCCACAGCACCCCGCGCCTGCATTTGGGTCTGCTTGTTCGATCACAACAAAGCCTTCTGACACCAAAGCACTTTCCAGCAGCGAAGAGTTTCCATTCATTAAATGTCTATGAGGGGGAAGCAAGCAGGCAGTGGGCTGAACCTTATTGTTCTTTCCTTGAACCGTGCTGTCAGAGCGAGCAGAGCTTCTGGGGGGTTAGAGGGTGAGGGCAGAGGGTGGGGGGGTGGCAGAAGGAGGGTGAGCAGAGTGGGGGGGGGGTCTCACTTGTTCCTCTTCAGTTGTTTGGGCACACGTTCTGACACACGAGCATGTCACAAGACCAAATGATCAAAAATCGAATGTGATTCACTGCTGACATTAAAAGCGCAAAACTTGTTAGGTGAAGAGCAACACTGTTTCATTACTCATGGGTCACATTAGTGCTGCAATTACCATGGAAAGAGCAGCACCTCTTGGGGTGCGGAGCATATTTGACATAATGATGGTTCATCACTTAAGGAACCAAGAGTCAAACTAGTAATTTCCCCATTGTGAACATTCTTGGCTAATTATAGCTTAGAAGTATTGATGTGTCTCACTGGGATCTCTAAGAGATCATTTATAATCCTGAGATCTCTTGATTTCCTCTCACACAACATCACTCCAGTGTCAGGATTCAAAAGTGCTAATGAGCAGCGACAAGCGGTTTGTGATGAGTTTGTGGTCAGATGTCACTTCAGTAATTCTCCACTTGCTAAAGGCTAAAAAAAAACCCAACGTTTGTCCTTTAACCACTCTTCACACTCCCACACCTTCATAGGATGTCATCGCTACAGACAAACCACTCACCGTTAAAGCTTGCTAGATTTGAATCTTTAAACCACATTTTCGAACAGAATTTTTCCTACCTCCACCGCAGGGCATCCACACGTCACTCGCCTCTGTTTCAACATGTAAAAGTTAATGTCAATCCATCCCACTCTACGCTCAACTTTGCATGTTCAGCCACCAAATGCTGACGTGCACACTCATGTAACAGCCAGCATACACATTAAGGACCTGATTCTACACATAAAACACACATTCCCATTTTCCCCATTAACTGTTTAGTTTAATCACGTGCATCGTTTTGTCTTTGATAACGGAGATGACCCTGTGTCTCCCTGCTGGTTGGTTGGCAGTAGTGCACCAGCCTGGTCAACTTGAAATGGAAATAACCTCACACAGAGGAAGGATGGCATTGACAATCAACCTAAAATACTGACAACTTGTATGTAAGTCATAAGCGGCAGAAAATGTCACAATGGCTTCAATTGAATGGTAATGGATGTGTAAACCGGCTGTAAACACATACTTTGTGAGTGTCTTGAGAAGAAAAGCAAATGCTTCTAACAACTAGAGGAGCTGTTGGCAGATTTATATGTGGCTTTGCTGGTTTCTTCTTGTGTGTTAAAAAAGAAAAAGGCAACTCCAGCCACTCCCACCTGTCAAGAGAGAGAGAGAGAGAGAGAGAGTGTGTGTGTGTGTATGTGTGTGTGTGTGTGTGTGTGTGTGTGTGTATGTGTCAAGAAGCATCAGTGATGATGTCTCTGAAGGCTTTTTATAAAGAGGAGAGTGGACTTGACAGTAAGGTTTTGACAACTCATCCACAAAAAAGGCTGATGTACGCTAACCGTTTGACAGGTGAGGAATCCATACAATATTCACATGATGAGACATTCTCTCCAAGATGGGATTCGTGGCAAACATTTCAAGATGATCAAGATAATCAATCAAATCAACAAATTCAATAGTATTGATCTTTTGATGGACATTTCATGACATAAGAGGAATGACTTCAATGCACCGTCAGTCAGGAAATGTAGATGTCTGTCGCCACCCAGTGGGCTGGTCGGTTGACACATTTGTCCTAAAACCCTTTAAAGTGAATGTTGTATGTCTGGAAGAGGGAATTGCTCCTCACAAGGTTTCTTCCTTTATTTCTCCTCTAGTGAGTTTTCCAAAGAGTTTTTCCTTTTCTTCCTTGAGGGTTTAGGTTGGTTGGGGGACAGTTCTATGGGCGTATTTAAAGCCCTCTCTGACATTGCTTGTAAAAAGGGATATACAAATACATTCAATTTGATCTATGTAATGTTTTATATAGAGAACAAGCTGTATCCTACTGTTCAAAAAAGACAGGGCTGAGTGCACACTGACTGGATAAGGTTAAGTTTGTTAATCAAGGGGTCAACATCCAGGTTCTTAGGACATCTGGGAGCGTCATTAACAAACAATTCATTCTAGATCTTCAAATCCCCCTCGAGACTCACCTTTTTAATATTTAAATATGCGTCTATTTGTATTCTATAGAACAAGTATCTAACGCAGCATCATCAAGTCTCATCCACTAGTCAGGCTACTTCTATTGTGCATGTGTTTCCACAAACAAAACACCCATCTATATACTGTCTTCCTCTATTCTGACACTGGACTTGACCACAGTTCAAGTTCTTCACCTGCTCCTCATTCCATCAAGCAGAGGCCAGACAAGGTCATTATGGTGTGTTTCATTCAAACTCACAGTCTTGCTGTAGGTATTTATATAAGATAATAGATGTATGCATTATATCTTATTACATATAGAGCATGCATATACATAAAGCATTTAAGCAAGTCACTAATTCCAATTCAATACATTAACTAGGAAGATATTCAATGAAAAACTTGTAAACACACACACACACACACACAGCCACAGTGTTGTTACCATGGCGCCTGGAATATTTACCAGGTAAGGTTTAGAGCTAAAGTAGTAAAACGATGAGCCAACATACCTTAACCTCTGACCTATACAATTAATGTTCAACCATCATAACTATCCAAAGTCAAATCGCACTGCATTACAAATCCCAAGCAAATATTACATTAGTCATTTATATCAGCTCTTAAATGGATCACAAACACACATGTAGTTTCTCCTCTTTCCTCCAACTGGGCACCAACTGAACAATTTGATGCAGGAGTGTTTTTTAAACAGTGTAATATTAAAAACCTAACCGTAATCAAGTTCTTGTTGAACAAGATCTTGCAGATATAAGGATTAAACTAAACTATGCAATGGTATCACTTTCTCTGTCAAGCATGTACAGTACAATAAAACAAATTCAACAGAATAGTATCTTCTTACCTGGCAGGCAGGTTGAAGTGTGTTGCTGGAACACAGTGTTGTCTCTCCTCTCTTTCCACCAGCGTGTCAGGGAAGGTGTGTGTGTGTTTTTCAGTGACAGACAGCGTAGCTGCCACTTGATCTGTCACTCGAGTGTCCGGACTGGCTCTCCCAGAACGCCCAGGGAAAGTCCCTGCCCCCTCATTATCCGCTCGACTTATCGGTTCTCTCGCAACAAGGTGGGTGTCTGACTCAAGCATAGTATGTTGAATATGCGTGACACATTCTGAGTTATGTGAGAGAGAAATGTCTGCGTGCGTGTCTGTGTTCTGACTATCTGGATTTGTGACAGAGAAGTCAAGTTCATCTGGGATGTAGAGTGTCGCGTGTGTGTGCGTGTCAGGTCCTGTGATCTTTGATCCCTCGGCAATGTACGCGCCTGAGTACTCCCCCTCTGGGTGTATGATGTGGGAGTCTGAGATTGTGTTATCTGTGGTGAATGGGTGGAAGGGGAGGGGATGGTCTTCTCTCTGTGTGTTACCAGAGATGACCCATTTTACGTCTTCAGCACCCGCTGAAATGTCCTCCTCCTCCTCTACAGGTGACTGGCCTGGAGGATGTGTATGTGTGCTTGCCATGGCTGCCACACTTGTGTGTGCGTGGGTGTGCGTCGCGTTCAGGTTTTCCTTTCGCCCTTCGTGCGTGTCGATAATGGGCGGGGCCCACTCACATTCCTTAAGAGCAGGCACATGCTGAACCAGTGGAACCAGTGGTACTTCTACTCCACTCTTCTCTTCCACCTCTTTATTTTGGGGACTTCCTCTCTCCCCTGTCCCCATCAGCCTCTCTGTATCACTGTCCTCGGATAAGACTCTTGCATCTCCTGCATCCAGGGTTAGATACTCTTGCATCTGTCTGGCAGAACTCTCCTCCTCCATCTCCTCATTGTTCTCATACGTCTTGCACTCTGCCACTCCTAGACCACGTTTTGTTGTCACCATTACATCTTGTCTATGAGCAAGTGATGTCTCAGCCACATCTTCACCATTCTCGCTTGTCATCATTTGAACTTCGCTCCGATCACTCCCTGCAACCGCAATCTCAACCAAAGCTCCAACACTCCCAGCAGCCATAATATCAAGCACATCCTGAGTACACCTAGAAACTGTAATCTCAACAGCATCTTCAGCACTCCTAACAGCCATCGTTTCAACCATATCCTGACAACTGCCAGCAGCCATTGTCTCAGCCTCTGTGCAGGGGGCCTCCTGATTCAAGGAGGGGCCAGGGTGGTCGTCCGTGTTGGTGGCTGGGAACCAGTCCTGGGGGGGACTATTGATCCTTTCCTCCGCCTCAGGAAAGGACGAGTGGTCCATCCTGACTGCACCTGGAGGAGTGAGATCCTGAACCTGAGGAAACTCAGGAACCACCAGTACTGGTGGAACACCAGACCCTGTTAGAGAAGGAGGAACCGAGCCTGTTGTGGAGATCATGTCAGACTGAGGTCCAGCTGGGTTATTATTCCCATGAGGAACGTTCTCAGAGGAGCCCGTGGTGGGGGAGAGGGGGGGGAGAACATCATCTCTGAAAATGGTTGGGGCCAGGTTGCTCAGCTGGGCCGCTTGTTCGATAGATGTCTGGAGTTGTTCTTCCAAGTCGGTGTTGTACATGTTTGGATCAGGTGTAGAGAGAGTGACTTCGCTGTGGGTAAGATGAATGTCCGTTTCATAAACAGAACCACCTGTCTCTGTGTGAGAGACGGCCATCTTGGAAGGTAAAGCGTCTGTAGGGACGTGTGATAGGTCAAACGTCTGACTTGACTTGACAGAAAGGCTGCGGTTGGATGTTAAGGAGAAATCTTCAGGGAACAGTGAGTCAAAGGGTGAACCATAGATGCTACACATGCCACCATCTGAAACAGTATCCTCTGTACTAGTGCCAGTAGGTTTAGCAGTGAGCTCTTTATCAGCGAAGCTGCCATCGATGTTTGAAGCAGGACAGTCAGGTGCCTCTATTTTATGGGTAAAGGATGAGACATCAGTTGGAAGTACAGTAGAATGTGTCATGTCACCAACCTCTCCTTCAAAAGGCTTGTTTGTCGTGACAGTGTGAGGCTCAGTTTCAGTTACAGCCAGCTGGATTGGTTCACTTGTTTTGGTTGCAAAATACTTGACTGGTTTGTCTGTTTCAGTTTCAAACCAGTTGATTGCTGTGTCTGTTTCTGTTATGATGGAACTTGTTAGTATGTCTGGTTCTGGTGAAACCGAGGCATTAGGTGGATTAGTGTTGAGGGCAGGGTCAAAGCTCGTTTCAGAGATGTCCTTAGCAGAATAGACAGCAGAGGCAAAGCTTTCTGGAAACATGGAGTCATACACATCTCCACATGCTGACACTGAGTAGGAGAAGGTATCTAAGTCACAATCAGAAATGATATTGGTGGGGTAAGCAGGAACAAAGATACAAGAAGAGCTGTCATTTGTGGATGTGGAGGTGACAGTTTCAGGAACAGACATGTTATTGGTGGATATGGAGGGGAGAGTTTCTGGGATCTGATTTTGATTGGTGGAGATGGAAGGGAGGGTTTCAGGGACAAAGTTATAATTTGTGGATGAGGAGGTGAGAGTTTTAACAATAGAGGTGCCATTGATAGAGATGGATAGAAAGGTTTCAGGGACAGAGATGTCACTGGTGGATATGGAAGGGCGAATTTCAGGGACAGAGATGTCACTGGTGGAGATGGAAGGGAGAGTTTCAGGATCAGAGACATCTTTGGCAGACAGGGACGTGACAGTTTCAGGGATGGAGTGGTCATTGGTTGAGAAGAAGGCGGCAGTCTCAGGTTGACCAATGGGGAAGGCAGAACTAGAGGCCTCAGCAACTAAGTGGACACGTTCTGACTGAGCATCTTTCAAAAGGATGTCACAAATCACAAGGGCCGGACTGTTGAAAGGGGGGATTGAGAAAGCCGTTCCTTTCTCTGTGGCACCAACTGCAGCTGGAGGCAGGCTGGGTGGGATGTTAGGAGGTGTTAAATATAAAGGACCCATGGCATCCATATTCATAAGGTTGGTGTCAGTGTCTGTGTCAGGGTCAGAAACATCTCTCTGATGATCAAGATCATCAAACTCGGGCATGGTGGCTATTGGTGCTTTCCCCATGCTTTTGCCCACTGCACGCATATCTGGGCTATCACTCAGGAGGTCCATGGCCAGCGATTGGTTGTCAAGTGGCAGCGGATTGACGGTACTGAAAAATGCTTGGGTGTCTAGATTCAGAGGTTCCTCCTCTTCTTCTTCTTCTTCTTCTTCTTCTTCTTCTTCTTGCCCTTTGACCTTTGGACCATGAAGCTCTGCAGTGCTTTGGGACAGTCCCCTACTCTTCTTGTTCCTCTTCAACAGTCCAAAGGTAAAGGTGCTGAACCTTCTCTGCTTGCGAAGGTCTAGCTCGGAGACACTGAGGTCCTTGTTCTGGTATGAAGGAGAGAGAGAGAAAGAGAGAGGGGAAAAGAGAGAGAGAGATGGAGGGGGAAAGAGAGGGAGGAAGAGAGAGAAGGGGGAAGAAAGAGGGAGAGAGAGAGGGACAGACAGGGAGAGAGATAGAGAAGGAGAGAGAGAGGAAGGGAGAGACAGACAAACGGAAAGAAAGAAAAACATAGGAAGAAGACAAAGAGAGTATAAAATACATGACTAAGAAATCCAGAGTCCAACTTTAGTTGTAAAATTACATACTGTACACACACTGAACTTGTTCTCTGCCTCTCTCTACCACATCCCTATCAACCTATGTCATTCAAAACACTCCACTTCACTCCACTAATTCCCATGTATGGCATTCCTCATTATTGGGACCCTGGTTTGTGGAACAGTATTATGCTTCAGAGACAGTGAAAGACCAGGATGAGAGGCATGTACAGAACAGGGCTCTACATAGCTCTGTCAATGCCAACTCTAATGTATATTTCTCTACGCATGATTGAGTCCTGTACAGAGAGCCACCCGGTCCTCATTCCTGGACTCCCGCAGCGCTATCCTCCACCCTTCAGCCTTGAGCAATGCCAAACCACATTCCTCATTTACCTAACCTCAAAGCATGCTGCTGTGGTTGCAAACAACCTGATTACGTGAAAATGGTGTTGGATCGACATTACGTTCACATGTACGTTCTTCCTTGTCGCCTAACATCAGTTTGAGTTGTGAGCTTGTTATTCTGGCCAGCAGTACGTGATGGCGACCATGTGATACACATGGTCATCACGGTAGAATAGCTGTTATCTCAGACCGAAGAGGAGTATAGGATAAAGGGAGGTAAAAGGAGCATCATTGAGAGGTGCAGCTTCTTGATGATGACATCCGTGAATGGGAGTGGAATCAATCTTCGATGCCCAGCGCAGATAGGATGCTGCTACTGGCTGGTTCTCTTCTGTTGTCTGATAAGAAGTCTACAGCACATCCCAAACAAAAGGATAGAATAGAACACTAAGCTTTCAATCAAGGCCACCTGTCAGATCTCAATCAGGGTGTGTCTTCTAAGGAAATTCTCTCGCAGTGATGAGTGAAACGATTGGCAGCGGCGGTGATGAAACAACTTTGAATCTCAGGAATGGATGATGACAAACGAAAGAATGCATTGCTGGCAGACGTTTTTCTCGGGCCACAAGGGCACGCACACGAACAAATACGCACTGTGCACAGCAGACGGTTCTGCATGCAGCTTCACTCTGTTGACAGAGTGGTGTTAGCTTTGGAATTCCACGGGGGGGCGCTACACACGCCATGACTTCCTGCTGACGTGAGAACAGGTAGCGCTGAAGCCACCAGCTGCCGCTTGAGGCCACGGGGTGAAAACAAGAGCTGTCGTCCCCAACAACGCCCTCTCAGAGGCAGCTGGGTGGACTCAGTCACTGTAAGCACTGAGATGTGAGGAGTGGAGATGGGGCCACGTCAACACCTATTAGCCCTGAACTTAGCGTCTGTAGTGGTTTTCACATGCTCTTTAACACACAGGGAGACATTTGAATTACTCGCAAGCTGAAGCGTGCATGTAAACCGCACTGTCATAGTAGCCAAGGGGGGCTGTACTGTGTGCTCAGTGCAGCGGAGACTGCGCGTAGACATGCATGCACTTGCACATGCATGCATGCATGTACACAAGACAGTGAGCGTGAAAATGCAGCAGCACAATCAGACCAGTGTGGTTATCATCAAGAAACAGCCATTCTGAGACTTGAATAAAAGCTTAATAAAAGCATATGATAAAAATGCTAATATTTAGTCTTGATCCCAGACAGGACTCAGGATCCCTCTGCCATCTGAATGTGCTAAGTCCCAGCTAGCTTGTGTTGTTGCTCCCTCTAGTGGCCATCTTGTTTTTTGGTGGTGTTAGGTATGGATGGATGTGGATTTGTCAATGTGTGCTAGTATGTCTGAGTCTGGGTTTTTTCCTGTGTGATGTGTGTCTTTTTGCTTGTCTTGTGTGCATATGTCAGTGTCATGTAGAGATAGTGCCAGAGGGACAGGTGGAGACCATGACATTAAGAGTACTGCAATTACTGCTAAACCGTTAGATGGGCCCTTGCTCTCTGTGACATGAAAGTCAATGAGATTCATGTCCCAGCAAGTCTGACAAGCTACAAGGGGCCTTCCCAGTGATTGTCACTCGCTCATATGAAACAAACCTCCCAAACCCAACACAATGAGTGTTGACTACTGGTCTTGTGGAGAGAAAACATGTTAGACGTCAGCCATAAAGTGTCACTTGAACGTCCGTAGTGGAGGTTCGTACTGTAAAAGATAAATGCAGAGTGGTCAAGGACTTTTGCGAGTCCTGTGACCTCACTGACCTTTGACCTAGGGGCGGTGCCGTAGAGGGCAGTTGTCTTATCATGCCTTCTGACGCTGGGCCACATGTCTTGGACGTTGGCCTCATCCAGTCCATGAGGCTCGGAACCACTGGAGGGAACACAACACAGAACCAGAACCAGGACCAAGATGTTAGTAGGACACCACCAGTAAACATCAAACATTTCCTGTCAGATAATCTACACACCAGTTGTCTCTTTGATGAGGGAGTTCCTTATTCTTGGACAAAAGGATGAAAATGTTTACCAAGGTCATAAACTGACAACACACTTCAGCCCGTGTTGTAAAATAATTTCTGAAGCCTTACAGGGAAGGCAATTGGAAGGCGCATCACATGCAGCAGTATCACTGGGTCAAAATGAAGACAAGGTACAACACACTCAGTAGACAAATGTTCAAGGGAACAGACGGTGCTAGTAGTATGAAGATTGTAATTCATTGTAATTCTTTAAACTGTAATTGATTGTAATTCATTTAAGTGTTCGTTATGGTTAGCCTTTGAAGTCTACTCAAAATCGAATTGTCATAAACAGCAGGAAATAAACACCTGGAAATGTTATAATGCATTTATTTAGCAGATGGTTTTAACCACAGAGACAGTGCAAGGGGATTTGAACCTGCAATCGCTCCAGCTGTAGTCAGATGCTCTCACACAGAGCTACTGTAATACCCATCCCTTCCTTCTTTCTGTTTTGATGGTTACAATCCAGAATCAGTAAACTTATCCGTCCATGGACAGCTTCTGAAACCATAGCCCAGATTTATACTCTATACACATAATTACATGTTACATTATTATCAATAACCCACAACGTTTTTCAGGGCCCTTTTCCAGTGTTCAGATTATGTAATTGGCGACACACTGCAATTTGCACTTGCTTGAGAAACTGTGAGAAGAATTTCCACCATTAAGCATGCACAGAATCGATGGATCTGGAGGGCGTTTATTACTTGCGTTTGAAGCAAGGAGAGCCGTCATGGTGGTACAGAGTTGTCTAAAGTCTTGTCTCCAAGGTCAACCATTTCATCAACACAAACCCTTTTCAATAGTCATTGGACCATCTAAAACATATCCTCTTCTGCGATTGGCTTTCTCTTTTGACCAACTGCTTCCAAACTTGTATCCAGGTGATAAGAACTATCACCATTTATTCCTGAATCTACAAGAGGAATCTGTTCCAACTGGTCAGATGTTCCTTAAAGATGGGTCACTTTATTGAAAAGGTAATTAAAGGACTATCGCAAACAGATCCCCAGATGATCACATCCCAGGGTAGCAAGGTTGGGGTCTGTATGTTTACATAAGCCTTGTGTCATCTACACTCCCTTTTGTGGAGTTTGCGTCTGTGTAGGCAGACAGGAATGCTGAGAACACATCATGCTTTATACAGAATCATGTCTGCATCCTCAATGTCTCTGACAGAAACTCAGACAAACAAGGACACTGCTAGTGTGTTGCTAAAATAACCGAGTCTGCAAACAGTGACTTCATCACGAAGAACCAGTTACCATGGAGGAGCTTACCAAAGGTGTGCCACAACGCCCCCTTTGTACTCATCTCATCGCTCTCAACAGACACACAGCAGGCAGACAGATGACAGCCTGCACATGCATCTCTTTGCTGCAATGGAGGGAAAAAGTACATAGTGGTCCAGCGGCCAAGCTTGGCTGTGTGAGGAGGGGCTTCAGGGAAGCAGGTGTGAGGCCCAGCCTGCTGAGGCTAGTAGGATGGGGGAGGAAGATCTGGATTTTTCCCTCAGGGTTGTGTAGCTTGGAACATTCCGAAATGGTTGGATTGGCAGCAGATGACTATACTTGAACTTGGAGGTGTGCAGGACTTCTTTATCAAATCAGGCACATTCAGCAGTTTTTCCACAGACTGTCACTCAAACACACAAAATACCACAACCCTCTTCTCTGTAAGATTCCGAATCGCTTGTCAACCGGTCAGATATCGTGACTGGGAAAGACTAAACATGGGTTTACTGCCCGCAGAAGTACTGTTTTCACCCCAGGGAGGTCACAAGGTCGCATCCCGCGCCTAGCAGTGTGTGTTTGTGTGTGTGCGTCTGCAGTGGAGTATGCAGAAACAGAAGAACAACGCCTTTCCTGTGTGGGTTTATTAGCCTCACACAAACATTCGAGCCTGGACACAGTTCAACATACCTGTTTCAGGAGCAGGTGCTAAACCGTCCGGTTTTAACATTCAAATGATTCAATAACATATACTATACAAAGTTAGTGCATATTTTAGGACTGTCTTTGTTTGTGAAGCATGGAGAATTGACAGTGTGGTGGTCTTCGACCAGGATGTGGGGAACAGAATATCTGTCATGGGTCAGACATGAAAGGCTATAAGCTGTGGAATGTTGTGGTGTGTGTGCATGTGGGTGGGTTTATGTTACTGGGGCAGTCGTTTCACTGTATAGTAGTTCTCAGTGATGCTGTACGAAAGATATGTGCAGTTGTGGGTTCTTCGCTGAGCTACAGTACAAGAGCTTGTCGGGTACTGAAACCCTCCCACAGATTCTCCCCAGGAGCAGAGCCAAACGAACTCCGAACTCAGTGGGAGGTGGGGAGAAGAGAGCCTATTGTGACAGGGTCATATTAGAGACAGTCGCTTTCATGCATCTATACCATGCATGTACAGACTTCTTGGTCTTAACAAGATGAATGATGCACTACATTGGAAAGCAGAGGCTCTGTGAAGGATCAACTTCATGAATTCCATGTCAGTCTGTGAGAGTTTCTAAGGCGATGGCCAGGAGGACTTGGATATGATCCACTGGGAAGGTGGAGCAGGAAAGAGGAGACACTGTCTAGTGACATTGTCACATTAAAGCCCTTTGCTGATGGGCCACACCTTTGCTATCAGGAAGTTGCCTATCCTTGGCGGACTTCCAAATAATCATTTGTTGATTATATGGTATTTAACAAGCTACTTTATACACAAATGCTTACTGTCGATTTTTGGGTCTTCTCACAAGTTAAATAATGTACTTTGCACATGTTGGAAGCCATGGAAAGTCCATACAAAGTCCACAATTCACATAAGAAACGAACAGCGTTGAAGTTAAATATCACAAGAAAAACAAAGCAATCATAGTAGCTGCGGTAAGACCCAACTTTCTCAAAGTACATCAAACAACCCACTCCAAACAATCTGTCATGGACCCACCCTCCAATGAACACACTCCCCGTGCCTCCACGCCAACCATCAACCGGTTACAGTCTGCTTGTATAACTAAGATGTTGAGTGAAGTCACTTGAAGTGATGTTTGTCCTGGATTTGAATGCTTTACACGTAGGTGAGATGACGACGATGTTTAAACACAACGAGAAACATTTCTGTTTTAGTGCCAAGCTACACACAGATGTCGAACTCTTTCACCCTGCACTGTAACCCGCATGACTTGCCCTGGTGTGTCATTTACAGACCAGGCAAGAGAGCTCACCTGACTATAATTTGGGCATGGCAATGTTGGTCAGAGGTCAATACTGGTAATGTGCATATTCCAAATATCTGTCTCCAGCAAAACACTAATGTGGACAAACTTGTTACATTTTATTCAATTTAAGTTCTTACATTCAGCAAAGACTTTAGTGATGTCAGGCACAGAATTCAGGGGACATCCCATAATAGAGGCTCAGTAGTGATGTATACACTGGAATCACTTTTTGCAGGCCAAATCCCATTGCTGCGCTGCAGGTATGATGGAGCATCAACGTTTGTCAATAAGAATCTCAAGGTCAATGATGGATGGTTCCCAAATGAAGAGAAGGCTACATTTTAAGGCACAGGCCTGGATGTCTTTCAATCTCTAACTAAAAGGTTTCGCATAACAGCATTGACAATAATTTGCTCTGGCAGTAGAGTAGCTATCGCATTGTCACTCGATTGTATTTGATGTGATGTGAACAAACTACAACGCGTGCTGAGAGTTCAGTATCACGCATTAAGAGGACGTCTCAGTGACTGTAACCAAGTCATAGTAACATGATAGGCGACCATGCATGCATCGACATGGAATAGCAATATGTAAAGTGAACATACCTGCAATCTTTTTCGTGTGAGCCTAGTTTGACGTTTTTGTCGTTCTTTGTCTTTTTCTTGAATTTGAGGAATTTAAATTTGTTTCCTTCGCTATGTCGATCCTCATGCTCTGCAGACTCATTGAGCTTAATATCACTTTTAGAAAAAATGGCTTTAAAAGACTTCAAAGTAGAAGCCGTTTTCTTTTTCTGCACGTCAATAGTTTCTTCAAAAATATGCTTATCCACAGACTCCAAGTTCGCCTCGCTCTTGGAAAACATACTCTTGAGAGCCTTTTTGGATAACAAACTCTTTTTCGCCATACTGTAATGTATTAGGCTACGCTTGTTGACTACGGTGAAAACTAATGGTCCATAATAATTTGTCCTCTCAAAAAAACAGACTATTGATAACTAACAAGACGTTAATAGCAAGGAAGGTGAAGGATAAACACGCATCAAGACTTGACTGCAGCGGTTGACAGCTGCGCGCTTACTTCCACTGCTCCAGTTACATCGCAGGTGAAGCAACGTAACTGTCATCACAGTCTGAAAGTCTTGTGGGAGTGTATCATCATTCAGTAAGAATGTCACTACGGATCTCGAAGGTACAGCGATTCATTTGTTTCAACCTACAGCCTGTTCTACTCGCAAAGTAAACAGAATGATAAAAGTTGGGTAATGAAAGCACCTGTGATGCCCTTGGGGCCACACCCACAAGCGCCATGAAATGATCAGCATCGAGTTATCGGATACCTGGGTAGGGGGGCCACGTTCTACAACAGATAACGAATGGGCGACATCTAGTGGATGTGCGATGGAAGTTAACTTTATTTTTAAATATTGGAAGAACTCAGTTGTCTGACAACAATGCGGTAGTTATTAAGGGCAGAGCCCGAGGTAACAATAAACATTCAACAGGATTTCTGTGGGTGTAACTGGTAACGGCAAACTGGGGGCGAACGTAGGCAACGTGTAAAGTTTTGCCCTTGGGGATAGCAGTTGCCAGAAAATGTGACTTCCCTTTCACATGGCTGAAAATGTGTGACCAACCAAACCATCTGAGGTGACTTATTGGTTCTTGCCTTGTATCAACAAAAGACAATAGCCCATGTGGTTAACAGCTGGACCTGGGCACTGGAGGTCATATATTTTGATAGTGTTTGTCAGTAGTGATGGGGAGATATGGGAAAATATACTTCAGTGGGGGTTTTTTTTCCAGTATCAGTACTTTACCACACAATAAAAGGTTTTACTTTATATTTTCACTGCTCACAATTTTTACACACATGTATTTACTTTCTACTTACATCAAAGATGTTCACGCTTGTTTTGAAACACACAACTTGGAAAATGGACACTAGAGGTCAGCAGATATACTGTTGTGAAAGCTGTGATCCATAGTACTTACATAATGCTATTAACAACACTGAACTTTCATAACAATCAACAATTCCATTTCAAGGTCCGATCCAAGTCTTCCTCAATGGGGTTGTTTTCTTAGATTTGTAAAGTTCATGTAAGATATATGGATGTTGTTCTATGACATCGGAAAAATGTGTCTCTGAAATTCTTTTACTGTCAGTCTCAGTCAATAATGTGATGATACTGCCAGGAAAAACACGTATCTTTATTGCCTTCTAAAGCTGCATTTACACCCACATAGTCAGGTGACAGTATCTACTAAACACCTGAAACACACAGGGTGATTATACAGACAGTATTTGCCTTGACAACCTTTGCTCTGAAATGACGCTGACTACTGTTGCACCTGCTTAAGTCATCATAACATTCACACTGATAGGTCAATAAATAATGACTCATTGGTAAAAGCAAAGAAATACCAGGATGTATAAAATACCGCTGGTTACCACAAAATACCACTGGTTATTGGAGGTGAGGTTAAGTATCAGCTAGGTTGACTACTCATACACATTAGTTGAAATTAGTAGGAAATTAGTTTATGCAAATGCAAAGCGGTAGTACAGTAAGTATTATGACTAAGATGTTCTTGTTGGAAATAGTTGCGTGTTTGTTATGAGGATATGTGTTTGTGCCAACTTAGATAAGATTCCAGTGGTTGTCTGAAAAGAGAAAGTACTCTACAATATGAGCCTATTTGCACGCGTACGTTGGAAATATGACACCATAATTGCCGGTATCTCTTCCAGAGAAATAGTAGAGAACTCCTGCTAACTTATGCACACAAAAGCCTAACTGACAGATACACACACGCAACAATGCTTGAAAACAAGTAAAACGAATGGGCAGAATCAAAGCAACGAAAACAGGAGTTTTCTGAAAGGAAGGCTGTGCACAGCTTGGACTGTGCCAAGCCTAACAGGCCACTCAGATCCACATCCCTTTCTTCTACGGTTCGAAATAAACTGGGTTTAGATGAACCAGGTTTAGGTCTTCCCACTACGGTATTAAGACCCCACTATCACGTGGCCAAAACACAACCTTGTTTTTTTTTTTTTTTTACAAATCGCCCCACTAGGTTCACGGCAGTTGAAATCCAAGTTTCATGCAATCTTGCTGACACCAGAGCATGAGCACATTTTCTTTCAGTGTTTATTGGTGATGGTATTCAAAGATACCTTAAGGTGAAGATTTGTAAAGCACACTATGCCATTCGGAGATAATTTCAACATGAGAATGCATGCTACCTCTGAGGTAAAGTAAAAGACTTAAGACAACTGCTTAAAGTGCCTCAGGTACACCAGGAAATGGAAAGTCCTCTTAGTCAAGGTACCAGCATGCCAAATATGAAGCACTATCTGTTGGACTGACAAGGCATTACCGATGAACTGCCAAGGAAAACCACAAAGGATTCTGCAGAAGTTGCAGCTGGCAGAAGATCAATGCACCTGTTTTGTAGGACGCCAATGACCTCACACTGACACGGGCCTATTAACTTTCCATTCCCTCACTCTTGGCTCCTCTTTTCAGTCCGTTCGCATGCTCATTGATCTGTGCAGCACCGATCAACTGTCAAGTGACACCAACAATTCTAGATAAATTTAAGTTGTGATGAATTGAACAATGTTCAGGTGCATCTATGATACTTACTAGTCACAGCATGAATTAGGAATTCAGAGAACAGAAAGAGGCCGCCCTACTATCTAACCCATGACTACCAGCTACCCTCATCAGGATATGCCATATCATTGCAGATAATCTGCCAGATTGTGAAGACCTTTGTAGAAAGATAAACACAGACACTGGCTGACTGAATGACTTGCTGTTGATTTAATAATGAATAATGAATAGGGATTCGATGTTTGGAAACATGACTGAAGACAATATGACGTGAGCACAAACAGTTCTCAGTACTTCCTGTTTGAAGTGTGTCAGAGGTGAGCTGCCGTGCGATACCTCCATGTATGTGACAAGACGAGAAGATGTAGCACTACCAGAAGAAGGGGGGATTGTTTGATTGGCTTGTGTGAGAGACAATAAGAGACATAAGGACATAACTTGATTATAAATAGATGTATAAAATGAATAGATACAGGATGAGACTACGTAGAAAGAAGGATCAAATCAAATGTTCACAGATGGATGAATCTATAGCTCTGACAAAGAGTTGTTTTTCCTTAACCAGAAGAAACAATCCTGCCATAACCGCAAGACACAAAATGTGTTTTTGGGTCCTGAGATGATAATAATGTCAGTAGAGCAAGAAAGAGAGTGGGAGTATAAGAGAGTGGGAGGAGTGGGGGGGGGGAGAGAAAATGACATACAGATACTGCATGCTTACTGTAACTAAAGTCTCTCGACTTACTGTAACTTTGCAACAGTCACGATTATTGAAAGAGCAGTGCATTGTCATGGCAGACGTTTCAGTGCCTGAGAAGCCACTATGCTGTTTCACCTCTCATCAGGTGTAACAGAATTACCAGTAAACATGCTTCAAAACAGCATTAGTCATAGTCAACTGTGGGTAAGGTCACCATTTAAAAGGTGTTCAGGTACTATGCTGGTATCATAATTGAGGTTGTGGTTCCGTGCACATAGCTGTATGATCATGACTGACAGTAATCCTTCCATTCACATGGACTGATTCTTATGAACTGTCATTGTTAGGGGATATTATAGATTGAATAGAGACTTTCGCTTTATTGAGGTATTGTCAGTAAACCGGATTGACCAAATTCTTGAATTTCAGTTTAATCTGTCTATCAATTTAATTCATTTTCGTAACTGTGGTTCTTTCAGTTCCTCTGACTTCTTAGAAAGCAAATTCAAGAAAACTGGAACTTTATTGTTTCTGTTTGCTGACGACCGAAGGCTGGATGGGCTTGCGTGTGAGTGTGTGTGCATGTGTGTGTTTCTGATTCACAAAGAATACATGTATTGAGGCAAATGTTACATCAGAAAGACAATTATAGAGAAACAATAATGTTTTAATGTTCTATGTGTAATATAAAAGTATCATCAAAATAGTCTCTGACATATAAATAATTCACACAGGGCATAGACTGTGTCCAAAAAGAAACTACATTGACACACATACAGTACAAAAACTACATATGAAGGTCAACAAAACAGGGGCAGTGCTGAGCAACTGTTGCTACAGCTCCCCCCCCCCAGCACTAACAATGTCATAACAATTCATAAAAATGAAACAATGCTTGTTGTAGGTAAGTGTCAGTTTTTGGTGTAAATCTGTGGTCTGGTTCAATACAAACATTAATCTGAGTGTAAACTAGGTTTGGTAGCACTGCAAATGTACGTACGAGAACAGGCTAGTCTAGCCTATTTTGTTCAGGCTTGGATGAATAAAGTTCCAAAAAAACATTTCCCACTAAGTAGAATAAGCAAAGTAAAGCTTTGTTGATAGAAGCCATTTTTGGGATGTGGTCCAATGGGCAAAGAGCCTGAGTTGTTCAAGATGAACGACACGACGGTAAAGCAGAGAAAATAGTAGAATAAACACATATCCTACTATTTTAAACACACTGTATAATGTCTCCTTAACAAGCAATGCTGAAAGGAAATATAAAAAGTGAAATATAGAAAAACTAAATGTGCTGCTACGTTCTACGACGCTCTACCACACCTGCTTGATGACTCATTGTCATTGGTCCAGTGTTTAAGTTGCTAAGAAACAGCCCAGTTTTGGGTCCATTTCTTCCTACCTTTGACATGACACAGTAAATGCCAAAATCAGTTTGCTACATAATTTGGGTCCAGTTGTAATGTTCTTTTACATTTGTTATTTGGCAAATACTCATATACACATACAGTACTTTCAAACACCCTGATCTGTTTCTTTTTTAAGGACAAATAAATAACACAAAATCATGACTAAAGATCAAAATTGTCAGGGAGAAGTTTGTCCCTGTAGGTCAGTGCATCAGATAGGAAGGAATTCCGACCTTTGAACAATATCGTTTTCAGAATGGGTAAATCTCTCCAAAAAGATCAACCTCATCACAAACACATATTACTTTCTGGATAGCAACATCCTTGTTCCTTGTTCCCTACATGTGGGAGGTCTAGGAATACAAAACCTATGTTATAGAATCACTCGCACTACCGATAAAAAATAATCTAAACAAACTCTGGAGGTAAAATAAATTAAGGTAAAAAAAAATGCACATTAAAACCTGAGTTAAAACAGTTAAGTTAAAGTCAGTATTTCACAGCTATATGGAAAACACCCTTTCTTTCTCTTGTTTTCTCTTGTTACAGGCTCTCACTCTCTCACTCTCTCTCACTCTCTCTCACTCTCTCACTCTCTCTCTCAGGCTCTCGTCTCATCTCAGGGTGCAAGTGCAATTACTGAATACACCGTCAGTCTTTGGGATGGTCTTGTTTTGGTGATGCTCTCATTGGCATTTGGAGACTGTTTCCCCAGTCTTCCTCAAGACTGGGGAAACAGTTTTCTTTTTTTGGCGAAGTATCTTTTTGTCTTACAGTTCTCTGTACCCTCAAAGGTAGTCTCCTAGTCATATAGTAACAACCTTAAAATGTCCTGCTCCTTACTCTAAAACCTCTCTCCTATTCACCTACTGTCCCTCTGTCTTCACCATTGGCCGATTGTAAAGGTGCACCACGCTAGCCCTCTCCTGATAGGCTGATGAGGGGCTGTGAGAGGCAGGGATGGCAGGAGTGGTAGGTGCGGGGGCATTGATGGCCGCAATCAGCGCCTTGAGCAGCAGAGAGGCCTCCTTCTGATCCTCCTTTCCCTCTTGTCCCTCCAGGCTCCGTCCAACCCATCTCTCCACCGCCGCCTCTACCTGGGCAGGCCCTGCTCCTTCAGGGAGAGTATCGGCCTCTTGGCTGGCGTCAAAGCGATCCACCAGCTCACGGACATGCTCGTGGGCGTGGGCTTTGCTGTTGGCAGGGCAGCAGCTGCGCTGGTGAACGCGGAGCGAGAAGCGGTGGAGGAAGGCATGGGAGCAGAGCGGGCAGCGGTACGGGCGCTCACGCATGCTGTGGAGGCGCCGGTGGAGTTTCAGGTGGATGTACTGGGTGAACTTGGTGCTACACAGCTTACACTGGTAGGGCTTCTCTCCTGAGTGTAAACGAAGGTGGGTCTTCAGGTTACTGGTGCTGCTGAAACGCTTGTGACACACCTGTGGAACAGGAGACAAAGAGACAGAGAAAGAGAGCAAAGGAGAAAGAGAGTAGGAAAGGTTAGAAGAGTGGAATTCTGTTATCTAGTTTAGTTGAAGTTATCCTAACATCTTTATACCGTGTGGCAACAGACAGCTTATTGTTTGGTCTTTCTCATGTCTAGCAGACAGGACTTTTACAGTTGCATGTCAATGTGTTTGATCCAAGACCGGTTTCATTCAGGTAAAGGTTACATCACAGAATGAAGCGTGAAAAGAAACACAAGACTGACTTTGGGAATCTTACACACCCAGATTGTAAGTATGAGTTAGACAGTCAAACAAAAGCACAGACACTGCGTGAAAGGTGAATGTCGCACACAAAATAAAGCCATGGTATCTGTATGGGAGTGTGTTTGTCTATGTTTGTCTAGTGTGTAAATAAGGTACACTGTGCCAAAGACAAACTAAAAAGAAACTAACCATATTTTGTGATCAGAAAGGATTGCATGGGATAGAGATAATAAGCATAATTACACACACAGCGCAACCCACCTGGCATTCATGTGGCTTCTCTCCTGTGTGCACCAGGTGGTGTTTCTGCAAGTGGGCCAGCTGGGTGAAGTTCTTCTTACAGAGGTTGCACTGGAATGGCCTCTCTCCACTGTGGACTCTGAGATGCACCTGTCCAGAGAAAACATAAAGGTGAGCACTGGAACATACACATGCACAGTAAAAGGCCAGAGAGGTGAGAGAATGTAAGGATAGACCCTCACCTTCAGGTTGGAGAGCTGTCCGAATGTCTTGAGACAGATGTTGCACTCATATTTGATCTTGCCGTTCTGCTTCTTCAGGGGGTAGGGGAGGGATTTGTACCCAGGCGTGCTGCAAGTCGAGGGGCTACTCTTTGGTGACATGGTCAGGCTGAGGTTCATGGCCTCGTCGCAGCCTGAGGGCGACGGGAGAGGCGACTGCTGGGGTGTCTGATGCTGGAAGCTGGGTTTGGGCAGGGGGGATAGCTCTGGGGTGGCTGGAGCCCCGAGGGGAGGGGACATGTTGGGGGGACGCTCCTTCAGCCCTCCCTGGGTGGGTGGAGGGTAGGGCAGGGACACTGGGAGTAGACCTGGCTGACCTACTGAGGGGTATGGAAGTCCATCTGTGCCCAGATAGTTGCTGTACCGAAGAGAGTCTCTAGATGGAATCATGCCAGGGAAAGGTGGGGAGTACTGAGGGAGGAAGACGCTGGGGTAGTTGTAAGGTGGCATGAACTGGTAGGGGGTCTGGAGGTGTCTGGAGGAGGCATAGAGAGGGTGCGGCCTGTGGCTATAGAGACCATGGAGGTGCAGGTCTCTGTGCGGGGTGGCGGCAGAGGCAGGGTGGTTAGGCAGCCCGTAGAGGTGAGCCAGGCCCCGGCCAGAGTCTCTCTGCTCACACTGAGGGGAGAAAATGGTGGTTTGGTCTTCGGTCTCCTCAGCCTTCTCCATCTTCCTGCTGAAGTCCATGATCTGGTCATTAGGAGTGTCAGGTGGGGTGTCTCTCTCCAACACCTCCACATCAATCTTCTCCTCTCCTACGTCATCTCTCTCCTCCTTCACGTCGTCCCTCTTTTCCCAGACCCAGGCCTGCTGAGGTAAGTGCTGCTTAGGGAACTCCTGCTGGCAGTCATCACTGCTAATGTGCTCTGTAGATGACAAGAACAAACAGACATCGACGTGAGTGTGGACTAAAGACAGCACATAATGATACAGCAAATATGTCATGTTAACATGCTTCATAAAATGAACAATTATTTTAGTTTACCCTAAAATGTGTAATTCGTTTATCATCACTAGGGCTGTTACTTGACTAAGTGTCACTAAAGAAGTGTGAGTTGATGGTTAGTAAATGATATGCAAGTTCCGTTTCACCACACCCTCTGATGGTAAATGTCAATAGTTTCGGTTTTCAGATGACTCTTCAAAGAAGTCGAGCTTTTGTTAGAAACTCGTTGATAGTAGCCTACTGTTGTCGATATGATACGGGGGAGATGCGGGGTGTCTCACATGAGTGAAGATAAGATAAGATAAAGATCGATCATACGTTCTTTGAGAGTAATTTGCGTGCAAGACCACATGATTACGAGGAACCCTTGAGAGAAAGTGGTTTGTCCTTTTGAATAAAAACGGACAAATCATTGAATCCTTGTTGACTGCATTTAAGTATTACAGATTAAATTATCATGATTTTTTATATTTAGAAAATGTTGCATGCGCGAGTCTTGCCAAGTAACATTCCATCGGAGATCGCACTTCCACTGCACGCAAATTAAATTACTGCTTGAGGGTACATTAAACCGGTTACAGAGATGAAAGAGATTGCCATCATTTTCCACCCTATAAATCACAACCCGACCTTCTAGTGTTTGATCCCTTCAGATGTTTATTAAAATTAGCCAATTTCCTTGTCAGTCCTCAATTCAACATTCGAAATGGTTATATAACGTTTTCTCCTGATTTGCAAACAACATGGGTCTTTTTTATAAGTGAGAGCGAACTCATGCACTGTAGCGCCATATAACTGTCATTCAGTTCAGCAGGTTGAATGACTCTGCTCTTATTATAGGCAGTGGCTACTGAGATTACACTCATGTGGATGAATCATATCAGACAATGTGGCGACAGGTTGTGTAACCTGTTTAGAAGGCCAGCATGTCATGAGTGCCTGAATATCTGACACCCTGAGTCACAGCTGGGATAGTGACCATTTACTGAGCACGTCACCTGACCTCTACCTTATACTCCAGGTGTGGTGGTGTATTCATCTGTTTTGAAAGCTGGTGTCTGTGTTGCACTGTGTGACTCAAGTTTCGCCAAACTATGTAACCTGCTCAGAATAGACAGGACATCACTGTTTTTCAATGATGTAACCGTCTGCTTTAAAAATGTATTCAATGTTATTAAATACAACAAATAACCTTTTTTGAACACCCCTTTCATCCTATAGAAAGAGCAGGGTGTTGGCTTGGTTGTCTGTCAACTACATCAGTATTGTAGTACCTTCGTCACAGACAACGAAACGCATTTTTCATCAGATCTACAGACTAAACCATGAATGTTATCTTCAAGACACTGATCTGATAAGGAAGAGACACAGTCAAGATTCACCAGTTTACTACTCTGACTTTACTTTCATCAATGGATCCCAGTAGAGCATAGCTATGACTTCAACAGCTACCACACACAGCTACTGGCCTTTAAACTGAATTACAGATGTTCATAACATAACATGACATTTTCATAAGACAGCAATGAACTTAGCGTTCTTCTATCCCACATCGGCCAAAAGTGTGACTAGGAAGAGCTAAGTAGTAGAGGAGGAATGCAGTGAAGCAAAGCATGGGGATAGAGAAAGAAGGTTCAAGCCAAATGAAAGGAATAAGAGAAAGCAAACACCCAACCAACACCGACCAAGACAAGACGTTCAGTTTCTCAATCAGCTGTGTTACTCACTCAGCTTGTGCTGTTCTCCCTGCTGGCTGCAGAGTCTGTGGGCAAACTCCTGGCTGTACCACACCAGAAGCTCCTGCTGGGCCTCCACAGGTCTGATGGTGTAGAAGAAGATGTCGCTGCCGTTCTGGCACGCCACCAGGTTCTGCTCGGCCAGCGAGCGAGCCGGGTTGACGTAACGCATCCAGTTGCTGTGGTGGACGTCATAGCCGTCAATGAAGTGGTGCAGCCGCCCTTCTGTGTAGATCTGGGAGGATGGAAGGGAGAGGCGTGTGAGTCAAATAATGTACACATGGAGCCCTACACCACTCTGTCCCACATCCAAAACAAACATTTGTTGACATAAAGACCATAGTTCACCTCTGCCATGTACTGTGCAGTTAAAGTTCCTTCTTAGATCCTCTTCAACTAAACGTTACAGTCAAAACGACAAACTCTCACCGCTATGGCTCTCTCCTCGCTGTGTTAACAGAAGTGACTATAATCATCGACAAACAACGTACAAACACTATACTGAAGACAGGTCCTGGACAAACAAGAGAACACTGGGCTACAGGAGGGAGCTCTGATCCGGAGCTATTTGAACAGACATCAGACAGCCTCACCAAAGATGGATAGAGAGACAGACGTGATGTAGTAACCTTGTAAATACCACGGACAGCAGCACACAAAGTCGGCTACTCGCTACAGGAAAACAGACAACAAAAAACCGGAATCGAAGGCACAGGGACTGGAGGACAGGGGGAACTTATAGATGGACAGACGGGGAGGATGGGTAATAACAGAGGAACAGGCCGGGACAACAGTGGGACGGATGGACAACAGAGAGACAGTCTGGGATAACAGAAAGGACACAGATTGGAAATACAGAGAGACACTTGGGTGGAAGCACACAAAAGAAGGACAGTGGAGCGGGACCTAAATGGACAGAGCACGTGGGTGGACTACAGTGAGGTGTGGAAGTCAGAGGAACAGACAGGCGGACGGGACCAAGTTCAAACAGCACACCCGACACATACCAAGACCCAAGCCTGATTCCAGATACCCACACCAGCGCATGACGGCCTTTTAGTTTGTGATGTAGACGCGACCCTCCTATTGAGGGCGTACTCCAACACTGACCCCACACACTGGAAGTAGACTGCTCCGTCCCTGCACCTGGCCCCCCCCCAAAACGACTTGCCCCGCAAAACATACAGCCCAAACGAGAAACACAATGCACCAATAGAACACACCCTTGAACCCCACACACAAGACTAACTTCTTGCGGAATTCCTACAAGTATGTTCACTACCTTGATTTTACAACACTCATACCGCAACGAGGCACAGGTCTGAAAACCAAGTGTATGCCAGTGAAAATATTGGTCACCGAACTGAACGATGGCAAAGTTCAAGTGAAGCGCCTTAAAGGAGGATAAGTTTTTCAGAATAAGTACAACCCAGATATAGTAGAGATCGAAGTTAGACAGAATTGTAAATAACAATCAATCAGGACAGAGCAATAGTTGTTGTGTAGTTAGAATCAAGTGTTCATAGAGGGCTTCTTAAAAAAAAAAAGAACGCAACTCCACAAGAAAAAAACTGAAATAGTCACATCAAATCAAAACGCAGCCAGAGCCAAATGAAACAGGAAAAAAACAAATGAAATGTATTTGGGGGGGGACAACTTTCATCCCTACCTCCTCCTCACCAGTGGCCTCCTACAGTCATCAGCAGCAGCTGTTCATGGTGTCTGACTCAGAATTACATCACTTAATCCCACACTCTCTCTCACAGAACACACGGGTGGGTGGGTGGGTGGGTGGGTGGGGAGGGGGGGCAGGTTATGCAAGGTAGGGAGACATTTCCTACTAAAAACCAAAAGATTATTATGAATGTGCTTGTATTGTATATGACTGTATTTTCTGTATGTCTTTAGTCTATGTGGGACAATGATCTGTTTAAATGTAAAAACAATTGTTCATAATTTCCATCCAGTTACATTAAAATCCAAATTGATCAAGCACACAAGAACTAGTTGCATTTTATATTTCAGAACATTTCAATGGGTAAGAGCCTATGATGAATTCAAACTCACCCTCCAAAAGTACTTCCTGTTGCTGTGCTTGGGGACATCGTCCTGGGTGTAGACATCTCCCTGCAGGGGTCCGAACCTGGTTCCCTGGGGGATGTACTCCTTACTGTAGACACCTGTCACCTAGAAACCACACAATACACACACAATATAAACAATCGTCTCCAAGGAAACCTACTGAAGCATCACCATCATCTGATAGTTTGTCAATAATAACAGATGAATAAATAGCATTGGGATCAACTTTTTCATCATCGCAATTGGCGATCAGTATGGTCAGTAGTCGTTGGTGTTGTTGTTGTTCATCTTTCAAAGATAGCCCCTGTCACACTGACCCAGACTGGTGCTACCGTAAGTCAGAAGGTGACCCAGTTCCTTGCCTAATGACTTTAGAGAAGTAAGGGAATTACACTTTCCCTCTTGGCTCACTAACCCACTGTCCTCACAGAGAGAGAAGAGAACCCAGAGGGAGATGTGTCACCCGCAGTGACTGCTGCAGCCTCTTCACTGCCCCTACTGGAGAGGGAGGGTCTGCACAGTGTCATCTCAGTCCATCTGAATGCTTTGTGTGAGAACCAGGAACCGTGGGAGGTGTCTGTAAACAGGTTTAAGGGAAGGGGTAATGATGGCAATTCTGTACTGATGGCTGTTGGGAACTGCAGTTTCTATAGCCTGAGAGTCCAGGGAGGAACCCGGAATGTAGCAGGAGTGTTCACTCTGTTCCCTGCCAGGCATTTGAACAACCTCATGACCCCAGCCAGGGCCAGCCATCTGGGGACGCAGCCAGAGCGGGGGGTCCAGGAAAGCTTTGTCTTGTACCTCTAAACCCCCATCTCCCATACACTCTCACACACAGATATACACACACATACACTCACCTAACACATACACACACACACACACCACTCACACACACACCACAGCCACACACACACACCACATAAATACTGTCCCTAGAACAGGAATGTGACTCAGGTCTGGAATTTTTAACTAGTTTAGTGAGCACTTCCCATAGACTTGACACAGCCCTACAGAGTCATTCAAGCACTGATGTACCTTGAAATACGTGTATTGGTAGGACCTAAATGCACTTTCAGTTACGACGTGGCCCAGGGCAGTTGAGGCAGGGGGGCAAAGACAAGAGCATGTGTGACAGGGACATTGTGCACGGCTGGTGTTGCATGAGTAACGACCAGCCCAGGGCCCGCTGCTCAGATAACCGCTCTGATCAGGGGGATGGAGGAAGAGAGGGACGTTTGGCACTTGACTTGACCCACGCCACCCTATGCCTAAACCCCCCCCCCCCTCCGCGGTATTGGTAACTGTCCCGTCTCCTAGAAACGGGCCTCTTGGCTGGCAGCAGAGGTTGGCCACAGCTCTAATGATGACGCTCTTAGCCAGAAACGAAAGTTAATCACCAGAGCTTAACCTAGATCCCCCCTTCTTCTTCCCCTGCTTCACTCTCCAACTCCCCCCCTCTCCCTCCCAAACCTACCTTCACACCAACACCCTGGTCCATCTGCCACGTGTCCCCTCGCACCCCCCTGCCCCTGGCACGCTTCAGGATGAGGTACGAGGGATTAAAGGGGTGGGTAGGGAGGGTTGGGCTGTTACTCTCTTCACCAAATCCCTTCATTCACGGTCTTAAGTTATTGACTTAGTGGTGTATTTGTGCTGTGGGTGTCTCTGTCTTTTTCTCTGTTCTAAGCCTTGAGTACTTACACCATTCATTGAGACAACCTGCATCGGACCATTGTTAAATTTGAGGGGCCCACTGTGTAATTGATGGACTAAGTGATTAAACAATGTGACCAAGCAGTTGCTGGCAACAATATCAAGATACACAAGTCTCTTGCAAAATGCATTTTAGTTTCAATTACTCTGTGCTTTCCCCAGAATTTGGCACTTTACTAGATAACAGTCACACACGTACGTGCACAGACTCACACATGCCACATACGTTTACCTGCATGGACATGCACACTATAACTACAGATATACAGTAGTATATATATATATATACTGTTCATGTAGCCATTTAGCTATTCTGATTAACAGAAAACAAGCTCTGTCCACATTTGCTTTCCTTTCCCCAGAATTTGGCACTTTACTAGATAACAGTCACACACATACGTGCACAGACTCACACATACCACATACTTTTACCTGCATGGACATGCATACTATAACTACCGATATACAGTATATATATATATATATACTGTTCATGTAGCCATTTAGCTATTCTGATCAACAGAAAACAAGTTCTGTCCACATTTAGGTGTGTGACACAGATACACAAACTTCCCTGGGAAATCAGTCCAGTTCTACCAACACAGCTGAACTCACTGGAGAAAGGCACACACACTCACACACGCATGGAGGGAATAGAATGTACTGCAATTAATCATCCCTGTCTAAAAGGATGTGTTTAGATGAATATCAGAGAGCACCAGTGATGGTTCACTGAGATTATCATCATTCTTTTAACACCTCTCTCGTACATAGCCAGCGAGAGTAACCTAATCTGCCAGCTGAAGGAGGAAGTACTCCACAGCTCTGAGAAAGAGGCGCAGAAGACAAAGTAGTCAGAGAGTCAGCTCGACTACAGCGAAGTGCGAAGAGAAATAAACTATGCATATAGAGAGCACCTCCAGCTCCAATGTGTCTAACTTCTGTTGAAACAGGAACCATTCTGCAAACAGAGGCATGTTGTTTGGCTTGTGAGGGGCATGCACAACCTATTCAAACTGGTGGACCCACTTCAGTATTTATAGATTCACTGGATACTAGTCCACTCCTGACGTGCTGGATCGGATATCCTGGACCTGACTCACTGAAGGGGGGGGGAGGGGGGAGGGCACGGGGGAGGGGAGGGGGTCGGGACGGAGGAGGGAGGGAGGGAGGGAGGGACCGGGGAGGGGAGGAGGAGACGGAGGGAGGGAGGGAGGGATGAGGTACTCAGTGTGTGAAAGGATGATGAAGTCTTCGATGCAGGAGTACAATCTTCAGGATTCCGAGCTGGATCACTTGGTATCCTGCATTTCCTCTGTATTTGTGTGTGTGTTTGACCCAATAACAGGTTTAACTGTCACCCTGTTGTCACACTTTTACCTTTTGAGAGGCAGAGGTCACCGTGACACACTGAACAAGACTTAAGCCAGGTCAAGCCAGAGAAGAGCCCTTTCTATTTATACACCTCTGACCTTGGCTCTTCATAGCTAACCTTTGACCTGTAGCTGTGCCTGACCTGTTTTTATTCCATATTCACTTGCTCACACCATCTACAGGATTGACACTTAGCCAGTTAGATATAAAAAAAAGTATTGGCATGGTTACTGTTGTTGTCTTACCTCATTGTCAGTGCTGTGTTGGAAAGTGAGGTTTCTGGGAGGAGGTCATGCTTTGGGGGCAGGGCCGAATTTGGGTCTGTTGCCTGGTCGCGGCACTATGTAAGCATGCAAGGATGGCGAGTTCTGCCTCCTTCCATCACTTCTCTGCGGCTCAGTCTTCATCTTCATGCTACTTTCTGGGAGTGGAGCTAGAGCTCTATCTGGTGTGGCGTGTTGAAGCTGGGATCCTTCCGAGTCAGGGTGGGAAGATTCTACCTGGATGATGTGGCTTTGGGTGTGCAGGGCGCTTGAAAGCAGAGGTCGGGTAGGTCTTGGTCTGTTGGTGCTGGGGTTTGGTNNGAGGGAGGGAGGGACGGAGGGAGGGAGGGAGGGAGGGATTGAGGTAGCAGTGCTGTGAGAAGGAGGTAGGAAGTCTTGATGGGATTACAGATTTCAGGATTCCGAAGCTGGATCACTTTGTGATCCCTGCCATTTCTCTGTATGTGTGTGTGTGTTTGACCCAGTAAACAGGTTTAGGCTGTCACCTGTTGTCACACTTTTACCTTTTGAGAGGCAGAGGTCACCGTGACACACTGAACAAGACTTAAGCCAGGTCAAGCCAGAGAAGAGCCCTTTCTATTTATACACCTCGGACCTTGGCTCTTCATAGCTAACCTTTGACCTGTAGCTGTGCCTGACCTGTTTATATTCCATATTCACTTGCTCAAACCATCTACAGGATTGACACTTAGCCAGTTAGATATAAAAAAAAGTATTGGCATGGTTACTGTTGTTGTCTTACCTCATTGTCAGTGCTGTGTTGGAAAGTGAGGTTTCTGGGAATGGAGGTCATAGCTTTGGGCAGGCCGAATTTGGGTTCTGTTGCCTGGTCGGGCACTATGTAGGTGCAGGTGAGGGCGAAGTCTGCCTCCCTCCACTCACTCATCTCTGCAGGCTCAGTCTTCATCTTCATTCTCACTTTCTGGCCTCCTATCTTGGTGTTGCTGGTCTTCCCTTGATTGCTTTGGTGTGGCCAGAGGGCGCTGAAGCAGAGGTTGGTAGCTTTGGTCTGTGGTGCTTTGGTTTTGTTGGGGCTCTGCGCAGGAGCGGGGTGGGGGTAGGTATGCTGGTTAAACCTCAAGACCTGGAGAAGAGAGTGGAGACATGGGAGTCAAGCAGAGTGACTGTGGCAGCGTGGCCACTCTGTCCACACAGGACATACTGTGACCGCCTGTCCGCTTCTCATCACCAGCCAAGGGAACAGACACATACGAAGAAGGGAGCACGTTTTAGCAACAACGCCAGCACGCAAAAAAGGTCTTTGTGCCAGTCATCCTTTCCATTGAATTGGCAAATATAGGAATCTTCCTGTGTGATGTGTGTAGGTGTGGCTGTGTGCCTTGATCTCAGCTCTAGTAAAGCAAAAGCGTTTGTGGTTTTCAATATGGTTATGTTTACTATGCAGTCTCTGTTTTCTGTTTTAGTCATTTGAACAGAATGCTAGTCCCAGAACTACTGTTGAAACTTACAAACCCAATGGTCATTATTACAATCTATTGTACTGTCCTAAAATCAGCATTAACACAATCCTCACAACATGAAACAACATATGAAATATTTTAAAAATCTGAAAAATAATCAACTCTGTGAATTCAATCTATTCTGAAACCACACGTTTCTTATCAATGCTTGACAGATTCAATTGAAGAATTGTTATTAAGTCTATTTAAGACGTATATTAGTGTTAAGGTAGCAATTGTAAACACAAAGCATTAGCCTTGACCATGACCCAACATCACAACCAGTCATTTACAATAATTTACATTCACAAAAACACATTCCTGTGTGAGAAGGAGTCATGCTAACTGTCAATAAACAGGATGAACTACATTTTAACTTACTTTGACACATTCATTGGTTGACTCTTTATGTCTTTGGTAAAGTCATCGATCGCTCACACTCCTTTTCAGTCTTTCCTTTTCCTCCTTTCTGTGTTTCTGTGCAGAAATCCTTGTTTATAGATCCAGTAGGTATCCTTGCTGTGCCCACTGGTGTCTGTCACCAAAACTTCTGAAACTTGTTTGGAAAAAGCTTTTCAGTGCTGTGCCCCGTCCAATCAAAGGCTCCTCTTGGTCACATGACAGAGGGGATTACGTGGACATGCGCCAAGTGACACACAACCGTTCACTTTAAACAACAGAATCAACGTCCAGTTGACCGTGAGTGGCCACGTACGTGCGTGCGGGCACACGCATACACGCCGACACACACAAAGGAGAGGCCTGTGTAAAATGTCTTAATGAATGAATAAAAGGAGAGCAGATGGCAGCCTGCCGCTGAAAAACCCTGATAGACTTTTGCTTGGTTTGGTCATTAACGAGCAATCTGCTGGCCCTTCTTCAGCATTGTCTTGACCTACATCCAGACCCATATTGCCCCCCCCCCCTAATCACACACACATACCTATTTTGTATTATTGAACCACCATCAACCATCAAGTTTCAATAAGATTCCCTATTTCAATAAAGATGGGCTTTGTAGGTAATTGGTGAGTAGCCAGGTCTGGAGGGGAGGGGCTGTGGGGTGGATGTGGGTCAGCTGGTCACCACAGCACAGGTAGGGAGGCAGAGAAAGAGAGAGCCAAGAAGAGGCTCAGACACCTGCCTGATCAACCTCCCTTTTCTTTCACTCGCAGAGGCTGTAGCTCTATCCTGTCTGGGTCAGGAGGAGGAAAGGAAAGTAGCCCTGAGCAGAAAGGAAAGGAGAACAGCAGAGGGAGGAACCTGAAAAGAAGAGGAAGTGTATCAATTTACGGCACTGACTAGGTGACATCATGGACTGTGTCAACAAGCTGACTGGTGCTATGTCATAGAGAAACAAGAGAGGTGACTGGTTCCAGTGGAAATTACCTTTGGATGAATGGAGTATAACAGGATGTGAATGAAACATCCTAAATATTAAACTAACTATTATGAATGCAGAGAGGTTAGAGGGATACGAGGACTAATATAAAACATAAATATTTTTCGATTTTTCTTGTTGTTGATCTTTTAAACGTGTGTAAATGAATAGAATGTGTACATAAATACAGGAGAGATGTATGTATGGACATGCAGGAAAGAACAACCCTAAATGGTGCAGAGGAGCCGTAACTATTTGAATGTATTCAAACACGATAGTGTGTTGCTATATATGTGCTACCCCCACCCCCTCACACGCACACTAGTGAAACAGTAAATTGGCTGCCATATGGTGTGACTGCTATTCTAAGAGCACTGGTCGCTTCGCTGTCGCGTGTGGAGGGGAGGGGTGCGTGGGGGGTCACTTCCCTCTTTCACTGCATGGCGGAGGCTGCATGGGCTAATTTCTCTAATTTGCAGACTGTCTGGGCCGAGGCTCAAGGCCCCCGGCTCAGGATCAGGCAGGGTGAGGCCAGCAGGGTGGCTGACTGATCTGTCCAGGTTCCAGCCCCGCTCCAGATGCACTTTTCATGGAGAGAGGGCTTAGCTGGACACCTAAGATGGAACTGGAACAGGGCTTGGGAAGGGAGGGAGGTAGGGAGGGAGGGAAGGGAGGGAGGTAGGGAGGGAGGGAAGGAAATGGATAAGTTGCAACCTGAGGTCAAACTTGTTACATAGTTTGGACCTGTCTGGGTCTGACAGATAAGCCTGAGTTGCTGAGTCATCGCCAGGTGAAAGCACACAGACGGCGCCTTCTGTTACACCTGCTGAAATGAAAAGGGTGCGCTCTATTTGTTAAGTCATTTGTTAGCATGTAAGACATGATAGGAAAAAAAGCTCATCCTTAAACTGTATAATCACTTTAACAACTAAGAAGTCATATTGCAAGACAAGAAAATAAACAAAACTAGAGAATGCATCTCTTCCTATAAAAACTACAAAATATATATTAAAAAAACAAAGTCTTTTAAGTGTAATTCTATGATTAATCCCATTGCTCATAAAACCGTACTAAACTTAAATCCCCCCCATCTTCTACCCCACACTAAGGGCTCTTGCCCAGACCCCCAGACCTCATCTGCCACTGGTTCTCCAGAAGGACACTGTGGGGGGTGGGTGTGTGTGTGTGTTGGGCTGGGGGGGAACAACAAGTTCAGCAACAGGTCAGTTGAGATTCCCCCCATCCCCCACCCCTGCCTCCTCAAACTTCCTTTCACAAAATGACTGGCACACACATGACTGCACATGGACACACATACCCACATGACACATGCACAGCAGTCAGAAAGCACACACACACACGCGCACACACACCAGCGAGCCACGAACACCACTTCTCTCCCGAGCGCTCAGTCTGCGTGAACGCAATTTTCTTTTTTCTCCCCTTCAACTTTCAAAACTTTCCAAGGTTCTCTCCGTTCGCCAGCTTTTTCCGCCTCAAACCTGCTGTTTCAAAATATCCAGTCATGCAACATGCTTCAAATCAATGAGTCACAGAGTAAACAAACCTGGGGATATTCAACAGGTAATTACAGCATGACTACCATGACCAGCTGTCTATGTCAGCACACATTGCCTGGACGTTTAGGTGGATCCAGGTCTTGTTGTTGAAGACATAACGTGGTGTGCATGAGCTCATGCTCTGTGGAGGAATGATGAACTTGTGACGCTTGGATGAGTGGTTGCTGAGACATGCTCGTGTGACCTGCCATCCCAGCACAGCAGGCTGATAACCAGGCAGACGAAGGAGGAATATCTGTACCAGTGTGACTGCTTATCTGTTGTTCAGACTGAAAGTGAGACCACTTCAGAGTGTTTGTGGTCGTTCAGTGCACGTGATCTAAACCGTAGATTTGAGTGCATCAGTGTTTTTGGTGGGTGTTTGTGGTAAGTCAAGCTGAACTACGATATGAACATGTTCGTGTCGCAAACAGTCATTCATACACATACTTGAATCCTTCACTCTATTTCTAATCATCTTGATTTCTTTTTTATTTTTAACTGACTGATTTCCGTTCTCCTCCATAGTTCAGTCCCACACTGGAGTGTCGTAAACAGTCCAACTAAACACTAAACAGTAGACAGATAAACAGATATCCAGGAGACTACCGCAGCAAAGAGGATTAATTTCTGTGTTTGTACATCATCTCCTCTATCACTGCAGACGTCATGGGAATGACCACCAGAACTCCCCGGCAACAGCCATACACCCCCCCCCCCCCACCTCAACGGCAAGACAACACTTTCTGTAAATGTCGGGTGGTCGCTATGGTGATGTTGACATTCCATTTGTTTACCGCCACGCGTGGGATTTAACGGACCCTCAAATCCCTTTTAACCCTTCGGATTATCCGCCTGGCGAAACCTTAAATATATATCACTGCATTATGTGGGGGTTTCATTACTGAAATACTGCAGGCTTGTATTTTTTACCTGGCTCCTTGTCCTCGCCTGTCTTTGTTTTTGACAATAGTTTGTATTGTTATGTGTGCATGTGTACATGTGTGTGTGTGTGTGTGTACATGTACATGTGTGTACGTGTGTGTGTGTGCGTGTGCGTTCGGGTGGATGTGGGTGATTGAAAAGAGTACTCCAAGGTGTATCATTCCCACAGACCCTGTGCGAGCCAAGAGGGAATCAAATGGCTGCAAGCATGTGTTTGATAAAAGACTCTTCAGGTCAAATCTGTGGTGTTACAGGCCTTCCCCCATCTCTGTCTCTCCACCTCCACCACCAAGGAGTTAATCATCTTTCGGACAGATAACCTTCCCACCGCTGGTTTCACTCTGAGAGAAACCATGGATGTTCGGAAGCTCTTTGTCTTCACTGAAGTCTTGTTGATGTCCCATATTAGCAAGGCAGAATGACTCATACAAGACCCACAACTCCTATAATCTCTAAGGTGGAATTCAAATAGCAAATACATATCTTTAATCTTGACCCGTAATCTTGGCAGATCCTACAAAACCCCTTCAAAACAGGCAAACAAGCCTCTCAAGGAGATATGTTGTTCGGTTAGCGCTTAGCAAAACACAACAACAGTAGCGACTAAGCTAGCTGAGGCTCCTGTCGTAAGTTCCTCCACATCTGTCACAAGATTGGGATCATGTGCCAGGAATTGTTTTCTCCCCCCTACTTTCTGTCTCTTGTTGTCCTTTTCTTATTCTCCTAATTCTACGAACCTTCGTAGAGGAAGGAGTGGTCGTTCTGCTGTTGGGGTGGTACTTGGGGCAGGTTTGTGTATTGGGGTTGAGGGCAGTGAAGGAACATCTGGAGGAGGATAAGGAGGAGCTGGGGTTAGGTGCTTATAAGTCATAAAACAAAGTGGATGTCCAAATGGAATAACACGCTTTGATCTGTACATTTTCATCTTCCACTGTCGTGTGAGAAAGAAGTGTAAAGTAGTTAGTATTAACCTCTTTTGGCCAAACAGGCAAATGTGTTTGCAGTAATCCTCTTGATGTCAATATAAAAACCATACATTGGTTTGTCATGCTACATAAATGAAGGCTTTCAGCATCACTTTGTTCAAGAGATTACATACTACTGTATGGGTTATATGGTCAATGGTATGTGCGTGCAGATATGTAAAAAAAACAACAGAAAAGCCAACACAAAACCTAAACCTACACATAAACCTTCCTTACATAAAAATAATATAATGACATCAACAACAACAACACCTTATGGGCCACTCCAGTGCTATCTTTAGAGGAAAATGAAATCGAACACTTTCTCACAACGTGTGTGTGCAGAGCTGCTTTGGGGCCATGTTTGTGTTTCATACCTCTGCCTTGCACATCATTAAGAGGAAGGAAAGAGACAAGCTCACGAAAATAGGGCCTTTTATCTATCTGCTGCATAACCTGCACCACAAGCTGTGTGTGCCACCACAAGCTGTATGTACGGAGCTGGTATGTGGCCTGACTTTGTCTGGCTAAGATAAACTTCTAATTGAACGTTAATAATTCTGCCATTATGGTCCTAAGGGGGATTTCGATATTGGACTGGGGTTTCCTATGGAGATCCATCACAATGAGATTATTGCAGTTAATACATAGGAGCTGGTTGGATTAATATGCAAAGATGGAAACTTTAAGCCCTGAAAAGCAAAGCCAAGCAGAAAAAGGAACTCATGACTGAATGTCAGAATCACAGGAGTCTGTCCCGTGGCCTGTGTGTGCTGTAATGTCGCTTGTGTGCTGTGTGTGCCTGCATGTGTGGCCCTTATCGTCATAGGCTGCCTCTCTACCTCCTCCCAACCTCCCTTACTATATATATTCATCTCAATAAATGCTACGTATTAGTACTATATCTACCTATACTACTTATTAATTATACCTATTTATTATCAATAGTCATATTTATATATATGTATAAACTACATATATTATAATATACATTAACTTATACAGTATATCCTTCCTATACTATACTAAACTATACTGAACCATACTACATACTACACAACAACATATTATATCCTATGTATCTAGAACAGACTAGATACAAAAATCAATCCGCACAGGTCTTGAACACGCGCCACCCACACGTCTCCTACTATCCATGTCACTTCCAGTGGGGATGCGACGAGGGAGGGGGGGTGTACGGCCCTGTCTGACGGGTGTGTGAGGGGGGTTGTGCCAACAGGTGGGCTTGTCTGTAGAGGCGACCCCCAGATAGACTTGAGACCCCCAGATCCCTCTTTCAGACAGGGGAACAGCGGATTTGAACCCAAATCCACCGGATCAATAAAAGTGTCTGCTAATTAGGCTGGATCTGGACCTTCTGCGAGAGAAGCAGAAAAGTAACTGAGGAGGCAAGGAGGGAGGGAAGAAGGGAGGGGGGAGGGTGGGTGGAGAAGGAGGACAGGAAAACAAATGGAACAGCCAGAGCTGACTCAGTGGTGTCTAGACAGAGGGAAACCCCCAGACAGATGGAGAGAACACAGGAGAGGAGAGGAAAGCAGGTGAGGGAGTGACTGTTGCCCTACTCTCCCTCCCTCTCTGCCTCCTTGTTTCTCACTCGCCAATCTCCTGTTTTACAACTATTAGCGATTGTCCTCATCACCATTTTCTATTTGTTCTTTGACCCCAATCTTCCCCTCCTTCCCCTCCGAGTCCTCCTCCCCTTCGAGTCGTCCCTCCCGAGTTCTCCTCCCCTCCTAGTCCTCCTCCCCTTTGCCCTGCTACTCACTCTGACCTAATTCTCCTTGTTTAATCTGCTTCTCCTTTAGGACAACAATCAACCCCCTAATTGTCTTAATCCTGCTGGTCTTTAACTGTCCCTCCAGGCCATGCATGTGCCGCTAGCAGCGATGCTGCTAACTAAATGCTAATCGATATCTGGCAGAAAGCCATCAAGCATGGGCCTCTTCCCTCTTAATAACCACAGATTATGCGTCATCAACAGACTTCATTCGGCTACTTCAATTTGAGACTTTTTTAACAAAGGAAATAAAAAAAGATTAAAATGGGAGATTTAGCTGATTATTATTATTGCATTTTTAGTTTGAAATCAAGCGGAATATCACTTTTATAAGACCATCTTAAGATGATCAGAAGCCTGCTTTTCTGAACAGAGCATACAACACACTACTGGTAATCTTGGGTGTTAAGGTCAAGGTCAAAGTGTCTATATATACATGTGTATATATATATATACATATATGTGTGTGTGTGTGTGTGTGTGTGCATGTGCATGTGCGCGCGAATGCAGGTTTGGATACAGTGTGAAATATGTCCATGTGTCCAAGGTGTATCGTGAGTTTATCTTGATCATTAATGACTCAAAGTCCTCTAATCTACTGCTACCTTGACACAGAACTCTCTTTCTCGGCATGCGGACAGGTGTGTATTTCTGTCTTCCTGTAAGTGTGTCAGTGTCCATAACTAGTCTGCACATCCTCTCCCTTATCTTGGCTGTGAGTGCCCAATCACGCCTCCCTCTCCTCCTCCTTCTTTTCCTCCTCCCTCTCTCTTCTCCCTCTCTCAGCCTGTCTGCACACCCAGTCCGTTCTGTGGCGATGATTGTCTGTGTAATAATCTGATTGATTGGGTAATCTGTTGTGCATTGGCAAACTACCTGTGCAAACAGCCCGTTAGGAATCAGCAGGGAAGGCAGTGGGAGGGAGCAGAGTTTCCCTAGTGGCTCTTGGCAGGGCCAGGACGGTTTCATAACCCTCCATCTGTCTTGGCTGGTCCACTTCCCTTCTCATGAACATCACACAGTACCTGGATGGTCATGTGACAGGCAGTCAGACAGGCACTGATGGAGGAGACGCTGCAGTCAGACAGGCTGTTGGTCACTCTGCCAAGTTGGGCGTTTTTTTTTTTTACCAGGATGAACTCGAATATCCTGTAGAAAATAAAAAAGAACATTGAAAGAAAACAATGGCTCTGTTCTATAGAAATAGTCCTCAGACTAATTATTCATCTTCCTTTCCTGGATAAGCACCACCTACCTCTGTCTAGCAATTACCATCATTTCCTTGTTGGCATGAAAAAGATGAAAGCTTCCTTAACCACGCAACAGGCATCATTTCTTAATAAAAGACACACATCCTGCCAAAACCAGCTACAGTCACACTACCCCCTGAATATGAAGTGAATATGGTTACTGTAACAACACAGTGAGAAGTTTGTACTGCTTTAAATACTTACTGTTTTCGAGTACATGTATCTGGCATGTGTATCTGGCATGTGTGTCTGGCACGTGTGTCTGGCACGTGTGTCCGGCACATGTGGTAATTAACCTCTGTCAATCTAACTCAATGAGACATGATTTCATAGATGATTAAATACACTTCAAGATTCCCTAGTTCATTACTGGAAGAGGTAGATTTAACAGTCCAGATGTCATGAGTCTTCCAGTAACAGCATCCCTTGCCACCATTGTCGACTATGTTAATCTTCTTCAGATAAATTAGGATGAAATTAGCCACATCTCCCCCCCCCATTATTTTCCAAGTCGTTTTCACAGCTTTGTGGATTAGACAGATTAAAAGTCTGAAACTCTGTTTTTGTCATTTCTCTGTCTCTCTCTCTCTCCTTCTATCATTGGGGCCTAATCCTGGAAGCACAGCACAACATCACAGCACACCTCAGTTGACACTGAGCCCCTTGCTGTACCTACAATCCCCACTATTGCATCTACTCAACCAATCCACAAGCTTGTCTATATTATCAACCACATTGACTACATCACGGAAAAATTTGGATTCAAAAGATGTGTAAAAGTAATTTCATAGACTTCAGCAACTGCAAAGACAACTGTTTCTATCATGCCTGAGGTGCAGAATGTCAGAAGAACCGTTTACTGACTGATCTGTCTTTTTCTCTTCCTCTTCAACTGCATTAAGGTGACCTGCCTACTACTGTGGCAGTACCTGCCTGTCCTTCTGGCATAAACACACACATTCTCAAGGCTTGCGGTGAATCAAAAGGAAAGTGTTGAAACTATTCATTGGTCTTTTTGTTATTGAAATGAAACTGTCTTTTTGAGTTCATGTTGATAGCTGTCTCAAATATGTCTTATGACAATGGATTTGTTAAATAATTATTGACAAGCCAACACTTTACATAACTTCCTGTTGCCAGAGGACAGGGAGGGGAAGGGGGGAAGGGAGGGGAGCAGGAGGGGTACGGAGGGGGCAGGAGGGGGTAGGGAGGGGGCAGGGGGGATAGGGAGGGGGCAGGAGGGGGTAGGGACCGTGCTGAACCCCAGGGAGGGGGCGAGGGAGGTGGACAGAAGCCGGGGACAGGAGGGGGACAGGAAGGAGGACAGCGCAGGGAGCGGCAGGAGGGGCAGCGAGGGGACAGCGGTGGTGGAACAGGAGTGGGACAGGGAGGTGACAGGAGGGGAGGCAGGGAGGGGGCAGGTGAGACGAAAGAAACCCCCGTCAGTGATCGGTCATAGGTGTACGTATTTTCACAGTTTGGTTCTTGGGCACTCTTAAAGGATTGCATTGATACGTTATAGAGTATGTCAGACTCGGAAGCATTCAAGTTTATTTTCGTTATCGTCTTTACATGATCAACCTTAATCGTTTGTCATCACACAGACGGATTTAGGGAGGGGGGCAGGAGGGGGTAGGGAGGTGAACAGGAGGGGGCAGGGAGGTGGACAGAAGGGGGACAGGGAGGGGGGCAGGAGGAGGACAGGGAGGGGGGCAGGAGGGGGCAGGAGGGGGACAGGGTGGTGGACAGGAGTGGGACAGGGAGGTGGACAGGAGGGGGGCAGGGAGGGGGGCAGGTGGGACGAAAGAACCCCACCGGATGGCAGGTGTGAATTCACAGTTTGGTCCTTGAGGCTATAAAGGAGCTGACGTAAGAAGCAGTCAGGACAGCAGCACACTTATTCATACTCGTCTTAGACAACCACGTGCACAAAAACGGATTGTACAAGGTTGCGAAACAACAAGTCAATTTAATTACAATTAGTTTTTCGGGAAAATGACACTGCATGAGCACAGTGAAGTGAGGACATGATGAAACATTGCCACATTGGAATTGCAATGCAATGGATGACAAACGATTTCAAATGATTTCCAGGTATTCTTTCTGGCCAGACTTCACATTCTCTTTATTTGATACACACTCTCCATTCTATAACCGAAAACCAAAATAATAATGGTAATGAAAAACATCTTCCGGGACCACACGGATGCATGTACAGATTCACACACCCTCTATTGCTGTCCCTCGATCCTCCCACAATGCCATGACCTGCCAAAGTAAATGGATGATGTCACTTCCTGCCAAGAGCAGGAGAAACGGCTGTGTTTAGAGAGAGTGAGTGCATGAGAGAGTAACATGATTTCACTTTCAGTTCTGACGCTCAGGTGCTGACTCAAACGCTGAACCGGGACAGACAGACGGACAGAAAAACCGATACAAAACATATAGAGACAGACGGACGGACTCAGTCTGGGAGGCAAATAGATTCTGAAGACATTGACATGGAATTCAAATACCCAGCAGCTAGAAGGGATGAGAGTAAGGTCGGTGTCAAATTGCCATTGGGCTCTCTCTCTCTCTTTCTCGCCCCTTCCATCTTAAAGGGGCAGGCACAGAACCAGGAAGTGAGCTGTAGGCCAGGGCATAACAACAGACTGTCGAAAAGTCTTTCTGTCCCGAAATATGGTTTCTCATAAAGAGAAATTAACCATTTGTGTCCTGGCCGACATGATCACTAGATCCTGTACTTCAAAGATTCCATGTGACTCTGGTTTCCAGCAAATACACCCAAAGAACTACTTTCATTTATCCATAGGTAGTGCGTGAGTCATAAAATTGTGTGTGTATGTCTAGGTATTCGTGTTCGTTAGTGAAACACGTGCGTGTGAGATCATAGTATCGTTTTCATACGTAGCCTACCTGTATCCATCAGGTTGATGTCTACCATGGGGTCAAGGTACCTGACCCTTATGCCTGGCTGGAGGACACTGACAGTGAAGAGACCAAGGTGAGACCAAGACACCAAGGCTGCACACTGTTCATGCAAGGATTTCATATTCATTATTTTCTAGAATGGAGATACCAATATGCGTGTGTGTATTTGTGTGTGTATGTGTGTGTCGTTAGACCTTTGTGGAGGAGCAGAACAAGTTGACTATGCCTTACCTGGAGCAGTGCGCCATCAGATCTCAGTTTCATCAGAGACTCACCGAGCTGTACAACTATCCCAAATACAGCTGCCCTTATAAGAGAGGAGACAGGTGGGAAGCAAGTCCAGGAGAGACCAGAGGACAGTGGGCTAGAGGACAGCAGAGAACAGTACAGAACAGTAACGGTTAGTCAAATAATGTTGCCCTGCTTGTTTTCCCAGGTACTTCTACTTCCACAACCAGGGCCTGCAGAACCAGGACGTGCTATACGTCCAAGACTCTCTTAACAGTCCCGCCTCAGTGTTCTTTGACCCCAACACCCTGTCAGAGGATGGAACCGTGGCTCTGAAGAGTAAGCCTCACTCAACCACCACCTCCCCCCTGCTCCGCCACACACACATCCACACACACACACACACACACACACACACACACACACACACAGTCACATCCACACACATCCACACACACTGGAAGTTTGTCAGTAGTGTATGTAACGTCCTCTCCCCCCCCCTTCCCCCAGTGGGTCGTCTGTCAGAGGAGTGTGAGTACTTCGCCTACGGCCTGAGCACCAGCGGCTCCGACTGGGTGATGGTGCGTTTCCTGCGGGTCAACGACCTTGTAACGCTGCCAGACGTCCTGGAGCGGGTCAAGTTCAGTTGCCTGGCCTGGACGCATGACGCACGCGGTGTCTTCTACAACTGCTACCCTCGTTTGGACGGCAAGGCTGATGGTCAGAGACGCACATTCAGTCACCCTGCTGTGAACACTCACGCAAACGTGCAAGTAACATGCTTCTGCCCTGATGCAAACAGAGTCAAAACTGACGGATACAAATTTGCAAAACATACATATGCGCACCTGCACATACACACACATACATACATTCTAAGCCGAGTTGAGAACAAAAAGTGGAGCATGAAAGACAGAGGAAGTGAGAACATTTTAATGATCATTTCTCATGCACACGTTTCCTTTCACCCACATACAAACTGTGCAGCCAATCAGCTTTCTCTATTTAACCACAGGGACAGAAACCACATCCAACATCAACCAAAAGCTCTACTACCATGTGATTGGCACCAGCCAATCAGAGGACATCCTGGTGGCAGAGTTCCTTGACCACCCTAAGTGGCACAGCTCTGTGACGGTGAGTGGAGATGGTTGGACTTGATGATTTGGTTGGCAAGAACAATATTGTCTGTCTAATTTCAAAAGACACGTCGGGTTGCACAGGCAGCATGATGAGCTTGAAAATCTCTAGTTTTCTTACTCCCTTTCATTCACTTTCCCTCCTTCTCTCCATTTCTTCATCCATCTCTCCCTCCATCCCTCTCCAGGTGTCAGATGATGGCAGGTACGTGGTTCTGTCCATCACAGAGGGCTGTGAGCCAGTCAACCAGCTGTGGTACTGTGACCTGCACAAGCTGACTAATGGCATCACAGGTGAACACCTCTTCTGCCCCCCCACCCAAATACCAAATGTACCACAGAAAAAAAGCACCAGAATGACTTTTGCTTTACTCAGAATCACTTCAGAAACTCAAGCCAGGGTTCCCCTACATAGGGTATGCCTGCCCACATCCCTGTCCCGAAATCTCAGCCTGCATCATATTCCTCCTGTCTTTCTGTCTTGTACGTGATCCAATCTCTTCCCTCTGTCTCCCAGGCCTGCTGCCCTGGGTGAAGCTGGTGCCCACCTTTGAGGCGCAATACTCCTACATCACCAACGAGGGCAGTGTGTTCACATTCAGGACCAACCTGGATGCCCCTCGGTACCGCGTCATCAACGTGGACCTGGAGAACCCAGAGCAGAGCCAGTGGACCACGCTTCTGCCCCAGCACGACAAGGATGTCCTGGGTAGGGATGCTATGAGGTCCTGCTGGAGGGCTTCACACACCAAAAGCCCCTATCTCTCCGGGCAGGTAGAGAAACAGGTTCTGCAAGATCAAGGTTTTCTGGCACAGTCAGTGGCTGGGAAAGGATGATAGTTTGTGGTGATGTATGAGTGTGTCACTGGATGTAAATGAGATCACCTTGAGCGGGAAGCCAGAGAGGAATTCCCTGGTTCTGCGTTTGGGATTTTTGTGGTCAGGGGCTAGTCCAAAATGTACAGATTAGCAAATGAATGTCACTATTGAAGAGATGCTGATTTGGGTATCGTACCACACTGTAGCGCAACTAAAGGGGAACCTTTCTCTTTTGGTCAAGACTACTTTCGTCAGGGTGAGAGAAAAAAGCGAAACTTCAGCATTAAGTAATTACATGAGGAAGTGTTATCTCCCAGAAACGTCAAGTTTCATGGCAACGGTAACACTCAAACACACGTATACGCACACACAGGACTAATCAGGGATGTGCACATTAAAAAGCAGAAATGTAGTTCTGTACGTACGATTAAAAGACGTTTGTGTGGTTCAGTTGTTTCCCAAAGTCTGAACTTAACTGAACTGACTGTTGTGTAGCAAAGTATTCAGTGAGCCATGCAGGAAATTACCATGACTGAACAATTGACATTTTACTTTGCACATACTAAATGTTGCTTCAAATTGGGGTAGAAATACAGAGACCTTATTCTACTGGATATTTTTCATAATTTTGTCAATGCATTGAGATTCTTGTTCTGAGTTTCAATGCATTGAGATTCTTGTTCTGAGTTTCAATGAGTTTCTTGACTAAATTCTAACTGTTATGTAATTAAATAACTTCACTAAATTCCCTCAGAGCCTATTTCCCAGAAAGTGTTTACAAGTATCAAAGGCCATCTTCAAAAGCAAATATTTACCAAGAAGTACAGTACATGTTAGGACCAGGATGCCACCTAGAGGCCATTTGGGAATGTTCACTAAACACCCTCACGTCTCCCTGCACACCGCAGGCTTTGTGGCGTGTGTGAACCAGCGTCACCTGCTGGTGAACTACGTGCATGACGTGAAGGACATCCTGCAGCTGTATGAGCTGTCGAGCGGCCGCTGGATTAGAGATCTGCCTCTTGACGTGGGCACTATAGCTGGTCTCAGCTGCAAGAAGAAACACTCTGAATTCTTCTATAAGTTCATCTCCTTCACCACCCCAGGTGAGACACACACACATACACACACGCTCACATACACACATACACTTGCACACGCTAATGCTGCTGTCTTCTCTCTCCAGGTATCATCTACCACTGCGACCTGAGCCAAGAGAACCCAGAGCCCTCCATCTTCAGACAGGTGGAGGTGAAGGGAGTCCAACAGGAGGACTATGAGACCAATCAGGTTTGAGGTCAAGGGTCAGGGTTCAGGGACTCCAACCAGATTGTAGGGTTGGAATGAGCAGACTTGGCTTTGAGCGTTCTATGTCAGACTTCCAGACTTGAGAGCTCCTTCTGCTGTGCCAGGTGTTTTATCCAAGCAAGGACGGAACTAAGATCCCCATGTTCCTGGTTCACGCCAGGGGCTTGAAGAAGGACGGAACACATCCAGTCTTCCTGTATGGATACGGAGGCTTTGAGAACTCTGTCCAACCACACTACAAGTGAGGAACATCGCTACAGTACATCTGTCAGTCAGTCAGTCAGTCTGTCTGTCGGTCTGTCTGTCTGTCTGTCTGTCTGTCTGGTTATGTGTGCAGGCTGATGTGTGATTATACTTCTCTTTTTCTGTCACTCCCTGTTGCTCACTCTCTTTTTCCCTCTCTCTTGTTCTCTATGTCTTTGTCTCTCTTTCTCCAGTGTTGCCTATCTGATATATGTTAGACACCTGGGAGGAATCCTGGCTGTGGCCAACATCAGAGGAGGAGGGGAATATGGCCTGGACTGGCACAAAGGTGCACACACACACAGTACACATATGTATACACACACACACACACACATAGACAGCACACATATGTATACACACACACAGACAGTACAATTATGTATACACACACATATAGTACACATATGTATACACACACAGACAGTGCACATATATATATATAAGACACAACACACACACAGACAGTACACCTATGTATAGACACACACACACACACACACATATACACACACACCCAGACCCAGACCCACACCCACACCGACACCCACACACACACACACACACACACAAACACACACACACACACAGATAGTACACATATGTATAGACACACACACAGAGTACACATATGTATACACACACAGGCCTTAAGCAGTGTGACAATTGAAACCTGTATATCACAATAACATACAAACTACTATCTTGACTTATCTGTGTGTGTGTTGGTATGTGTGTGTGTGTGTGTGTGTGTCTGTAATGACTGTAGCTGGTACTCTTGGAAACAAGCAGACCTGCTTTGATGACTTCCAGTGTGCTGCTGAGTATCTGATCCAGGAGAAGTTCACCACCTCCAGCCTCATCACCATCAACGGAGCCTCCAACGGCGGCCTACTTGTTGGTACAGACGAGTGTGTGTGTGTGTGTGTGTGTGAGTGTGTGTGTGTGTGTGTGTGATATCTGGCGGACATTAATTCAGTTATCACAAAGGTAATCAGGCCCTTACATTTGAACATGATTCTTCTAAATGGACCCCCAGCCACTGCCATCAGAACAGCATTATTTCCTTTCATTTGTTCCATCGTCAGCATAATGGCTAATGTCAAATCCATCCAGCTACTTAGCTTCAATTAATTCACGAATTAAAACGCACATTAAACAGTAGTTAGCCACATCATTTGGAAATACTGCCAGCCATATGCCATTCTACTGTTCTATCTGCAGAGTACTTCTTTACAGTGATAAAGGCTATTTAGGAGTGATTGCAAATAGAGTGAAGGCAATCATGTTTTAAATGTGTGTGTGTGCTGGCATCTTGAATTAGTCATTTATGTGCGCCTAGGCAGCATGAATTAGTCATTCATGTGTGTGTATGGCCTGAATTGATTTGTTAAATGCTGGTGAGTTACACAGTATCCTTTCTATTAAAGTTTTTCTTTGAATGATCTCTCCCTCGTCCTCCCTCTCCCTCCCTCTCTTTTTCTCCCCCTTCTTCCCTCCTTCTCTGTTAGCTGCATGTGTGAACCAGCGTCCAGACCTGTTTGGCTGCGCTGTCGCTGAGGTGGGAGTGATGGACATGCTCAAGTTCCACAAGTTCACCATTGGACACGCCTGGACCACAGACTACGGCTGTGCTGACAAACCAGAGCAGTTCCAATGGCTCAGCAAGTGCGTCTGTGCCCCCCTCCCACACATACACACCCCATACCCACCGCACACCCACCACACACACATTACAACTAACCAATTGTTCACCCACCCTCTCTTCCACCAGATACTCCCCCCTCCACAACTTGCCCCCGCCCTCCTACTCCGGCCCCCCCTACCCTGCCATCCTTCTGCTGACAGCTGACCATGATGACCGTGTGGTGCCCCTGCACACCCTCAAGTACTGTGCAGCCCTGCAGCACGGGGTGGGCAGCAGCCCTGGGCAGCAGCAGCCCCTCCTGGTCCGGGTGGACACCCGCAGCGGGCACGGGGCGGGCAAGCCCACCGCCAAGGCCATCCTGGAGGACACAGACATCTACTGCTTCATCGCCCAGACCCTGGGGCTGAAATGGAGAGAGTGACGGAGAGCGGTGGGGGGGGGGCTAAGAGGAGGATACTAGGTAGGAGTAGAAAGGTAGATATTAGAGAGAAATGGTGGGAGAGAAGGATGGAGGCAGAGGGGAGGAAGATGGAGTTTGGAATGGTTGAATAGGGAAGAACAATACTAATGCTGGAGATGGTTCATTACAGTTACTTAATCAAAGTCCAATCACAGTTAAAAAGTTTACAAAACGAATACTTACAAATCGGCTTATCTTTTCATTGATGCATTCATGGACACAAATCGTTTGTATAAATCATTTTTAATAATATGTTGTTGTCTTTGTTTCTATACCTTTCTATTATCATGTTTACTATAATAAAACAATTTATCCATGAAGTTAGTTGTGTGAAGGAACAGATTTCGAGAGACGCTATGTTCGCATCCACCACCAGGTGACAGTGCAGGACCTCACAATGCTTCTGTTTCGAAACTCACCCAGCAACATTCCAGCCCACTGGAACTGCTGTCAGATCAATCAGATACATTCTGCTGCAGTGTTGTCGGAGGTCCTTGTCAGATTTACATATTTCTGATCTCCATTCCTCCCCTCTCCATTCTTTTCAGACAGAGGTTTGGTTTGCCCTCCCCCTCCTCCCCCTCCTCCCCCTCAGGAACCTGATCTGCCTCGAACAAAGAATGATGCAACAGTAGACACTGAACAGTCAGACTAGAAGCGTACATTAGTACTGTGGATATCCAAAACCTCTGCAAGACTCAGTCAGTCTGTCAGTCAGCTACAGCTACAGCAGGCCGTCTGTCAGAGTTGAATCTGAGCTCACCCAACACTGGGATGCGTGGTGTGCCCAGGCGGCCCACGCGCTTAGACAGAGGGGCTTGGAGGGCAGAGGGAAGGACAGATGGATGTATAAAGGGACGGGGGGACTGCAGAGAGGACACGGTGATAGAAAGGACTGCAGAGGAAAGTACTGGGAACTACTGGCTTCCCATCCCATGAGGAGGAGAGATAGGATGATTGAAGGAGAGACAGAGCCAGTAATCAGTTGAATAAGTTGAGCACAGGAGAACGTGCGAGAGAGAAGAGAAGGGAGAGAGAAAGATGGTTAAAGGGACGGAGAGAGAAAAGGAGAACGTAGGAGGATGGAATCTTTTCTCTCAGGGGGGCTCAAGAGGATTGTTCAGACCTTTTCTACCTCATTTCCTTCATTTTACACATCTTTCACCCCCACACCTCTCTCTCTCTCTCTCTCTTTCTCTCTGACACACGCAATCTCTCTCTCACACACACACACACACTCTCCCAGCCCCCTCAGCTCTCAGCACATACACACATGTTCACCTAGAATAGCTCTGGCTCTCAGTGCTCCTTGCGAAACACACACACACACACACACACACTCACACGCACACGCACACGCACAAAGACACACATACACACTGGTCCCTGTACTGTCTTCGTTTGTTTATTCGCCTCCACAATGCAGGGATTAATTTCTCAAAGCCGATTTGAGCAGCGGCATGCTTGGCCAGAGAGCAGGGAGCAACTTCAGTAGCAAGGGAAGTTTCTCCTTCACACTGATTTAGAGGTGGACTCCGTTCTCCTTTCTACGCTCCCTTTAATCTGCCCAGGGAGGGAGGAAGAAACGGAGAAGGAGAACAAGGGGAGGGAGAACGATAGGCCCTCAACTGACGCCTGGCTAAGAACCAGGCATCTTCTCACCATTTCTCTCACTTCCTCTTTCTTTCCTCTTGATTCTTTTGTTCCATCGTGGCACGTCTTTCCCTCCCCCTCTCTGCAGTCAACGTACAGATCTTCACCCGAGCGCTTCTCCTGGCCAATCGGAGCACGGTTCTTTGCAGCTCAGGTATGAGGCAAGACTGTTGATGTTCTGATGCTTATGTAAGCAAAGGTTATGACGAGGTCATTTCACAATCATCCAATCAGAAAACAGTTCTCTTGTGGTTGCGGTGTCCATCTGTCTCGTGCCAGGCCTGGTCTACACAGTTATAAACATGTTAATCCTATCACGCATATTAACCAGAGAGGTTTCAATCTGAGAGCAGAGAAGAGGGTTGTAAATGGAAGACTGCTTGAAGTATTACTGCCTGTGTGTATTTACTTTGCAGGTAGGCAGCCAGCCATGGGATAAAGATGAAACTCATTACCTTGCCTAGAAAATTCTCTGATTCAATAAGATTTTAATATAAAACTTGATGGATTTGTGCCAAGGTAAATAACCAAACTAATTCTGTAGCAAAAGCCCACACGCATGCATGAGCAGCTACGTGCATACACACACATGCAGGTGAGCCCACACAGATTTGCACATACCTACAGTTGCCTACATCCAGCATATAGAAGGGCAGGATTTATTTGCATATACCGTCATTTCACACTCTCCCAGCCCCAGTGCGATGAGTGGGAGGAGAGGACTAGAAAAAGGCAGTAGTTAAAAAGACCCTCCTTAATACGTCCATTTGATGGATAGACCCTGGAGAGAAACAGAGAGCAAGAGAGAGAAAGAGAGATAGAAGGGGGAGAGGTAATTGAAAGTGTAAACGGTGGAGACATTAGACTAGGCAGGGTGGGTGGGTGAGGACAGTGTGGTGGGTCTACCAGCGAGCTGCTTCATCTGCAGGTGAGGGAGAGGAGGACCTGGAGTGCTCAGATGGACTCTGGGAACTGCATTGATTAACACACACACACACACACAACAATTAGTACTGGAGATTTTTTAATAACACGTTTCAATATTGCAACAGCCATCTGTTATTCTAACAGGTAAAAATCATCAAAAAACAAACAAAAAAAATCTTTTTTTGTTTTATATTCCAAACACCCAAGTATTTTGGCTAAGGTCCTAACTTCAAACAATAAACCCCTTACACAGTGAGCAGATATTATGTTCAACACATTGTTCTTCAAACAAATTATAAAAATAGATTGCATTTTCAAATACATATTTACAGTATTTAACATATATCCTTATAGTGTCTGTTGAGGGGAGAGCCGGAGTGGCAGAAAGAGAGAGTGGCAGAGAAGTATAACGAGGGAAAGAGTCTCATTTGCAATAGTGACAGGGTCCAGTTTAGTGTGTGTTCAAGAGAGGAAAAGGTATATTCTTATGTGTGTGTGTGTGTGAGAGAGAGAGAGAGAGAGAGAAAGAGAGAGAGAGAGAGAGAGAAAGAGAGAGAGAGAAAGATAGAGAGTGTATGTCTTGAAGTGACAGAGGGCGAGACAGAGAGGGAGAGAGAGAGAGAGACTAATTGTGTGTAAGAGTATCTTTATAGAACATGATATGGACTTATACTATGTTGACGCAAAATAACCACAGAGAGAAAAAGAGAAACTTGTATAAGAGAGAAAAGAGACAGTTAATCCTTTCATACTAGAAACCACCTGGTTACATGATACAGAAAACAATTCAAACTGAAAGAAAGTGAGACATCGATTGTGTATCTCTATAAATACAAGTCAAAATAATGCCCCCAAAATATGTTACAATTCAATGCTGCCTGTGATGAGTTCCATCCCAGACAAAGGGCAGAGGTCACATGACCACAAGGAGAGACTTCCGGAGGTGTAGGAATATTGTGACATTGTGTTTGACAGCGCTTACAGTGCTGGCCTGAAACATGACCTGACGACTGCACAATCACTGCCACGCTGACGTTCACCTGGTGGATCAGAACCATGGCTCTGAAATACTTCTGTCAGAAGCAAGCAGAGCTGGACCGGAGACTCTGAGGCGCACTGTGTCAGTTGATAATATCACTGTCATATGACACACAGCCGTTCATTCTCACCAACGTTAAAAGAGCTATTTAAAGACCAGGAAGTATCATGCTCTGACATCATCGCTAAGTGAGTGCGTCACAAACGCTCAAGGTTTTTGTAGCTCCCTGTGCCTCCACTCTCCCATGGAAGGATACATGTAGGACCCACTACTGCTGTCGAGATCAAATATCAATGACAATAGAGCTGTACTGCCAAACAGGACAACACTGCCAAGGGGACATGTCAGTCCGTTTCATAAAGTTCAATACGACCTGAGCCTCCTAACTGAAAACGTTCTGACTCTGTCTTCAAGTACACGTCGATATGTTTTAGGGAAACACTGTGTTACTCAGAGAACACTGGAAACATCCACAACTTCCATCTCCCTTCATCGTGGCTTAACACAGTACTGTTTAACAAGGGACTTTTCCACAGACTTCAAGATAGTAGCCCAGGCTTGACACACTTTCTAAGGAAATGCCCCCAACTTGAGGACATACTTTCACAACATTTATTGTAATACTGAAACAAATGAACCAAAGTAAATAGAACGTCTTGCTTGGACCCAAACCATTTCTAAATGTTGAGAGGTTCTGGAGGGGTCTGTAAACATATAAATATAAATAAATAATCAGGTTAATTCCTCTGATGACTTTAACTGCCATACAAGGTTGTTTAAATCTTGTCTGGACAAGAAGTTCCCACGCAGGTGACAGAGGAAGAATACAAGGTAACGTCTGATAAACATTCAGGAAGAACAGAAGCATTGGAAATTGAGGACAGACAGACAATGAACAGTCAAACAAACACGTTAACCCTTCCTTCATCATTGATTTACAGTTCATAGAGTTCAACAATCATTTCCTCCACGTTGGTCATCTTCATCAGTAGAATACTGCCAGGTGATTGGTTGACAGTGGCTCTGCACAGCCCTGTCTCAGGTCACCCAATACGGATCAGTCATGTGACCGGTCATGAGATCACCCCAGTCTGTCAGAGCTCCAGGAGGAAGAGGAGCCAGTGTTCCCAGACGGAGGCACCTTCTCTCCGACACACTTTTCAATGTCTGACCTGAAGCCAGTTCCCCTATTTCCCTTCTATAGAAGCCGAGGTCAATCTTCTACTTTCCCAGACGCTCTGAGGTCAGCTCCTGCAGGGGAACTTGTGTACCCCAGCCTACACAGCCGTTCTCCATTGAAGTTAAGTCCAGTTCTATGATCAGCAGTACACAGGCTGGCCCAGACAGTGTTTCTATCAGACTGGTCTTCATATCTCTGTAAGGGCTGGTTCAGGACCAGCCTTCCACGCTGTTCAAGAGGCAGGCTGAGGTCACATCACTTAGGTTTCTCAGAGCACCCTAATCATGTGACAGGACGAGGCTTGAGAGAGAGGGAGGGATAGGAGGAGGAAGTAGGGGTTTGTGCAGATCTCTCTGTCCACCTCTCCACCCCTCCTATGCTCTGTCAATCCATCCATCCATCCACCTATCTCTCCATACTTCTGCCCGCGCTTGTGTGTTAGACCTGAACCCCGCGGCCATGCATCTGGATGACCTGCGCTCGGAGGGTCTGGATGGCAGCCAGGATGAGCTTCTGGTGCTCCAGGGACGTAATGCCCAGGCTCAGAACATCTCTGCAGGACATGGAGAGAACATGCCAGGTCAGACTGTACACTACACACAGGTCAGACTGTACACTACACACAGGTCAGACTGTACACTACACACAGGTCAGACTCCACCTACACACAGGTCAGACTGCACTCTACACACAGGTCAGACTGTACACTACACACAGGTCAGATTCCACACTACACACAGGTCAGACTGCACACTACACACAGGTCAGACTGCACACTACACACAGGTCAGACTGTACACTACACACAGGTCAGACGGTACACTACACACAGGTCAGACTGTACACTACACACAGGTCAGACGGTACATTGCACACAGGTCAGACTGTACACTACACACAGGTCAGACTGTACACTACACAGAGGTCAGACTGTACACTGCACACAGGTCAGACTGTACACTACACACAGGTCAGACTGTACACTGCACACAGGTCAGACTGCACACTACACACAGGTCAGACTCCACACTACACAGAGGTCAGACTGTACACTGCACACAGGTCAGACTGTACACTACACACAGGTCAGACTGTACACTACACACTAGCAATGGAGGAGGTTAACTCACTGGACGGTCATACGGGCCACAGACTCCAGGTAGCAGTATCCTGCAGCTGTGAAGTTGTCCTTGTACCTCCCCATGTCTACAGCGTCCAGCCACTCCCCCACAGAGTTGAAGGTGGGGAAGGAGGGAAGAGTCCTGTCTGCCAAAGAGATGGAGGAGCCTAGCGTCCTGTGGGGGGAGGAGCAGGCAAGGAAGGGAGGAGGGAGGAGGAGAGAGGCAGGGAAGGAGGGATGACAACTTTTAAAACGTGAATAACTTCATCCTCATGTAGAATCTTCATACTGTTTAGAATAAGATGAAAGAAGTCTGATCTGTGTTGTGGGTGGGACGTCACCTGCGTGCCAGAGTGGAGGAGCCCATGCCATCAGGGGAGCGAATGCTCTTGCTGAGGGCAGAGTGGACCTGGCTGAAAGTGGGCCTCTCCGTCCTCTCCTTCTGCCAGCAGTCCAGCATCAGCTGGTGCAGGTGGGGCGGGCAGTTGATGGGCGCGGGCAGGCGGAAGCCATCCTCGATGGCTTTGATCACCTACAGAGAACAGGAAGGGAGAGAGAGGGGAAGAGATAGAGAGAGGCAGAGAGATGGAGAGAGCGTGTAAAGAAAAAGAGTTTAGCTTGGAAGAACTTTCAAATTGATGTGTTCCAGTTAAAAGTCTAAATAGCTGCGCTCTCTACTTCAACTTAGGGTGTGTCATTTGAAGTCACCCTGAAGTCACATCTTCAAATAACTAAAGTGTTGTGTACTAGAGTCTCTGCTCGGTTTGACGTTCCTCTAGCTGGTCAACTGTTGGATGTGTTGCAGCTCCAGGCTGCTCTGGGTGCCTCTCTGCTCAGAACATCTAAACAGCAGTCTGGACTCATCACAGTAACAACTAACACAACCATAGCCCCAGGAAGCCAGGCTCAGTCTCTCTGAGCTCTGACGAGATGTACTCACCCATCCATCTACTGCCTCCCAGAGAGTCTCTCTCTCTGTCTCTCTCTGTCTCTCTAAGTCTCTCTAAGTCTCTCTCTGTCTCTCTCTGTCTTTCTCTCTCTCTCTCAGTACATCTAAGAACATTTTCTCCCCAGCAGAATCACTGTTTTCCTATGCTGATAAGAAAAGGCCCAGGGAGAAATCCTCCAAAAGAACAACTTCAGTAATCAGCAAACAGCCCCCTCCTCTCCCCCTCCCCCTCCCTCAGCCCTTCCCCCACTTGGTGAGTCCCTGCGTAACCGCTTCCACTCTGGGTAGAGAGCAATGAGTACCCTGACATTTTCCAAGTAATCAGCACCACCAGGTAAAGGTCAAACGAGGGGCACAGGTGGGCAGGGAGAGGCAGCACTGATATGATGTTTCAGTTTAAGGCGTTGATAATAATATTATCACCCCTGGTCTCTGTACGACGGGCTGACCTTTCCAGTTTGGTGCAGCGGGCTGGGGGGCTGTTGGAAGTGAAACCAGATTAAACATAAAGTTGGAGCTTGGCTAGATGGGTCTGCTATTATTGCATCTGCATATCCAGTATTAAAGTTGCAATTTGCATTCATATTTGGAGAGGCCATTTAATCATGTTTCATAAGTACTTGTTTTGAGTTCATCTTTGACTAAGGATGAGGCGTTTTGGGAAAAGAGTAATCAGTCCGAGCCTTAACATCGAACAGTCATTAAACTTTGTGAGTTGTTGATAATGTTCCAACTCCTTGTCCTTATGAAGCCAGCGGGAATCAAACAATATTCTGACCTTAAGCAACACTCACTCTGCACTATCAAATTTAGTTCCCTTCAAAAGCAATAAAAATCTCAGATAAAAAAGCAAATCTCTTTCAGGGAGGATGGAGGGGCCAGGGGGGGTGGAGGTGGTAGGCGACGTCCGCCTTCATCGACTTGCAAATAATAGGCTTCTCGCAAACATACTGAGATCCTATCGACCTCCGATCTCTCTCTGCCTCAAATAGCAACGCTTACAATTCCCTTAAAAAAAGAGCTGTGCATTCTGGGAGGATTTGAGCCTCCTTTCAGAGCGGGGTGGCACTTTGGGGACGGAGGCAGAAGAAAGAGGGATGCGTCTTTAAAAGCAAGCGGATTGGCCACGGAGCTGAGGTGGACTTAGAGAGGAGACTTAGGCCCTCTGCGGCCGTTTAGAAGCCCCTGTGGCTTCTCCTCTCCTTAATACCATCCAGCCAGACACAGGCAGAGTTCACACAGTTTCAGAAGGACAGGGAAGAGAAGGGAGGGAGACGGAGAGAGTGGGGATGAAAAAGGGAAGGAACTGAGAAAAGACACGAAAGAAATTAAAGAAAGCAAGAAAGAAAGCCAGACAAAGGAAAGTTCTCCGTACGTTCCCAGAGCAGACGGAAGAGAGGTGTTGACTCACGTCCTGGTTGCCCATGTCCCAGTAGGGTCTCTCTCCGTAGGACATCACCTCCCACATGACGATGCCAAAGCTCCACACATCAGATGCTGAGCTGTAGCGGTGGTACTGGATGGCTTCCGGAGCACTCCACAGCACCACACTCTTTCCTCCGTGCTACAGGGGGCATCATTATAAAGTTAGATTTTATTACTGCATTTACCCAGTTAACATCCGATAAACATGTTATACTTGGTTTTATGGCTTTCTGAATGTGTTGGTAGATATCAGCGTGTTGGTAGATGGGTGAATGTTAGTAGATGTGAGCTTGTGTGTGTATGAGTGCTGGTAGGTGTGTGTTAGCAGATGTGCATGTGTGTGTGTGAGCAGACATAAGTGTGCTAGTAGATGTGTGTGGTGGGGTGTGTGTGTGTTAGAAGACGTGTGTGTGTGTGTTAGTAGACATGTGTGCTAGTGCGTGTGTTTGTAGATGTGTGTGTTAGTAGATGTGTGTGTGTTAGTAGGTGTGTGTGTGTTAGTAGGTGTGTGTGTGTGTGTTAGTAGGTGTGTGTGTGTGTTAGTAGGTGTGTGTGTGTGTGTTAGTAGGTGTGTGTGTGCTCACCAGGGTGGTGTAGACCTGCTCTAGCTTCTCCTCCTGCAGGGGTCTGAAGCCGGACACCTTGCAGCCCAGGTTGGCGTTGACCAGAACCTTGTGCGCCGCCAGGCGCCGGTGCACGAAGCCCATCTCTGTCAGGTACTTCATCCCTGACGCCACGCCCGCCAACACGTCCATCAGCTGCAGGATGCTCAGCTGCCCCTCGTGTTTCTGCAGCGTGGGGGGTGGGGAGGGGAGGGGAGATACAGCAAGACAGTGATAGGTTTACAGAATCGCACTGCTGTTCACAGTGAGCTTGGTTACGTGGGTTACAAGGTCGTACATGGAGGTTGGCGAAAGCCAACGTACAATTGCGCGCACCTGCATTCAGACAGAGCCACTTACCCTGAGGAAAGAGTCCAGGGCACCGTTGGACATGCTCTCCACCACAATCATCATGGTGTTACCTGCACAAACACACACACACACACAGTTATTATTCCAGTCCAGTTGGCTGGGTGGGTGGTTGGCACACAGGGTAGCTGTTCTGCAGTGCCATCCTTCACCCAGTGATATGGAGAGAGGCTGGCTGACCCCTACGCTATTCTCACACTCCCAGCAAGTTTAATGATCCTCTGCACACACACACAGCTCACTAGGCACAGATGGCCAGACTCCAACAGAGCTATCAAAATCATAGAAGAGGAAAGGTACTATCTAAAGAGCAATGAGGGAGGGTGGGAGGGTGAGAGCGAGAGAGGGAGAGAGAGAGACGGGGGGACAGGGGATGGGGGGCTTCCTCCATGTAATGACAAAGCTACAGAACCAGTCAACTGGTCGTGAGTGTGGGCTGGCCTCTTCAGTTTGAGGTGTTAAAGCCCTGATCTCAGAAGCAGAGTAGTCAACTGAATACTGTGAGTGCTGCTCTATTAGAAAGGCAGAGTGACCAGGTGCTCTGCTCTGTGTGTGTGTGTGAATGCGTTCTGAAAGTGACCTGGAGCTCAAACACTCGCTAGCAGTGGCAATATGCTACGGCCGTTCTGTCCTCTTTATGACTTTTAGAGCTTCAAAGATGGCTCTGTATGGGCCTCTGGGCATGCTAAAGAACAGAAGACTGACTGGTGCTGGACGACTCTATACCCTGCTAGACTGGACTGGATTGTTCTAGAACTAGATTGAAGCACAGTTCCTATTTAGAGCTGATACAATCTCTTTCTCTCTCTAATAACCCTGCCTGTGGAGGAGGCGTCTGATGGAGAGAAAGGGGGAGGAGAAGGGAGGCAGAGAGAGTGGTGAAGGGGGGGCATGTGGGCTGGATGGGAGTATGGAGGGGGTTGATTAGAGAGACCATTGGGGGGGTAAGTGATGTAAAGCAGGTAATTTGTAGTCGGAGGGTGGTGTGTGTGTGTGTGGGTGTGTGTGTGTGTGTGTGTGTGTGTGTCCGTGAGTGTGGGTATATGTGTTTGTGTCTGTAACAGTTGGATTGGGTGTGTGTCTGTAGGTGAGTGTGTGTTGTCTGTAAGAGTGTGTGAGTCTGAGTGTATATGTGTGTGGAGCAGGAGGAGAGATTAGAGTGGGTTTCTAGGCCCCGCTGGGTCTCTAGCACCAATTACAGAAACCGGCACATCTGCTGCTGTCGTAGCGAGCACAGTGTGTGCTCAGGCTCCACTCCCATCCTGTCTTCCCACTGTGTCCAACACACACACACAGCCCCAAAATAAAACCTTGAAAACTCATCTAACCCTCACTTCTCCTCACCTGCCATTCCTATTAACCTCCAGCTCATCTCCTACCTTGACAATCTTTCACCCCTCCCATCTATCTCTCTGTCCCATTCTCTGCCTCCCACTCTGTTTCCATTTCTGTCCGTCTTCCTGTCAATCTCTCCCTCTCCGTCTCCCTCCCCATCTCTCCATCTGGCCGATCTTCTGAGGGGGTGGGGGTTGGGGGTGGCGTGAAGTGGGGTTACTCACCACTGGTGATGACGCCCTCCAAACGTATGATGTTGGAGTGGTCAAACTGTCCCAGGATGCCGGCCTCGCTAAGGAAGGTGCGGCGCTGCTTGTCAGAGCAGCCTGCCCGCAGCGTCTTGATGGCCACAGGGAGCTCCCTCTTACTGGGCAGCTTCAGACAGCCCCGACAAACCTCCCCAAAGTCACCTGCAGGGGAAGACAGAGAGCACAGCCAGGTCAAGGGAGGGCGCAGACAAAGTGAAAGTGTACTGAAAGAGGAGAAGGAGAGAGAAACAAGAGTAGGGATACAATTAGTCATATACAGGGTAGGTGAAATAGGATGGATGGAGAGAGACAGAGACAGAAATACAAAGGGACAGAGAGATGAAGAGAAGAGTGAAACAGAAGTGAGGGACTGAGCGAAGAGAGAGATCGAGAGGAGAGAGACAGGGAGAGAGAGATGGAGAAAAGAGAGAGACAGGTAGAGAGACAGAGCAGAGAGAGATGGAGATAGAGGGAGAGAGAGAGAGAGAGATGGAGAGAAGAGAGAAAGAGGGAGGATGTGGAGGGAGAACGGTAGCCAGGGTAGCATGCCAGCTGCATGTCACCTGTGTGGACGATGCGCTCTATCTTGATGCTGGAGTTGTCCAGCTCTTTGGCGAACGCGTGGACAGCTTGGACCAGGTCCTCACACGTCTCCGGGTCAATGTAGGTCCTCCGGGTGGGGATCTTAACTGTGGACAAACACACAAAGCCAGAATATCACAACCACAACCACAACCAACTATGGACTGAAAACCCCACGCAGGGTATCCCTGCTCCGTCGCATCACCTCATGACGTTCCTTTCACATCTGCGATCCGGTTCTCCTCCTGTAAACAGACCCTTTCAACCTGAATACACATTTGGAACTCCCAAACTGCTTGATGAAAGGAGAGGTTAAGCAGTAAACTGAGGCAGGGTTTAATCTGCTGAGAGGCGGCTGAAGTACTGATGTACAAGCCAGGGGGTCACAACAGCACTAGAAGCTCTTTGGTGTTATATCAAATCATGCTGGGTTAGCATGGGTCAGTCATGCAAAACACCCGTTTTTGAAATGTACATTTTTTCAAAGATCTGAAAGAACCTTTGACTCACATTGGAAGGCTGATTTATACTGGAAGGCAAATGTGTTTTACATTTGAAACAAATGTAAAATAGAAGCATATTGGCTAGTTGTGTCAGACATTTTCAACAAATAACTTCTCAATATCAATTTATGAGTCAATATTTCTCAACTGTATATTATTTAAAGAGCTATGATTTAGAGTTTGTGGCAGTCATTTCCTATGGCACAGTCTATGCTGTGCAGTCTGGCTATACCTTAATTTTTTATTATTTTTATCTTTTTTATTTTTATTTTTTTTTACCCCACACCCTCCCCATTTTTTTTTTTTAATGTATTTTATGTATATCTACCCTTTTATTTAATACCCCCACCCCATCTAATTTTATTTTTTTTTACGCCCTATTTTTTTTATACCGCCTTTTTTTTATTTTATTTTTATTTTTTTGATCTTTTTTTTATTTTTTTAATTTTTTTTATATTTATACATTTGATTTTTTTTTTTTTTTTATTTTTTATTTTTTTATTAATTTCAAATTTTTTTAATATATTTTCTTTTTTTTTTTATTTTAATTTTCTTTTAGCTTTTTTTTTTTTCTTTTACCTCTCCGATAATTTTGTTTATTTATTAAATTTTTTTTTTCTATATTTTTTTGTCATTCCCCAATCTTTATATCGGGATCTTGATCCTGATCGGTGAGTAGTTTGCTGCGTGTGATATTTTTGACTTCCCATTTTATTAACACCCGCGTACTCCCACTATTTCCGTAGGAAACCTGATTGATTTTGTTAAATTTTTTTGATCAACCGGTCCCCGGGACCCTCGCACACTCCTCTTCTCCTTTCTTTCTTCCACACCAGGCTATGGACTGCAGGGCCCTTCATACCTGTCCTGGACTCGTTTGGGGGATAAAAGCTAGGGTTCTAGGAAGTATCAGAGACTCCACCTCCTCTCTTCCCAGCATGCTGCTGGGCTGGTGCCGGTTCTGAAATGTGATTACAGCTTCGGATCGACCCGGGTCCCTACTCAATGTCTCATAAAGGCTTATTGATCACACACACACACACCCATGCCCACACATCCCACACCCACCAAACAGCCACACACAACGCAGCACCACACACTCAAACAGGCACACAAATAAAGTCAAGAGTTCAATTATAAAGCAAATTACAGGTTCTCTATACTGGGCCTGTGTTGAGTGTAAGATCGAAGGCCCTCGTCCTTTCAAAGGATTTTTTTAAACCACAATACAATTGCTCACTTCAACTGTTATTACTTCTATTTAAATCTGGCCCAGACCACATCCCCCTTTCTAACTCTCTTTCTGCCTTCCTCCATCTCTCTTTCTGGGCTCTGCTCTCTTCTGCCTCTCTCTCTTTCTGCCTCTCTCTCTGCTCTCTTCTCTCTCTCTCTCTCTCTCTCTCTCTCTCTCTCTCTCTCTCTCTCTCTCTCAGCATTTTTCTGCCTCTGCATTACCTGCCTTCTCTCTTGCTGCGTCTCTTCCTCTGGTAGCCCCCCCCCCCTCTCTCTGTTTGTTTCCGGGTGCTTTGTTTCAGGGTTAACTGTGTCTTTGCCATGAGTGTTAGAGAGGAAATGAGCGCATGCTACCGCCTCACTGCCCAGCAAGCACACACACAGTCACACACTAGAAGCACACATGGTCACACACTACAAGCACACACACAGTCACACACTAGAAGCACACATGGTCACACACTACAAGCACACACACAGTCACACACTAGAAGTACACACACGGTCACACACTACAAGCACACACACAGTCACACACTACAAGCACACACACAGTCACACACTACAAGCAGGCACACGGTCACACACTACACACGCTGACCACGCCAACTCTCAGTACGGATTCCAGTTCCTCAGACCAAGCAGGATGTCTTCCTGATCTAACATCGGGGATTGAAGCGAAGCCTGATAAACCGACCCCCCATCTCCATCCCTCCGACTGAAACCATGTTTCTAGGTCAGCCCAAAATACCCTTACATAAAACAAATGGGCTGCATGTGTGTGCATGGATGTATGGGGGGAGGGGATACAGTGTGTGTGTATCAGTAGTGCCAGATGGGCAGTAGATGATAGCGTGTCAGGTCTGTCCCAGGGATGTGCTAGACAGGAGACACACAACAGTGTCTCCACTAACACTGGAAAGGGATGCTACTGAATGAGACCAGTGTGTGCACGTGTTAAAATGAAGTGAGATATGCGAGGGGGTGAGTGTGAAAATGTACGTGTCTTTTTGTGAGGGGGGGTGTGAAAGAGAGAGAACAGAGAGAGTAGTGTGCGTGTGTATGCGCGTGTGCGGGCGTGTGTGTCTGTCTTTCCCGTCAGCTGTTGGTGTGTCTTTGTTAAGGCAGCTCTAATTCCCAGACACATGGCTGGGGCTCATTATTCACCAAGCACGCACACACACACACACACACACACACACACACATAACAGTACAGTACCAATATACACAGACACAAATACTGTACTGTTCACACAAGTACACACACACATTGCATGGTACATGCACGCAGAAGTAATATACTTATTACATCCTTTTACTCTTAAAAACACACAATACATATTAGGTGTATAAATGTTCTCAATCTTTTTCTTAAACAGTTTGTCAAATTGTCTTTACGCAACCAATCAATGAAAAGCTTTGAAACGTGTTTGAGATGACTCTTCATCACTCTCTCCATCCCTTCCGCCTCACTCTCTCCATCTCTCCCACCTCACTCTCTCCATCTCTCCCTCCTCAGTCTCTCCATCTCTCCCTCCTGAGTCTCTCCATCTCTCCCTCCTCAGTCTCTCCATCCCTTCCGCCTCACTCTCTCCATCTCTCCCTCCTCACTCTCTCCATCTCTCTCTCTTCAGTCTCTCTATCCTTCCCTCCTCAGTCTCTCCATCTCTCCCACCTCACTCTCTCCCTCCATCTCTCTCTCCCCTCTGGTTCCATCTTCCTCCATCAAGCGCTGGCTCACACGCCACCTAATGGTGTGTGTCAGTGTGCAGCGCTGGCTTAGCACGCACACAGAATTAAGATTTAATGCTGTCCATGGTACTTATACTTCACTAGTAATCTGTTCTCTCTTTTTCCCTCTCTCACATACACGCAAACATACACAAACACACACTCACACCTGAAGGCTACTCTCCCATGCAAATAATGTGTTGTAGATGCTGTTCAAGGAAGTATATCTCAATGTGACTATACCTTACAAGTACAGCTTACCCAGGTTGCATGAAACTCCCCCGCCACACACACAAACAGTTAGCAGGTGTTACTTACATTGGAAATAGAGTTCCTCGTCTCCTTCCTGGCTGGCCTTGCTATAGCCACATTGTCTGAAGGAGAGAACAAGAGGGAACGAGGGAGACACGTTACAATGAGAGAATGTAAACATCTGTTCACCAGTGTCCCCATGTACAATGTGTGTGTGTCTTTATGTGTGTGTGTGTGTCTTCATGTGTGTGTGTGTGTTTGGAGGGAGGAGGAGGGCGAGTGTGTCTCTGGTCACAAGACTGTGTTCCAGTAATGTGCACGTACAGTCACACTGGCACTTCCTGCAGTGCAATGCCAGGTCGTGTATCAGGCTGAAGTTGAAACACACACACACACATTCTCCTAACCAGCAAGGCCAGCAGACTTTTCCCCCAGCTGTCACAACCGACCAGCATGCACACACTCACACACACATTGTGTTCTGTAGAAGGGCAAGAGCTCACGCAAGGGGGCCCATTCCAATTCTGCTTCTAGGACCTCAGCCCTTTATTCCACATAATGTGTCAGGGGGTGATGAGGGAGGCATGACACCTCCCCTCAGGAGAGCGAGCGAGGCAGGCTGAGTCCTGGGGGTTGGAGATGGGAAAGCAGGACTGAGGCTCGGGGTCGGGGGGTGGGGGGGTGTGGAGGGCTGTGGTTGTTCCAGTAATTGTGCACGTACAAGTGCACAACTTGGCACTTCCTGCAGTTGCAATTGCCAGGTCGCTGTATCAGGCTGAAGTTGAACACACACAAACACATTTCTCCTTACACCAGAGCAAGGGCCAGCCAGACTTTTCCCCCAGCTGTCACAACCGACCAGAGCATCTCACACACTCACACACACATTGGTGTTCTGTAGAGGAGAAGAGAGGCTCACGCAAGGTGGGCCCATTCCAATTCTGACTTCTAGGAGCCTCAGCCTTATCCACATAAATGTGTCGGGAGTGAGTTAAGAAGGAGGCATGACACCTCCTCAGGAAAGAGCGAGCGAGGCAGGCTGAGTCCTGGGGGTTGGAGATGGGAAAGCAGGACTGAGGCTCGGGGTCGGGGGGTGGTGTTTCTGGGGGGGTGTGGAGGGGCTTTAGATGTGTGCTTTGGGTCAATTGAAACAAGGGGGGTGGAGATGCGGTTAGGTGACAGGGAAGCAGCTGAGAGGGAGGTGGCAAGGAAGCTTGGCGGTGTGGAGAGGGTGTGTGGAGACAGGGTATGATGAGGGGGTATGGCGAGGGGGTATTGAGAGGGGGTGCGGAGAGGGTGTGTGGAGAGGGGCAGTGTGTTTGAGGGGTGTTAGAGAGTGAGTTGTTGGAGAGGGGGTGTGGAGATGGGGTATGGGGTAGGGTGTGCGTGAGGATGTGCATGGGAGGGGGTGTAGAGAGGTGTTATGGGTGGTGTGTGGAAGGGAGTGTGGTTTGAGGGGGGGTGGAGAGGGTTATGGTAGAGGTGTTGTAGTTAGAGGTCGTGTTGTAGGAACTAGGGAGGTTTAAAGAGGGGTGTTCCTTTGATTGTCCGCCCTATGGCGAGGGGGTGTGGGGGGAGCGGGAGGGAGGTGTTGAGGGTTGGTGGAGAGGGGTATGGAGAGGTGTTGCTGGTAGGGTGTTGGGAGAAGGAGTGGAGGTGTGGAGAGGGAGTGTGTTGAGGGTGGGGTTGAAGGAGGGTTCGGTGTGGGGTGCCGGAGGTAGGTGTGGTGGGTCGTGAGCGGGCAGGCAGGGTTGCGCTGGAGTCAGTTGTTCAAGGGCGGAGAACAGATAGGATGAAGCACTGGGCTGGACCAAACACACAGCAGGCCTGAACAGGCCCGCTGGCCTGCCAGTCTCCTCTCCTCCCTTCACTTTCCCCTCTATGTTTCTTCTTGTTTCCTTCTTTCCTCCCTGCCACTCAATCATTTTTTTTCTCGCTTTCTCTCCGCACAATCCCTCGCACCTGTGACTCTGTCGCCAAGAGTCAATGGCCCTGGAAATAGCCCTTCACCTCTCTTTGTTCCATCTGCCCCCTCTTACTTCCCTCCCACTGTTCCTGCCGCTGTTCATGTGACCGTGGCAGACACAGGTTCTTGTTCACTGGAGGGTAAACAATAGCTGGGCTGATCATCAGAGCCTGACCCCTCAAGCCCTGACAAGCACCAATGGCCAAGTCTGTGTGCGCACGCGCGTCAGTGTGTGTGTGTGTGTGTGTGTGTGTGCGGTGTGTGTTGTCTTTCAGCAGAGTGTTTCCATTTGTGTTTGTTAACATTTGCCGTTGCCATTCGCAAAGTGTGTTGGTAAGTGTGTTGGTGGATTATGCATGCAACTATGTCTATCACCTAATGAGGCCTTGAATCGGAGGAGGGACAGGGGGGAGAGAGGGAGAGCAGAAGGGGGGTTGGTCCTGTGTGACCCTGCGGCAAAAACAAATCCAGCAGACACAAACACAATTTAGAGCTACTCGATCTGACAGGACCATTTCATTCAAGTGGGCAGAAAATACGTCCGGCTGCCTGGTAATGGAGTGTGTGTGTATTTGTGCGTGTGTGTGTGTGTGCGTGTGCGTGTGTGTGAGAGACAGTCTGAGTGATCATTTGTAATTGTGGCCCTGCAGACATGGTGGGGGTTGGCCATATTTGCAAACATGAGAGGCTCCTAATTGTGGAACTGACCTATTTGTCTTTGTCTGTGTCACACAGGCAGGAAAGGCTATCTAATGGACAAGCACACTCACACTCATGGTAAAGGCTGTCCACTGCAAACACAGGAATTACAATGGAAATACTTTAAACACATAGTTAACACGGACACACACTAGATATGTGGTTGTGTTTGTGTGTTTCACTCTTTCCATTATAGCTGCCTGTGAGTGCATGTGTCTATGTGCTCAGTATGTGCATCTTTGTGTGTTTGGGTGTGGGTGCATGTGCGAGTGTGTGTGTTAACTGTGTGTGTGTGACAGTTTCTGTGTCTCACACAAATGATTATGCAGTAGTGAATGAACAGAGGTTGTATGTGTTCTCTTGACATTGAGACATGCATGTTGGGACCGTGTGGGCAAGGCCACATAAACAGACACAAGGAGACAGAAACAAAACAAACGAGAATAAAGTGAAAGAAAGCAAGAAAGGGACAGGGAGGAAGAGAGGAAGAGAGAGAGAAGCAGAGAGAGAGAGAGAAGGAGCGAGAGAGAGAGAGAGGGAGCAAGAGGGAGAGAGAGGGAGAGAGAGAGGGAGAGAGAGAAGAAGAGAGAGAAGGAGAGAGAGAAGGAGAGAGAGAGAGGGAGCGAGAGGGAGAGAGAGGGGGAGAGAGAGAGAGAGAGGGAGAGAGAGAAGGAGAGAGAGAAGGAGAGAGAGAGGTCACCATGTTGTGATGGCTGAGGCTATTGTTTTCTTGCAGAAAATCCCAAAAGCTCGTCTGGCAATTTATGAAAACGTTGAATGTTATTTTTTTTGACGGTGTGCGCGTGATTACGTGTGATTGTGTGGGCGAGAGAGAGTGAGCGTGCTCATGGGAGCATGTGTGATGCAGTGTGCGTGTGTGCAAGTGCGGGGGTGTGTGTGTGATGCAGTGCGCGCGTGTGCAAGCACGGGGGAGTGTGTGTGGGCGTGTGGGAGAGTCGGGCCAGCCATACATTTGGACAGATGTCAAGGATGGAAAAAGCTATTTTCCATAATCTCTGGTGAACTGTTGAAAACATACAGGCCCATTTGTGGATGGGCACACTGCCCTTCACATTGTGTCTGTCTGTCTCTCTCTCTCTCTCTATCTCTCGGCCTCTCTCTCTCTCTTTATTTCTTTGTCTCTTTTGCTTTTTCTGTCTGTTACTGGGATCCTACTGTGCTTCCCAGAATCCATACTGAAGCTCTCATCCAAACTCCGGTTATAACCAGTATGGTGATGTTTTTATAGAATTATAACCCAAACAAAAATGTCTGCCAGACCATTAAACATTACAATATGGCCCCAGAAAAGGATGGCTTCCTTCATGTTCATTTCAAAGCCTATTTGAATCAACACGTGTCACCTTGGTAATCCAGAGTCAGCATGTCTCATTAAAACTGGGATGAACAATGTGATGTGATGTGTGCAGAAGCCAGTCTGGGAGGAGGAGTATGTCACCAGGTTGGCTGGAGGCTTAGCAGACTCATCGTGTCTTTAAGCTGCTCTCATTGTCATTACAGGACGTGTACTGTGGATGCTGGATTAATGTGATCAGGATTAGAATAAAGGGGCGTGTGTGTGTATGTGTGTGTGAGAACAGAATGGCCAGATAATATGATGTATATTGTTCATTGTATATTGGCATTAAATCTATTTTAGAAATATTCATCATACATAATACATTATGACAGACTAATACTTAATGACAATGGATCTGTGCTGTGTGTGTGCGAGTGTGTGACAGTGAGTGTGTGCGCGTGTGTTTGTGTGTGTGCGCGTGTGTTTGTGTGTGAGTGTGTGGCTGTGTGTGTGTGTATGGCTATGTGTGTGTGTCTGTGTGTGTGAGTGTGTGGCTGTGTGTGTGTGTGTGGCTATGTGTGTGTGGCTGTGTGTGTGAGTGTGTGGCTGTGTGAGTGTGCATGAGTGGCTGTGTGTGTATGAGTGGCTGTGTGTGCGTGTAGGTGTGTGTGTTTGTGTGTGAGTGTGTGTGTGTATGGCTAGGTGTGTGTGTTTGTGTGTGAGTGTGTGTATGGCTATGTGTGTGTCTGTGTGTGTGAGTGTGTGGCTGTGTGTTTGTGTATTAGTGTGTGGCTGTGTGTGTGTGGCTGTGTGTGTGTGGCTATGTCTGTGTGTGTGAGTGTGTAGCTGCGTGAGTGTGTATGAGTGGCTGTGTGTGTATGAGTGGCTGTGTGTGTCTAGGTGTGTGTGTGTGAGTGTGTGTGTACCTTCTCCAGATGAGCAGTCCTACTCCCATAGACATCAGCATGATGAGGGCAGCTACAGAAATCACCACGATGATCACGACTGGGTTCTGTTCACTGGATGCCAGGGCCACTGTAGAACCCACACAGTGTTAGAAAACGGACAGGTTTACGGCATACACACAAACACACACACACACACACAAACACACACACACATTGATACACTGAACAATGAGGCAAACAAAAGCATACATGGAAAGAGGAACTGAATAAATATCATGACACCCTCAAAGTGAGAACGTACTTGCTTGGCCATGTGAACACACACAAACACACACAAACACTCACATACACACACGTACACACACGTACACACACGTACACACACATACACACACACACACACACACACACACACAGACATGGGACACGGAGACACTCTGGAGGAGGTGAAAACAGGGACATCCTATCAGCACGCAGAATGAGGAGCCATTTCACAGCTCAGTGGCAAAATCCTGGATCTTCACACATATTTCCAACACAGACACGTCTCTCTCCCCTTCCCTCTCCCTCTTGCTCTCTCTTCTTAGCAAACAGGAGGCCTCATTGTGCAGGCTGGCCTGGCGCCCACACCAGCCCTATCCCAGGCTGCCTGGCGGCGTTAAAGCGAGAGAGAGCAGAGAAAAAGAGAAAAAGAGAGGCGGAGGTGGCAGGGAAAGGTCTACTCACGCTCGCCAAGAGTCTGGAGCTCCAGGGGCTGGCTGTAGGCACCGTAGTCGATAGCCGAGGAGGAAGAGGAGGAGGAAGAGGAGGAGGAGGCTGGGGAGGAGGGGGAGGAGGGGGACAGCGGGGAGGAAGAGAGGGAGGAGGGTGGGGCCGGGGTGGAGAAAGGGCGGATGAGGAAGACGTAGGCGGTGCCTGGTTTGAGGTTGTTGACGCTGATGCGTGTGGCAGCGGTCTTGACTGTGGAGTAACTCTGGTCTCTCTGCTCCTGAGGGGGGAGGCAGCGAGGGGCATGACACAGAGAAACATAGGTCAAACTGTGGGATCTGAAAGACTAACACACTCCTGTGCAGCACTGAACTCAAGTGACAAAGACCTGTGCTTTTAAGGCTGCTCTCCTGACAGGAGCTGAGAAGTGAGGGTCTAATTATCTTCCCCAACACAAATCTTCTGTTTTTCTTACTCTGTTCTACGGTCTAAGAGTGAGTGAGTGTGTGTGTGTGTGTGTGTGTGTAAGGAGTGTGTAAGAAGTGTGCATGAATCTTTGACTCCCTCCGGCTCACACACACACGCGTGCACACACACACACACATGCACACACACACACATACACACACACGCGCGCACACATGCTTCATGGGTCCCTGTCTGTTTGTGTCTGAGGGACATCTGTTTCCTGCCGCCATCTCTTCAGAACAAACAGAACTGCTCTCTCTCTCTCCTACCTCATGTCAATAACAACAGCGGGATTGGTTTAATATCTTTGATGGAGCCACAGTAAAGCTGCTTTATGGAAAAGAGTTTGGATTCTGAACCATGCCTATCATGCAATCCCAACATATGGTGAAGAGCAAACATTATTAAGCTCTTAAGTATTCATTTCCCCACCCCTCAAAAACACGTATGTATATATGTATGTACTGTATGTACTGTATGTACTGTATGTATGTATGTATGTATGTATGTATGTATGTATGTATGTATGTATGTATGTATGTGCGTGTGCATGTGAGTATGCACGCATGTGCGTATGTGTGTATGTGAATATGAGCATATGTGCGTTTTTGTGTATGTGCGTATGTGTGTAAGTGTGTATGTGAGTATGAGTAAGTGTGCTGGCAGTGGCTATACCTTCTCATAGTACTTGATCTCATACTCTGTGCGGCTGCTGTTGGGGTAGCTGGGCTCCCTCCACACCAACGTCACGCTGCGCTGGTCCACCTTCTCTGCACGCAGCTCGCTCACCAGAGAGGGCGCTAGAGAGGGGACGGGGACAGGGGTTAGCACAGAGACAGACAGACAGACAGACAGACAGATACACCCCACCCCCCCTCCCCCACACACATCCCTTCGCCAAACGTCTAATGAAGGCACACTTTCGGAGGACAGGCCTCACAAGCCGTCCCTCAGAAGAAAAGTGCCAAGAAACCCTTTCATCCAGCGGGCTTGGCCAGTCAGGGAGGATCTGAGGAGGGAGGAGGGGGTCACCACAGCCACACTAAGGAGAGCCAGGACACAGCAAGGGGTCCAACAGCACAGCTGTCCAGCTGTCCAAGATCAGGGGGTTTAACAGTGTTGCTCGTCTTCCTGTAAACGCTCTCTCGTTCCCTCCCCTCACTCTCTCATTCCCGCTTGTCTGTAAGGCTGTCCCTGTTCTTTGAATTTCTGTCTTTGCCTTTGTTGCAGGCTAATCTCTCTTCTGACCTCTCATCACCCTTCCTCCACTGTCACGTTTGCTTAATCTTTCCTGAAACATAGCACGCACACACACACAAATTCACTCTCACCCCCCTTTTTCTCTCTCTTCACCACTAACCCTCCTCTAATTCCTCTCCCACCCTCTCTCAGCCTCTCCCTCTCTCTCACCTACACCACACACCCCTTCCTTGCTTTTCTCTCATCCTCACCCATCCTTGTGTGACCCGCCCACCACCCCCCCTCCCTGCTGTAAAGCACCTTGGTGAAATGGTTGATGAAGTCCTCTCGGGTTTCACATCAAAGAGAGACTAGATTCCCACCTCACCCTGCTCCGCCCTCTCTGCTCGATTCCTCCCTCTCTCTTTAAAACAAAGGGATGGGATATCCATTATTCATCCTGGCTGAGTCTTACTGTCGGCTAATGAGGAGAGGGTATATCTGTCTCTCTCCATCTCAGTTTCCACCTCTGTCTATCTGTCTCTCTCCCTCTCTGTCAGTCCGCCTTTCTCTTTCTCTGTCTCGATCGCTACGTCCACTTCTGTTCTCCATCTTTCCAGCCTGTGTCCTGGCCGGGCCAGTTCGATACACAGCAGGACTGCAGGTAGGAGAAGAGAAAGCAGGGCTGAGCACGTGTGTCTGAGTGCTGCTCATCACTTAGAACTGCATGACAGATAACTACCACTAGAACTACGCACACGGGGGTGATCTGACTAATTATACCCTGAAACAATTCACTGGAACCACAAAGACACGATAGGACAATACATATGATCAAAGCACACGCACACGCACAGACTCTGTAATATATGTATTTTTATAAGCTCATATTCTTCGCACATGTACAATACTCTTTGCACATGCACATCGGTAAGTATTCGTACAGTTTGTATAGTTTGTATCTTGTTTAGTTTATGTATAGGAAAATTGTTATATTTATTTTAAATTGATTGTTTGCCTGTACTGTTGTATGTCCGTACTTCTGTTGCACCTTGGCTCTGTGAGGCACGACATTTCGTTCAACTGTATGCACCCGCATGTAGCGGAATGACAATAAAGCACAACTTGAACTTGAACACCACGCACACACACGGACACACACACGCGCACACACACACACACACACACACACACAATACAGCTTTGTGAAGTAGAGCACTAGTATCAGTGGCTTGAGAACAGGGGCTCTGTTAGGAATAGAGTGGTATATTAATTCTTTCTCTCTCTGCACAATCTCTCCCTCTCTATCTGTCTCCCCCTGTCTAAGCTACAACTGTACTGGAGGCTATTGTAAGCTGGAGCTCACAGTTGAATAATGCATAGCACTGCTTCCAAACACTGGGACACCGTCTCCCCACAACACCATGTGACACACACACACACTCCACATGCACACTTAGGTATCACACTCTTCTGCAGGTCCTGCATACACAGACACACACAACCATTCCTGCCAGCTGTCTGTTTCTCCAGGTCCACTGGATAGAGGAGAGAACAAAATGGCCTCTTGGCAGTAGGCGGAGTGTGTGTGTGTGCGTGGGTGTGTGTGTGTGCGTGCGTGTGTGTGTGCGTGTGCGTGTGTAAGAAGCCAGTGCTCTCCTGCTCACTATCACTGGAGACAGACTGGGGAGCTGTACACCCTGGAGACAAGCTCAGAAGGTACCTGGAGTAACATCTCTCTCTCTCTTTCAGTCCTCTCTTTCAGTCCTCTCTTTCAGTCCTCTCTTTCAGTCCTCTCTTTCAGTCCTCTCTCTCTCTCTATCTATTGTCTTCTGTTTCACGCTTTTCTCCTGTTCTACTTCTCTATTCATCGCTGCTTCTCCTCTGTGTTCATCCGTCCCTTCCATCTTCTGTCTCTCCTCAGCGTGTCCTGTTCTCTGGAGACTGGAGTCTTGCCTACAGCCCAGTTTAGACCTCTAGGATGCCCACACATTCACCTTTTCCAATGTGTCTTTTTTAAACTCTCATCTATCTCTCACTTTCTCTCTTTCACTTCAGCAAGTGCATGTGTTGTGTCTCACTGTGCGCGCATGTGTTTGTGTGTGTGGCTGCAGGCAGACAGGCAGGCAGGGGAGGTAAAGATGTGTGCTAGGTTCGTGAAGGAGGAGGATGAACCATGTTAACTGTCTGCAGATACAAGCTGTTACCTCTTCCTATGTGTCTCCCAGCCAGGTTAACTGGCTCCAGAAAGACAGGTCTGTGTGACTCTGTTTGAATGTGTGTGCGTGTGCATGCATGAGGGTGTATCTGAGCATGAGAAAAATGCTTACAATCTGTGTATCAATTCCTCAATATCTCAGTGACAAGAACAGAAAAACAGACACAAACACACACAGGCACATAAACACACATCCATGAACACACGTGTACACACATTCCCCTTGAGGTGAATCCTTGCCCCCATAAACAGGATATGTGTGAGACAGACACAAAGACAGCTCAGAGATAATGATGTTCTGATGGATACCCCCCCTACACACACACACACACACACACACACATACCCGACATCTGGCAATGCACCCCCCCTCCCCCCCTTAATCTGGGTCTATCAGCAAACCCAGCGGTGGAGCACAATCTGCAGCCCCCCCCACCCCCCAGTCTAATCTGCCCTATCAGCATCCGGATGTCTCGCCTGCCCACCCTGCACACACCCCAATAACCCCCCCACACACACACACACACACACACACACACAATTACTCTGAGCTAGGAAGAGAAGAAAGGGAGGGAGGCTAGATGGATGACGTGTGTGCGTTGGGAATGGGGGGATAGCCACCTTCTCTCTCATATGTGTGTGTATGGGTGTGTGTGTAGGTGGGTGTACGTGTGTGTGTGTGTGTGTGGCAGTCAGAATTTGGCAGACAGGCAGGCAGGTATTCTCATTGGTTAGTATCGCACACACATACAACTGAACACACACACACACACACTATTCTTATATTATAAAAGAGAAGGAAGGGAGGGGGTAGACACCTTCCTCCAAGGCATTTCCATCTAAAGTACATGATTATATGCTGTGGGGCTCCATTCCTCCGCAGGTATGTGTGCGTGTACATGTGTGTGTGTGTTAGTGTGTGTGTGTGTGGGTGTACATGTGTGAGTTTGTGTGTGTGTGTCATTTGAAAGATAGCTCAGTGTGTGACACAGAGCCAGGACCTGAGTGACAGAGAGATGCTGGGATGTGCAGAGTATTGTGTGAAAGTGTGATTTCCTGGCCTCTGGATCACATGATCATTTAAAAAGCCTCCCTGACTCTTTTACCACACAGCCTCTGCTATGACCTCTGAATGACCTCTGGTATATTGTTAAGTTAAGATATATATAAGTAAGTTACGATAAGTTGATCGAAATGAAACAATTTGGAAATAAGAAACAGTTCAACCCAGCAATTGCTAAATCCAATAAATTCATTTTGCAATTGGCACCAGCCATTTCCTTGACATCTAGGAGGTAGAAGTATTAAATGGATGGCTTACAGAGGCAGAGATATATTCAGTATGAGGTGAACCGAAAGCTAAGCAGAGGAAATGAGCTCTCAGCAGGCCTGCACCCTTCCGTAAAGGAAAGGCTGTTCTGGTATAATGGTCTGTCATGACAGGCTAACTATAAGACATACACACACAGACACACACACACACACACACACGACTACTGCATGGCTTGGCACAGGAAAAGGAAACAGCTCTATACAGGGTGACAGGACAGACAGTTGAAGCAAACACTCACAATCACACACACACAAACACACTCACTCTCTCTCGCACACACTCACTCAGTCACTCTCTCGCGCGCGCACACACATACACACACACACACACACACACACACACACACACACACACAGTACTACTGTATGGAAAGACCCACTTAAAGCTAACAGAGGATAGGAGAGAAAGTGCAAAGAAAGTTAAGAGTTACCACACAGATGGGAGCTTTAAACAGAGACGTGTTCTACTGAAGTACTGAAGTCTGACAGACTGGGAGAGACTGAACTCTGGTTGAACTCGACTGCCATGTCAAGGCTTTCTAAAGGGGGAGATTGTGTGTATGTGTCAGAGATGATGAGGTGTCAGACAAACAATGCGTGTGTGTGTGTGTGTGTTTGAGTGTGTGTGTGTGTGTGTGTGTGTCTAACCCCTGGTATGAGGCACATAGGATGAGTGGCAGCTGTCTGTCTGTCACTGTCTGTCTCAGGTGGAACAGAGGGAAGATGACAGACAGCTCAGCCTGTCAACGACAACCAACAGACAAGACACACACACTCACACACACACACACACACACACACTCACACACACACTCACACTTGACAGACGCTAAATTGAACCATCTGCAGATGAGAAGGAGACAGTAAAGAGGAGGAGGTCGTTTAGCGGAGAGGAAACTTTCGTTTCATTTCTTTTTCTTTCTCCTCCTCCCCCTCCCCTCCCTCACTCCCTCCTCCTCCCCTTCCTCTTTCTTACCTACAGATGAAAGGAAGTTGCAGCTCTCCCCTCTAAAGAGTGTGACTCACTAAAAAGCCCTTGAGTCTTCCATAGCACTCTGCGGAATCCTGAGCACTTTGTGTTAAGTTTAGGTGTGTGTGTGTGTGTGTGTGAGTGTGTTTACCGGAGGGTATGTGTTTATATGTCTTGTCTGAAGTGTGTGTTCCTGTGTGTTAGGCCATACGTCTCTATTCTGCAGATGAACTCTACACACTGAATATTCTTTCTAATAAAATTCAATTATGCGCCGTGCCAGCCAATTAAAAAGCTCATCAGCTGAGGACAAAGCTTGCTGATTGGCCGAGGCTATGCTAGGGTGAAAGTCTTGATGACTCAATTCATGTCTGTCTCGCTGGAGCTCCAGACTGTATATTACTTGTCATTAGCATGTTCACTGTTTGGCTCATAGAGTACAGTCGCTCACAGATATTCACACACACACGAGAACACACCCTCACACAAACCCCTCAGAGGAAGGCCAGTGGGTCAAGCTATAAACTTAAACTTACAAACTTGCAGGCCAGTCTTCATCTTTGCCCAGTGCCACACCCACCACTAGCAGCCCCCAGCACCACCAGCACCACTAGCAGCCCCCAGCACCACTAGCGGCCCTCACCACCAGCAGCACCACCAGCAGCCCCTCACCACCAGCAGCACCACCAGCAGCCCCCAGCACCACCACCAGCAGCCCCAACCACCAGCAGCCCCTAGCACCCTCCCCCAACCCCAAACCTCCATCCCACCATATCCTCTGACGCCAGGCCCTGGGCTGCCACCCTCCCCTCCACACCCCCTGCCCTCTCTCCGCAGGGACCAGGCATCTAAAGCAGGACAAATAAATCCTCTGAAGATCCAAAATGTCAATTCCCTCCCTTTTCCCCCTACCCCTCCCCTCCATGCCCCTCTTTTCTCTTCTGCCTTCCCTCTTTCCCATCTCTCTATACCCTCAACCCCCTCCTCTCTCTCCTCTATCCACCCCCCCCCAACCCACCCATGTAAAGAGCTTTGCATACTGTACACCACTGGGGGCTCAGGAACTGAATAGGCTATGACCATAGAGATGGGGGGATTTACACACGTGTACAGATGCAGACACACACACACCCATACCCCAAACACACACATGCCAAAAATGTGACATTTGTACACACAGATTTTATATAATCTGTAAGGGAATGAGAGGTCTCTCATCCCATTTCCCCACCCCCCTTCTTCAAGCACATGCCTCCCTCTCTCTCCCTGCTCCCTCTTTCCCTCTATCGCTCTTCCCCTCATCCCTCTAGCTCTGCTCCCTTCATCCCTCTATTCCCACTTCCATCACTCCTTCATTCCTTTTCCCATCATCCCTCAGTCTCCTGCTCCCTCTATCCCCCAGGGGGCCTGGATGACCCCAATGAAACAAGTCCTTCTTTCCATCCAGGACAAATCCCTTCTGTCAGGGTGGTGTTAGTGTGGCTTTATGGGTGTGTCTGTGTGTGTCCACCTCCCTTGGTTCAGATCTCTGAGCTAGTTATACTAGGTATGAGGAAAGGAAAGGCAGAAACGGGAAATGGAAGTCCTCCCAGTTTAAAGTAGCTGATGCAGTATTCATAAAGGTCAGTGAGTGTTTAATACAGTGGGGGTGTTGGTGTGTGGCGTCTGCTGGAGGAGGGGGGGGGGGGGGGGTCCTCTGGAGCATGATCAGAAGCTGTCCTGACCACGGCGGTGTCGCCATTGCTCCATTACACAAGTCTCATCTGGCACGACAGCACGCACACATATGCATGCACGCACAGGCGCGTGCACACACACACACACTAAGGCTAAAGCGCTACTCTGAAAAAAAATGTGTTTCCAACGCTCTCCAACATCCTTTCTAACATTCTCTAAACTCCTTCTGAATACATTAGCTCAGCAGACAAAGATTTCCTCTTGCAGTGACAACTCATGATAACCGTACATTCCATCTGCGCCAGCGCAACCCTGGTGAAGATGGAGGGAAGGAGCAGAGACTGAGGGAGCCAGTTCAGAGGAAATGGCCGTCCGGGGGATATGCATCCGTAACCTTGGAGAGGGTCCCTTACTCTGATTGATAGTTTGGTGATGTGGGAGCGAGCGAGGCTGGGGGCTGAGGGACGGAGGGAGGAGGAGGAGAGAGGGGTCTAGATGTAAGTGGATTAGCCTAAAATATGCACAAGGGTATAAAACGCCAGTGTTTAATACATCCCTCACTCTGCGTGGTAAAAGGCCTTCAGGCAATCAGCTCTTTGAGAGCACACCACAGACCTGCCCTCCACACTCTCACTCTATCTTTCTCTCTCTGCGTCCCCCTCTACCTCCCTCCATGGACTCTCTGCCTCACTCCCTCTTCCTGTCTTGCTTTCTGTCTTGTTCTCTGTCTCTCTCTCTCTCCCTCTAATGTTCTCCCCGGACCAGAGAGATTTATGTCTGTGTAAGTGGGATAGGGAGAGAGAGAGACAGCGAGAGAAAGAGAGAGAGAGGGAGAGAGAGAGCGAAAGAGAGAGAGCGAGAGAGAGAGGGGGGGGGAGGGAGAGAGAGAGAGAGAGAGAAAGAAAGAGAGGTTCTCCATATGACCAATAAAGTGGTGAGATTGTAAGGGAGTGGAGTGGTTTGTAGAGCGTCAGGGTGACATGAGGTGAACTGAGAGAGCGAGCATTCTAAAGAAGCATAACAAAAGAGAGAGAGGTGAGGATGGCCAAGCAACCGCCTCTGTTGTTTCCATCTCTTCAGAGAGGGCAGAGGTAAAGCTACTTTACTGACGCTACATAAACACTGATGTCACATCCTGTTCTCTGCTGTCCAGACACACTTTTATCTGAGAGAATGTGGCCTTGAGATGACGGGCTGCTATGCGTGTGTGGGAGGAGGGAGGGAGGGGAGGTGTGCGTTGTGAAGTGGATGAGTATGTATCCGTACTTTTGCATAAAGACTGAAAGCCCGTGCTTGCATGTTTTGAATAGATTGAAAGCAAATCTGTATGAGTCCTGAGTTTGTATTACTGTTACTGACAGGCCAGTAACAAAGTATCAACTGCAGGCAAACACACACACACACGCACACACACATGGCGCTCCCAGATGTTGCACTTACACAACTCATTTTGTAAATGGTCTGCAACTAGAACATGGGCACATACGTACACACAAACACATGTGCACAAAGACACACATACGCGCACACGCACACACACACGCGCACACGCACACACACACACACACACACACACACACACGCGCGCACACACACACACACACACACACACACACAGGAGAGCAAAAAGTTTCATCATCATTTGTATACTGTAGAATATATCCATATTCAGGATGTAGATGTGATGTAATTGCGGCTGACGGTCTCCTTCCTTCAACTTCCTTCCAAACCATCAACCATGCCACAGTCCCTAAAATGTCTCCCTCCCTCCCATGTTCCTTCCTTCCACCTTCTCCTCACATCTTCTCTCTCTCTCTTTCTCTCTCTCAGTGTATGCTAATATGTCAGTGTTTGGCACACAGAGATGCTAGCTGTTTGGGAAATGTGAGTTGAACGCAAACAAGTCTCTTATACAAAGAGTCGTCAGGTGGGCAGAGAAAACAGGATAAAACCAAGTGTGAGACTGTCATTTTCACAGCTGAGAGTCCCCAGTATAGCTGAGGGGTTTTCGGTGTGCTGTGAGTGTGTGCGTGTGTCTAGGTGTGTGTAGGCGACTGGGTGGTTGCGTGCATATGTGCGTGCGTGCAGACAAAATACCTTTGCATGTGTGTATTAATGTGCTGCGATGGATGTGTGATGGTGTGCGAGTGATACCGATTGACTCTTTCCTGAGTGGCGTTGAAAGCCTCTGGCTAATGGCTCTGTAAAAGGCTGTGCTGATAACAAGAAGCTGTGCGTACCTGTGTGTGTGTGTGTGTGTGTGTCCATGCCCCTACCTGGCAAGCTGGTGGAGACGTTGACCTGGGTGTAGAACCTCTTGCTGGGCAGCAGTTCAGACACCCCGTTGAGGGCCTCCACGGTGAAGGTGTAGTTGGCGTTGGGGAGCAGGTTGACCACGGTGACCGTGCGCTCCGTCAAGCCGCTCTGCTGGGGCACGAAGCCCAGGCTGGCGCCGCACGCCTCGCAGCCCCCTGCCACACAGCGCCGGCAGCCCACACTGTAGCTCAGGTCCACCCGGCCGCCCGTGTCCGATGGCGCCTCCCACTCCAGGATCAAGGTGGACTGCTTGAGGGTGTAGACCAGCTCCTTGGGGGGGGAGGGGGGTCCTGGAAGGAGGGGCAAGGGGAAGGGGGGGGGGGCATGGACAGAAGCAACACAGATAGAGATACCTTTAACAGTTTGATTTGGTTGAATGTCTATATTGCATGTTGCAATATACATTCACAGATACAGCCATAGACCCCTGACCTATTGAAGTTGGCCTATAGTGGTATTAGACGGAGGGTTCCTTCCCTTCAGCTTAACTCAGGGTCTAGCCATCTTTAGGAGTTGCTTATGAGCAGCTGACCTGGGGGGTAACTACAGCTCCCCATGCTAGTGTGCCGTCCAGACATAGCTAGCTCCATGTAACCTGCATTCATGAGAGCTTGATTGGATGAGCAGGAAGGGGATTAGACTGGGTCCACTTTGTGCGGAACAGCACCAAAACAGAACCTACCACGGGGTATAAAGCAGCTTACCTCATGTACATGAATAACTGTGTGTGTGTGTGTGTGTGTGTGTAGGAGCAGAGTAATAATGACATGCAGAGGATTTTCCTGTGATTTGTAGAATAACATCACAGAGAAGCTGAACAAACAACAACAGACACAATTCTATTAGAAAGGGCAAAATGGAACCCTGGGAAATTGTGTGTGTGTGTGTGTGTATCTGACACACTTGACAGGCTGTCTATTATATATGTCAATAGTCCTGACTGGAACTAACTTCCTGTTTTGCCAACTTCTAATAGAAGAGTCTATCCGCCAATGCCTGTGGAATAAAAATAATCCTCCTTCCTTCCTTCCCTCCCCTCTCCTTTCTTCCTTCCTTCCTTCTTTCCCTTTATCCTCCCTCCTTCCTTCCTTTCCTCCATTCTTTGCTTGTCCAGATGCTGATGAGGTTCACTCTTATCTCCTGTCTCTCTCGGAGGGCCAGTCACATGACATTAGAGCGCTCCATGTTAGATTGGAAGGTTTAGTCCATTAGAGGACATCCATATTCTATGAGTCTGTGTGTGTATGTGTGTGTGTTTGTGTGTGTGCTACATAATATCACACTGTCTGCCTCCTCCATGTCAGAGGTAATAATGAGTGTGAGTTTTGTGTGTGTTTGTGTGTGTGTGTGTGTTTGTGTCTGTGTATGTGTGTGTAGCGTGTGCACGTCAGAATGGATAATTGTACTGTTTGTGTTCTCTATCTCTGAGGTTATAATGAGTTTGTGACTGTGTGTTGTGTGTGTTCTGTGTGTGTATGTATTGTGTGTGTGACTGTGTTTTGTGTGTCAGTGAGTTGTGTGTGTGTATTGTGTGTGTGAGACTGTGTTTGTGTGTTTGTGCGTTGTGTAATGGGTCCACGTGTGTCCAGAAGCAGTTGAGGTGTGACATGTTTGACAGCAGCACTGAGCAGCACACCTTCATTTATTCAGAACACACAATCATGCACATGGACACGCAAAAGGCACACAGACTCCAGACGCAGCTAAGATTTTATACCCAGTCTCTTCTACTTCAACCTCTCTCTCTCTCTCTCTCTCTCTCTCTCTCTCTCTCTCTCTCTCTCTCTCTGTCTCTCTCTGTCTCTGTCTCTCTCTGTCTCTCTCTGTCTCTCTCTGTCTCTCTCTGTCTCTCTCTGTCTCTCTCTCTCTCTCTCTCTCTCTCTGTCTCTCTCTATCTCTCTCTCTCTATCTCTCTCTCTCTCTGTCTCTCTCTCTATCTCTCTCTCTCTCTCTCTATCTCTCTCTCTCTCATTTCAGTTTCCCTCTCTCAAGGTTCTTTCTGGTCTCCCTCTGTCTCAACTTATAGCATTCCTCAAACTCAACTCCTCTAGCTACACTCTATCTCGCCATCTCATCCTCCCCTTCACCATCTCCCCCTCCAATAAAATCATGATGATAATTACTGGATCAATGTGTTAATTAATGCGATAATTAAACAGCAATAAACATTGTCACAGTCCTGGCCAGGTCAGAGCGCTGGCAATCAATATTATAATTAAGGTTCACATTACAGACTCATAAACACAGCAATGATTCCTGCACAAACACTGGACAGCTGATGTTTGGTGTTGGGTGTGTGTGTATGTGTGTGTGTGGGGGGGTCTTTGCCACTTACGTGTGCAGGGGGCGGAGGGGTTATCCAGCGGGGTCCTAAAGTGATCCTCCTCACACACACACACCACAGAGCCCTCATCCTCTGCAACGCTGTTGGCCGGGCAGGGAAAACACTCCTGCTGTCTGGATGACATCTTGTAGGAACCAGGAGGGCAGGCTGGACAGAGGAGGGAGGACAAGGAGAGAGAGATACACCACATTAGATTACAACACTCATACTTAACACACCCATACAGGAACTGTGGGCATTGCACACACACGCATACAAACCACTGAACTGAGTTTGGCTGATGGATAAACACACACACACACACATACAAGGACCTGAGCAGGCTGTTTGGCCTGGTGTTTGGTGAGCCTGTGTTCGGCTCAGAGAGGTAATGGGTGTGAAATCAGCCAGCCTCATTGCTGCTGCTTCTCCCATTTCTTTGCTGCCAGACCCTACTAACAGCATTCCAGCATTAGCCACACACATACACACACACTCTCACACACACACGCCCCTTCTCCCATCGCACGCAAAATGTTAATGCACACAGACCGACAAAATTGCTACACATCCCTGAAAATTGTGCGCTCACTCTCATGTCTTCACAAACAAACACTACACATACACAGATACAGACAAACACACACACACACAGTCACAGACTCAGAGCGATTAGTGGCCCTTTCAGATGCAGCGGGCAGAGAAGAGCGAGAGCGGGAGTGTGTATGGCACAGCGGAGAAGACTGTAAGAACCTGGTAATCGACTGTCTAATGTCTGTCATTACACACACACACACACCCACACACACACCCACAGGAGCGTCTGCTTTGAGGAGAGCGCCGCGTGGCTACAGCCCAGCCAAGCGCAGAGCGTCTCTCTGAAGTGGATCACTATGTTGTGTGGGAGAGCTTTCAGTCACAGCACCACAACTATGGCTTCTGAATGGGAGCAAATCGAGGCACATTACGTGACTGGGTAACTAAACGTTCTCAGATCTAAATCTCTCTAAGAGACTTCAGTGTTGACTAGGTGGCTCTGTTTGGGAGGAAACTCTTTCTTTCACCCTGTATATGTTGACTGACTAGAGGGCTGTCTGTGATATGTGCTACCTGAATAATACACAGCTTGTCCTTTGTCAGTGGTGTCTCTGTATGGATGTGTGTGTGTGTGTGTGTGTGTTTGTATGTGTGTGTGTGTGTGTGTGTGTGTGTGTGTGTGTGTGTGTGTGTGTGGTGGGAGCCACCACCACCTCCATATAAGCAAACCAGCAGCAGCAACAGTAGAAGATAGTAGAGAAAATGCACAATTTACAATGCAAATCCAATGCATTATCTCTCTTTTTCCCTCAATACCACATTGAACAGACAGATATAGGGTGTGGAGGAGGAGAGAATGAGAGAAAGAGGGAGAGGGAGAGGGAGAAGAGATTGAGAGAAAGAGGGGGAGGGAGAAGAGAGAAGGAGAGAAAGAGGGAGAAGAGATGGAGAGAAAGAGGGAGAGGGAGAAGAGAGAGGGAGAGAAAGAGGGAGAAGAGATGGACAGAAAGAGGGAGAGTGAGAAGAGAGAGGGAGAGAAAGAGGGATAGGGAGAGGGAGGGGGAGAAGAGAGAAGGAGAGAGGAAAGCTTTGCCAGGACAGCTGGCAACCCAACTAATCAATTTGTCCTGGCGGCTGTGTGAGTGCTTTGATTAAACAAGACATGGTGACACACACACACTCATGCCTCCTCAAGGTGTACCAGCAGAGATAGCCAGTGCTAGCCAGTGCCAGACGAGTTAGCCGACAGACAGGACACAGACAGGGTAGGAAGAGAGTAGACATGGCCACAGGCTAGCTGCTAACACTGAAAGGAATCTAAGATAAATATAAAGAGAGGTGAGGAGAGATGGAGCAAGAGAAGGAGACAGAGAGGAGCAAGAGACAGAGGAGACAGAGAGGAACGGGAGACAGAAGGAGGAGCAAGAGACAAAGACAGGAGACAGAAACAGAGAAAGACAGTGGAGAGAGAGACAAAGAGGAGAGACAGAGAAAGACAGTAGAGAGAGAGATAGAGAGACAGAGAGAGAGCCTGTGAGCCAGGGTCATATTGAGTGTGTTGTGTTCCACCGTTCACAGACAGCACTGTCTGGTCCTGGAAAACACAATCCCCATCACACACAATGTGAATGTGGTGTCTTGTACAAAATCCTCATTATAGTCGAGTCTGTGGCTGAGACAGTGATGCAGCACTTGTTTGAAGAGGCAGACTAGAATCTCTGGTTGTGGCTAACAGGAACAATGAAATGATGAGTAAAGATGGTTCCTATTGATGCTTGTTAGCTCTGGCCTCAGGAACACCACATCACTTCTCTATGCTTTCACTTTGTTGGATTAGTGTGCATCCATCTCTCTTTCCCTTCCTCTCTCTTTCTCTCTGTCCCCCTTTCTGCATCTCATCCCATTTCTATCTTTGATCCTCTCTCCTTTTTACACTATCTCCTTCTCTCTCTTTTTTACACCATCCCTCTCTCACTCTACTTTCCTCTTTCTCTCCCTCTCCCTCCCTCTCTCTCTCTCCCTCTTTTCCTATCTCCCTCCCTCTCTCTCCTTCTCTCTCTCTCTCTCTCTCTCTGTTATTTCTTCTACTTCCTCCACTCTCTCTTCACTCATGCTCATTAATAAATCATGAACCACTTAATACAGTAAATGCAAGCAATGAATTGTTTCTGTGCCTTTCTGACAGGACGTATTAATGAATATTAATAAGACCAAAAGAGCTTTGCTTTGCACACACACACATGCACACACACACACACACACACACACATTACAAAGTACACTAACCTTTTCCTCTTTTTTTCGTTCATAATTCATTTATGCAGTAATTTTACTTAGTTGTATTTCCAAGTCACGGATTAGATATGGGGTAAATTGATCATTTACGGCCCCGTACTCAGATCACTGTCTCCCAGCCTCACTGTCTCCAAACCTCACTCTCTTAGCCTCACTATCTTCCAGCCTCACTATCTCAAAGCCTCACTGTCTCCCAGCCTCACTGTCTCCCAACCTCACTCTCTTAGCCTCACTATCTTCCAGCCTCACTATCTCAAAGCCTCACTGTCTCCCAACCTCACTGTCTTTCAGGCTCACTGTCCCTTAGCCTCACTGTCTCCCAGCCTCACTGTCTCCCAGCCTCACTGTCTCTCAGGCTCACTGTCTCCCAGCCTCACTGTCTCCCAGCCTCACTGTCTCTCAGGCTCACTGTCTCCCAGCCTCCCTCATGTCCCTCATGTTAATGCAGGAGTGTCAGGCCAGCCAACACAATAAATCTTCATTAATAGCAAACTGCTTTAGAGGTCTGTAAGGATTGCAAAGGATTCAGCAGGATGGACGGATGGAAGAGAGGGGTGGTAGAGATGAGGAATGGGAGGGGGAAAGGGAAGGGAAGAAGGAAGGGAGGACTAGATGCTGGACTTTAAGGGGGAAACTCAAATAGATGATCTTCATCTTTGACTTCCTACAATACATTTCTGACTTCTTTTTTAACCTGCTCTAGTTGGTGCCTGACATTGTTTGACTTCCAACAGTATGTGTCTAATTTCCTGTTCGATTTCCTACAGTACATGTCTGACTTCCAACAGTACATATCTGACTCCCTGTTTGATTACTACAGTACATATCTGACTCCCTGTTTGATTACTACAGAACATATCTGACTTCCTGTTTGACTTTAAACAGAACATCTCTCAATGAGAGTGGACATGGCCGAGCATCACTGGCACACACAGAAACGATGGCACACAGGTGCATTTAATAACACTAAACCTGACACAGAATTCTGACCTACATAACGGAGAACCCATAAAACATAATTACCAAACCCATGGATGACAGCTCTAATATTACATGTAATAACAATATAACATAATATAATGCTCCCTGCTCTAAAATGAGATTTCTAGGTCAATGGTTGGAGGGATTTGTAACCAGATCAGGGTTGAGCCCTGGTCTCAGAGTCTCTGCACCAGCCCCAGTCCCCATGTTCTCTACATCCCACTGGGTCACAAACAGAAGTTCCTTCAGCTTCTAGACCGCAGAACCCAACGGATGTTTCACACATCATCCTGACCCAGTCCCTCTTAGCTTCCATGCCTCAGACACAGGACACACACACACACACAGACACACACACACACACACACACACACACACACACACACACACACACTGGGCGGACACAAGGTTTAAGTATCTCCTTCCTCTCCATGTTGCCAACCTGCCTGCTCTGGTCGTCCCTGTGCTATGACATCATCACCCCTGGCCCAGAGGCGGGGCTGCTCTCCAGGCTGTTTGTGTGCCGTCTCTCTGATGGATGACTTCCATTTAACCCAACTACATGGTCATTTGTTCCTGTCCACAAGCAGGCCATATCCTCCTCACATGAACGTGAACACACACGCACGCGCATGCGCACACACACACACACACACACACACACGTACGCACACACACACACACACACACACACACACAGCCTTAGAGCTCAATCCATGATCATCTGCACCAGACACTGGAGGGGCATAAAAAGAAGGTGAGGGAGAAAGGGAGACAGAGAGAGAGAGCTATTTCCAAGACATTATCCAACTTTGAGTGTGTGTGTACAGATTTGCATGGTAACCACACAGGAGTTTACATATAAACGGCAATGCAATTTCAGCTGGAGCGTATTCCAAATGAAATTCAATGTGAAATGCATTTTTGACCGTGGAACCGTGTGTGTGTGTGTGTGTGTGTGTGTGTGTGTGTGCATGCCTGCCAGGCAGCCTATCAGAGTCTCCCTGTCACACGTTAGCTAAAATGTGATTCACTCTTGATATTGAGATTGAAGACGTCTTGGCTGGGCTGATATCGATTTGTTACGTCGTACAAGGTTATGCACACCAGCTTGTTTTAAGTGACACTCCATCTCTCTTGATTTGTAATGGTGATGAGCCCAGCCCGCCCTGCTCCTGTGTGTTGAGACGTGTCGTGGCCGTGTGAAGCCTGGTGGGGAGGGGAGAGGGAGGCGGAGAGGGAGGGAGGAGGGGGGAGGGAGGGGGGGGGGTTAAGGGGGACCCTTTCATCTAGGCTGACTGTTGTGTGCCACCACACCTCAATGTTTGAAGCCTCTCAAGTGTTTACTAAAGGGGGGGGGTAAGGGGGAGCCCTCATCTAGGCTGACTGTTGTGTGCCACCACACCTCAATGTTTGAAGCCTCTCAAGTGTTTACTAAAGTGTGTAAATGCCTAAGATGTGTGACATGTACAACAATATATGCTGATGACATGTTAATCAGGCTGGGGGAGAGGAGGATGGTGGGACTAGGACCACAGGGATGTTGGAGCCTACACACACACACACACACACACACACACACACACACACAGACTGTGAGAGGTGTAACCAAGGTGTGCTGTGAACAGAAAGCGATTTCTCTTAGATAAGAGAGGGAGACCGAACGAGAGGAGAGGAGAGAAAGTACAGTGAGGGAAAGAGAGAGAGCCCATGTCGTCTTTATGGAAGATCGATACGGACAAGGTCAAGGATTATCAGAGCTCAGGAGCTGAGAGGGAGAGAAGCGTGAATAAGTCATTTAGAGCAGGACTGTAAGAGAGAGAAAGAGCGAGGGAACAGAATGTGTGCGTGCATGTGTGTGTGTGTGTGGGTGAGATGGAGAAAGAGATCCAGTGTGTGTGGGGGGCAGGTGTGGGCATGTCTATGAGAGGATAGAGGAGAGAGATGGGGAGAGAAAGACAAAGTGTGTGTGTGTGTGTTTGTGCGTGTACAGTATGTATGCAGGTGTATTCCTGTGTTTATCAGATCAGTGTCTCCAGCAGGTCACACAATATGGTCAGGGCTTCCTAACCTCTCACCACTGGCTGACCTCCGACCTTACTGGCTGACCTGTGGGACATGGGGTCACAAGGTCAACCCAGGGGACCATTCCTCATCACAGAGGTCAAACTGAAATGCCAGTACACGGTCAATACACGGTGATGAACAGAGCCAAAGACATGGGTAAAGCAAGCAGGGGCAGGTTGGAGCGTAAAGTCCTCAAGTGATTTCGGGGGGTAGGGATCATACCATCTACGCGTGAGGGAAGGGAAGGAGGGAGGCAGGGGAGAGGGGGAGGGGTAGAGGGGGGTGGGGAGAGGGGCGTGGAGAGGGGGGGTGCGGAGAGGGGGTGGGGTAAGGGGGATGGGGAGAAGGGGGGGAGGGGGGGTGGAATTGAACACAGAGATGGATGACCCTGGCTCTGAATCCAGGGTCTCTTCTTGAGCAGAAAAGTACATTCCCTGAGGGCCTGCACACACACACGCACACACATACGTGCACGCAAAGACAATTAACGTCATTTGTCAGCCTGCTGTTTGAATAAAAAATGAGGCCCAGAGCCCAATCAAGGTCCGCAATTAAGCTGTGAAGGTAAAACTTAGCTGACCTTGTTGTGTAATTAACAGACTCTTCTTTCATTCATTTCATCCCTCATTTCTTGCTCTCCTCCACGACGGAGACCCATTCACAGTTTAATTAAGACACACAAGATGGCATCGGAGGAGGGAAGTCAAGCGATTAGGAACAAGGGAAAAGTAGAGAGGGAAAAGAAAAGGAAGGACTGCAGAAAGAAAAAAGAGGGAGAGCAAAAAAGGATATTCTGAGAAGACGTGGAAAGAATTAAAGCAAAACACAGCAGAGGAGGGAGGTAGGGAGAGAGACAACGAGAGAGAGACACCGAGAGAGACAAAGAGAGAGAGACACCGAGAAAGAGACCCAGAGAGAGAGACAACGAGAGAGAGATACTGAGAGAGAGAGAGAGAGAGAGAGAGAGAGACCGAGAGAAAGAGAGTGAGAGAGAGAGAAAGAGACACGGAGAGAGAGACATGGAGAGAGAGACACGAAGGGAGAGAGACAGAAAGAGAGAAAAAGAAAGACAGAAGCGGGAAGGGAGGGAGGGAGGATGAAGTGGGGATGGAGTGACGTGAGTATGACAGAGTATGACAGAGAGGTAGAAACAAACCTCTGTTAACCTGTAAAGGTTTTCCCACTGAGACACACAGGATTTCTAGTCCTGGGTGAATGGTCAGAATGGACCCAGCTAGCGTCCTGGCCAGAACATTCACTTCCCCCTAGGGAGAGATGGGGGAAGGGTGGAGGGTTGCTATAGGTAAGAGGGCAGAGCAATGAGGGGTGTAGGTGGTGAGTCACTAAAGGCCTTTCAGAGCAGAAGGAATCCAGACTTGAGGAGTCTATTCACAGAGTCATCAGACTGGCTTGTGACACACCAGGAAAACTGAACACAGGAAGGAGGGTTGTCACACACTAAAGCCCAAATTACCAGGTTCCACAGACATGTGTGTACCTACACACTCACACAGAGGCACACGCAAATGTACACAGACGCATTTGGAACAGAAGTTATTTCAGAATCCAGACTGTTTGCTGCTGTCAATCCTTTCATTTTCTGAGACAGACTCAAAGCCCCAAACAGTATGGAACTGTTCAACAACGATACCACAGAAGGCTTGTCAAAGTCAAACACAAACTTCTCACTTTTTCAAACTATGCACAACAATAAACACACACACACACACACACACACACACACTTAGCTGAGAGACAACCCAGGTCAGCGGCTTCACACACTACACTGGCGTTCTTTGGCTGTGTGGGAGGACGGGCATATCGATCTATCTACCCCCTGAAGCACCATACCCATCTCTCCCTTCACCTCTACCTCCCTCCCTCTCCCCCTGCCTACCTCCCTCCCTCTTCCCCTCCCTCCCTCCGTCCCCCTCCCGTCTCCCTCCCAGCTCTTCCTGATGGCTGACGCTCCTTCCTCCATGATCCCTCCATCGCTCGGAGCCAGCGGAAGGCTGCTTAGAGGAGAGAAAGACTTCATTAAAAAGCAGTTGCAGTCCTCATGGGGGGGTTGGGGGTGGGGGGGGGAGGGGGCGGGGTGTAACTGTCAGAGGTCTGGCAGCGATTAGACCAGCCTGGTGTATTACTAAGCACACCAGGCGTACGGGTGGTATCGATCGCTGCTAGTTCAACAAGGTTATCAAGCTACGGAAAAGTGGTACTTTTGGGCAGCTGCTTCCCAAAGGGAGAATGTGTGTGAGGGAGAGAGAGAGAGAGAGACAGAGAGAGAGAGAGAGACAGAGAGAAAGACAGACAGACAGACAGACAGACAGAGAGAGAGAGAGACAGAGAGAGACAGACAGACAGACAGACAGAGAGAGAGAGAGAGATACACAGAGAGACGGAGAGCGAGAGAGACAGACAGAGAGATAGAGACACAGAGATAGAGAGAGACAGACAGACACAGAGAGAGAGACAGAGAGAGACAAAGAGAGAGAGACAGACGGACAGACAGACAGACAGACAGGAAATAACAGGTTTGAGAGACATTATTTCTGCTGTAAGACTTGCTAGAAGTTGTCTAAGACAGCATCGTAGTGCTTGTGTGTGTACACTACTACTGAAGTTAGAGAGACCAATGCTGCAACATGAGAACTGTACGAACATTGACCTGAGCACTCAAGAATGTAGATTCCAAACTGTCCTCTACTGTACAGTCAGAGAACACACACATCCCAGTCAATTATTCATGGGGAGTCTGCTCATGTTCTGGTGAAAGAGCTGAGCAGGCAGTGAGAGCAGACAGAGAAGAGAGAAGGAGAGAGAAGGAGGGGAAAAGGGAGTGACAGAAGGGGTATGAGGAGAGAGAAAGAGAGGGAACTAGAGAGGAGAGAGATAAGGAGAGAGAGGAGAAAGAGGGAAAGGGGGAAAGGGGGAGAAGAGAAAGACAGAGAGACAAAGCAAGAGGAGAGAGTGAGATAGAGCGATTGAAGAGAGAGATGGACAGAATTAAAAGGGAACAGACAGAAATATCCCAGAGCACTTGCTGTGACGCAACCAGTCATCTGGCCGTGCCACCCCAGCCCTAGAACACAGCGACCTGTCAAAACATGCTAATGATAGAGGCACACACACACACACTTTGCAAAAGCGACTCGAATGCTAAAACAGTCCAAAACGACAGTGAAAGTGTGAGACAGAACTCTAGTGTGTGTATGTGTGTGTGCCCTGGCATGTCTCTCTGCGTCTTAAGTGGCATGCCATAAAGAGAGAGAGAGAGAGATAATGAGAGACAGACAAAGATAGAGACAGACATACAGATTTTGGGCCCAAGAGATCCAGAGATAGAGATCCACAATGTGATCCACAAAGATCCAGAGAGACACAGAGATCCAGAGAGATACACAGAGATCCAGAGAGACAGTTCCAGAGAGAGATGGGTCAGAGCAGCCAGTCCTGCATGATACAGGACCATGCCTCTGCTGCAAGTCAGGAGGTCTGAACCATCACAGACACATCCTGACAAACCCCTCTGGAACCTTCACCCAGACGGCCTGGAGATCCACATCAGGTCTGTTTTTGTGTGTGTGTTTTTTGTGTGTGTGTTTTTGTGTGAGTGTGTGTTTTTGTGTGTGTGCCCGGGTGTGTCTGTCAAGGTGATCGATATATAGGCCCACTGGGGCCGTTATCTAGAGAGCCCACAGCTCTATGTGTGTGTGCCTGTTTGTGTGTGTGCCTGTTTGTGTGTGTGTGTGTGCCTGTTTGTGTGTGTGTGCCTGTTAGTGTGTGTGTGTGCCTGTTAGTGTGTGTGTGTGCCTGTGTGTGCGCGTGCAGCCATTTCATTACATCCAGACAGTTCCTGATCTGTGAGTGTCACTTCCTAATAAAAACCTGCTCAATCCAGCCCATCTAACCTTCAGTGTGATAGCAATCAGGAGACACACACACACACACAACTAATGACACAAGCATCTACACACTCACAGCACCCCCCTCACTCTCTGCCATTCACTCAAATGGTCTCATACAGCCACGCACAGCCTCCCATCTAAACAGCACCAGATCCACCACCATGACACCTCTGTCTCTGTGTCCTCCCTCTGTCACCTTCCCCACCCTGACACTCACTCACAACCCCCCGCCATACTTCCATCTCCCCCCAATCAGCCCTCTCTCCCTCTCCAACCCCCCCAGACCCTCCCCCCCCTTTCTTTCTACATCAATCCCTTCCACGCCTCCCTCCTCCTGTTCGTTCTCCCCCCCACATCACTCCCCCACCCCATCCTCCTCTGCATGGTGTTGGCAGGGACAGCTGGGCAAATTAGGCATCCTGACACTTTATTAGAGGGGAAGTGACAAGAGCTCGACAGGAAACAGAAATGACATCACAGCCAGCTAAGGACAGCTCTGCTGGCTGTGTATAGAACAGACGCACGCATGCACACGGTCGTACACAGATGTCTGCTCTTCAACCTCCCTCCCTTCGTATCTTTCTCTCTCGGTCTCTCTCCCACTCACTCTGTCTGGGTCTCTCTCTCCAACTTTGTCTTTCTCTCTCTCGGTCTCTCTCTCGGTCTCCCACTCTCTCCCCCACTCTCCCTCCTCTCTCTCTCTCTTTCCCACTCTCTCTCTCGGTCTCTCACTCTCACTCCCACTCTCCCTACTCTCTCTCTTTCCCACTCTATTTCCTCTCCTCTCTTTCTCACTCTCCTCTCTCTCCCTCCCACTGTCTCTCCCACTCTCTCCATCCCTCCCTCCATGCACCCTGATGTACGTCTGAGGGCAGCCAGAGCATTTTAACGCCCTTCTCTTCATGCACCACTCCAGTCATTCTGTGTATGAGCACAAAGAAGGTTTCTAGCTCAACAGGATTTCCATCCGTTCAGGCCGAATGAATCCTTATCAAAGCAGTCCTACGTACTCTACGTCGGCAACAAACAAAGCAATTACACATCATTTAGCAAAAACACATTTGTTAGTGGGAATGAAAGGGGAAGTGCTAAGCAGTATTATTAGGCAGAGCGCCAGGAAACAGCCTGATTCTGTCGCTCCACATTTCCCCCGAATCTCTTCTGACAGCTTGTCGGATCGCAGCAGCCCCAGAATGATTACAGTTCAAACAAACAAAGCAATTCCACATCATTTAGCAAAAACACATTTGTTAGTGGGAATGAAAGGGGAAGTGCTAAGCAGTATTATTAGGCAGAGCGCCAGGAAACAGCCTGATTCTGTCGCTCCACATTTCCCCCGAATCTCTTCTGACAGCTTGTCGGATCGCAGCAGCCCCAGAATGATTACAGTTCAAACGACATTAACCCCCAACCTACTACCCCCCTCACCCCCCCCCCAACCCCAACTCCTACACCACCCACCCCAACATCTTACCTCAGCCCCCCCTCACCTATCCCCTACCCCCTCTCCCTTCACCCGACCTCGGAGTAGAGACCCTATGGGGTGGATTGGAGGGCATTGTTTCCACAAACTCATTGTTCTCGCTGAATAAATGTATAATTGCTGTTGCATCTAATGAATCGTTACTGTGCTGTTAATTTAATTTGACGCATTCGATTTGGTGAGTGTCAGGCTTCCTGGAACTTTGGTTTCCACATGACTGAGCAGGCCTCTCTACTCTCATGTAGATGAAGAGTCTGATTGGGCCCAGCTCAAGATGCTCATTAGTCTGAACTCACAGTGTTGAGTGCTGTACCCACAGGTCTCATAGGAGGACATGGGCATCTCACTCCCAGTTACGAAGCTAAAGACAGGCCCAAAGGATGCTGGGTAGTCTCCAGACAAGGAAGGAGGGAAGAGCTGCGTTACAACAGGATGTCACGAAGAGGATGTCACCAATCCTCCTGCTCTCACACAAAAGAAACCTGTCACACACACAAACCACACATACACACTAACCGCACATACACACTAACAACACATACACACAAACCATACATACACACAAACCACACACACACACAATAATTGACCTTCCATTCCAGAACTAATACCCCTTTCAAAAAGGCACACAGGCATCCCCCCCTCCCCTACACAGACACATACCCTGGAAAAGGGCATCTAACCTGTGGAGAGATAACACACAGCAGTCAATAAGAAACAAGGGGTGGTTGTTCATCCTTTATGTATACCTGGCTTCCATCTCGTTATTGTGATTGGCTGTGGGAGGCCAGAAGCACACTGGTAATTGGAGAGACAGCCAATTAGATTGATCGGAGAGTTGAGGGGCAACAAAGGTTGCCTGGGTAACAGCTGGTGGGGGTTGGGAGGAGAGGGTACGTGTAGGCAGGACCTTCTGTAATCTATTTAGGGTCTCTGAACTGCAGGTATAAACACACACACACACACACACACAAAATGCCCCCCCCCTCTATGTTGGGATGCCTGCAGTGCACTGATATAGCTTAGCGTACACATGTAAACATGTTTGAAAACCCACAAACCAAATCCATGTGCCAATGATGGCCTCCAACACACACACACACACACACACACACACACACACACACACACAAGTCAGTCCCTGGATGCAGCGATGGAGGCAATTAGCCATGAATGTGAAGCACAGAGTCAGTCTGCCAGAGCAGCAAATAGACCCGCTTATAGCTCCAGTGGTCTCCAGTGCTCCAAAACAGTGTTGACGTGTGTTAGCAGTACAAAAACCATGACGTGTGTGTGCACATATGCATGCATTTGATTATGTGTATGCGTGTGTTTGTATCCTACAGAAAGCATAGCACTTAACATGTGATTTATCCATGCAGTGTGTTAACACTCGTCTCTGACTTGTGCTTTGTGTGCTATGTCTGCGGCTATATTGATTCACACACACGCACACACACACTCCTCAAGCGGGGAGCAGCAGGATACATGTCGATGAGCAGTCTGGAGAATTCCACTATTAATAGTGTTTGATCACAGGTGGCAGCCAATCAATACTCGCCTTCCCAGACACCTCCCCAATGTACACAGTCACACCATCTCCACCTTGTCTCACACACACACACACACACACACACACACACTATAACATGCCCAGTGTCAAGAGCTTTCAACACCAGGGACAGCACCGCCTCACAGCTAGGTCGACGGCGTCTTCAGACGGGTTCAGGAGCAGAGGAGGACCAACCAGTGATGGAAAGGGGGGCTTGTGAGGGACCTTCTGGTTTGAGGGTTTTGGGCCCCATATACAGACAGGAGAAGAAGACAGCAACGTCTGCTGATTTATGGCAGAGAGTGAGAGAGATAGAGCGTAAAGGAGAGAAAGAGACAGAGTAATATATAGAGAATGAGGGAGAGAAGAGAGAGAGCGAGAGGGTGAGAGAAAGAAAGACAGACAGAGTAAGAGGGAGAGAGAAAATGAGAGTCAGAGAGAAAGAGAGAGGAGAGAGAGACCGAGAAAGAGAGACAGAGAAAGAAAGAGTGAGAAAGAGAGAGAGAAAAAGAGAGAGGAGAGAGTGAGTGAGTGAGAAAGACAAATGGAGAGAGAGAGGGAGGAGAGAGGACAGAGAGAGAAAGAGGAAAGGAGAGAGAGAAAGAAAGAGGGAGGAGAGAGGAGAGAGATCGGGGTCATCCAGCCTCCCTGTACCCCATCTAGGCTCCCGCTAACATGTAGTGACACACACGGACATACATACGCACATAGGCCTGTATAATGCATACGCGATGTGTGAGACACGCAACACTGTCTAAGTGTGTCAAGGCATGTAGACATGGCGTGAGGAATCCTGTCAGTTAACACCCTGCAGGCTCGCCTCTGCTCCTTGACATAAGGGTCAGCTCAGGCAAGAGGGGGTGGGGGAGCACAGAAGAAGGAAAGAGGGTTGCATGAATAATGGAATATAGGCCAAGACCCTGGAGACACACACACACACACGTTAGGAAAGAACTGTGATCATTGAGGGATTCCTCTGCTCTAACAGGCTCCAGAGGCTGACTCACGGAATGACAGAGCAAAAGAAGATGGTGGAACAGAGGGACGGAGATGGACAGAAGGAGAGGAAGGGAAGGAGGAGGGGAGGGAGGGACAGAGATTGACAGAGGGAGGGAGGTTGATTAGAAAAGGAGCCATGGGATGCCTTTACATCTCAGTAGGAAAGCCCAAACTCCAATCTTACTACCAGGTTACCAAAGGGCAACACACACACAGGAAGACTCACACGCAGGCAGACACTCACACACAGGCAGACACAAACACACTGGAACACACTCACACACAGGCAGACACAAACACACAGGAACCCACACAGGCACACACAAACACACACACATTCTCTAAGGGGAGCTGTTGATATTGGTGTCTGTCTCTCCAGGGGAGGAGCCTGTGTATGTATGCTAGTATTGATTAGCTTCAGCTGGGCCTGTCAGAGACCCTGCCTTCCCTCACTGCAACCAGAGAATGGACACACATGCACATGCACACACATGCATACACACACATACATGCACACACACAAATGCACACACACACACACACACGCACACACTGTGCCATTCCATGTGCTCCGCTGCCCTCCAGACAAATGAAGATGGTAAAATCAGGAGGAGGGAGAGGAAGAGTATATTTGTCTACCTGTGGAGGACCAGAAAGGAGAGGAGAGGGGAGAAGAGGAGAAGGGAGAGGAGGAGAGGAGAGGAAAGGGGAGAAGAGAAGAGGGGAGAAAAGGAGAGGAGAGGGGAGAAGAGGAGAGGAGAGGGGATAAGAGGGGAGAGGAGGAGAGGAAAGGAAAGGGGAGAAGAGGGGAGGACAGGGGAGGAGAGGAAAGGAAAGGGGAGAAGAGGAGAAGAGAGGGGAGAAGAGGACATTTCTAAGAGGTCGGACAACCGAGATCAGAAAACTATGTCTGGGTGCTGAAAACAAAATGGCGCATTTAAGATTTATTATACTACAAAAAGGAATGTAGTTGACTCATACAAGCACACATACTCAATGCTACAGTGAAACGTTTGAACACACACACACAGACACACAGACACACACACACAGACACACACACACACACACAGGCAGGTTATTCATATTTAGGACACTCTCCAGTGTCCAGGCATCATGCTGATGCTCTGACAGCACATTTTACCCAGATGATTAGAGACACTGAATCCCCTTCCTGTCAGCATTCCCTTACTTCCTGTCAGCGTTCCCTTACTTCCTGTCAGCGGTCTTTCCTTGGTCAACCCGTCGCTAATATAATGACCAGCTCAGCTCGCATTTGACAGGGGCCAGGGGTCAAGCTGCCTTCCATGAAGTGAATAGAGCTAGATAAGTTGTATAAGCTTCATGAGTGGTTGGAGTGTCAGTTTTTGGCTATTTTATAGACTTTGCTACTCTGTGTAACAAATTAACCGTCTGCTGAAAATAACCCTGGACAAAAAGGTCAAATGACAGTTCTAATTCCCAAAGTTGCTATAAACGCTGCATTAAAATGTTAGCTGTGTGGCAGCTGTTAACCCCTGGTCTCTCACGATATGGCAGCTGTAATGAAGATAGCATGCCAATACACTGACTGCACAATTACTGGCTCTGGCTAGGAATAGCAATGTGTGTGTATCCTCATGTGCATACTAGGTCGTAAAGAGTGACTGGAGGAAGCAGTGCAATGTGTATGTTGGCATGCATTCAAGCTCATAAAAACACAGAAGGTATGTTGATGGGGGGGGGTCTTCCCGCGTGGACCCCCTCTGGGTGGAGACCCCTCTGGGGGGTCCCCCCTTCCAATACCCCACAGCTGGATGATCTCACACAGGCACTGTACTAATGTACAAGCACCCACACACACACATACTATGACACACGTACACACACACATATGCAGACCTATGCCTACGTGCCAACACTACACCTAACTGTTTGAGAAATCTCGAGGCGTACACACAGACTGCTGTCATGTTTATCTTTGCATACTGACACTTTTGCTCAGCACAGCACAGGAACCCCTGTGAACCCCTGCAAGACATGGCTTGGATCAATGTGCTGAAAGGGTTTGAAGGCACACGTCACCTGGCTGCACGCACACTTTAGCAAATGTAATATTTTCACACCACATTTTCTTTAAGCAAAACTCAAAGGTTAAGTATTCATTCCACACTTTCTAAAACTACTAGCTTGTAATCCACCTGTGTCAGGTTCGCGTGGGAACACCTAGATACACCCCCCCCACACATACACACAAACAGAACAACACAACACAACACAACACGTAAGCAGTATTATCCTATACAACACAAAATCATGCAGCATGAAGCTTGCACACATGCACAGGACTGAACTAAAGATAACTCTCTCTCTCTCTCTCTCTCTCTCGCAGAAGGTGTTGATTTAGAGAGGATCCAGCGGACAGAAGAAGCTTCACAGCAGCTTTACCCAAGATAGAGAAAGAGGGAGAGAGAGGGAGAGAGAGAGGGAGAGAGACATGGAGGAGAGACTAGAGCGAGAGGAGAGAGAGAGAAGAGACATAGAGAGAGAGTGAGAGAGGACACTGGAGAGAGAGGGAGAGAGAGACATGGAGAGAAAGAGACAGAGAGAGACATAGAGAGGGAGAGAGAGAGGGAGAGAGAGAGAGGAGAGAGAGGGAGAGAGAGAGGGAGAGAGACATGGAGAGAGACATAGAGAGAGAGGGAGAGAGGGAGAGGAGACATAGAGAGAGGAGAGAGAGACATGGAGAGAAAGAGACAGAGAGAGACAGATAGAGAGGGAGAGAGAGAGGAGAGAGAGGAGGGCGAGAGACATGGAAGAAGAGACATGAGGAGAGACATAGAGAGGAGAGAGAGAGGGAGGAGAGAGAGAGAGACATGAAGCGAAAGAGACAGAGAGAGACATAGAAGAGGGAGAAGTGAGGGGAGGAGAGAGAGAGGGAGAGAAGAGAGAGAGAGAGAGAGAAGAGGGAGAGAGAGAGAGGGAGATGAGAGAGAGAGAGAGAGAGGGAGTAGAAGAGAGGGAGGCCACGTAGCAGGAAGCAGGGAAACAAAAGCCTGATGTGAAGGAGTCAGGAGATGAACTTGGGGTGACGCATAACCTACCCCAGGTCCTCTTCCTCTCCTGTTAATCTTTCTCTTCCTCTCATCCTCGTCCCCTGAAAAAAAGCCTTTTTTCCTAACTTCAAGAAAACACGTGTGTGTGTGTGTGTGTGATTCTGCTACTGGGTCTAGGAGTCTAAGAAGAGGGGGAGGGGTAATGAAGACTGAACAAAGACATGGTGACAGCTGTGTCTCAGCAACATACACACAATCACGCACAAGCACACACACCAGCTGTGACCTAAACTCTCACAAATGCACACAAGCCAGCTGTGTCCTCACTAACACAGAAACACACAAGAGTGCACCACCAAACCAACTGCAGCCAGTCTACTGTGGGGTCTACAAAGTGACACAGTGACGAATGTGTTGACGGGCATGAGGGCACACACAAAGTGAGCTTTCAATATCTGGTACTTGGAGGTCAGTAAGGTACACACACTCTCTCTCACACACACACACACACACATCCAGCAAGAAAGTCAGAATGCGATAGAGTGAATGATCGATCGACCAAGTGAGCTTGATTTATGTGTTTCTGATCGGGGGGGGGGGGGGGCGTGTGTAAATGTGAGTGTGTGTGGTCTCTATTGGTCATCCATTTGAGAGCTTGTGATTGACGGATGGCAGTACATGTCACTCTGCCGCCAGAAAGCACTTGACAAGTTCCTGCTCTGGCATCAGAGATACAGAGAGAGAGAGAGAGAGAGAGCGAGAGAGAGAGAGAGAGAGAGAGAGAGAGAGAGAGAGACAGAGACAGAGAACATAGGAGACAGAGAGACAGAGAGAGAGGTTGAGACAGAGAGAGACAGACAAAAAAAGAGAAAAAAAGAGAGAGAGGGAAAAAGAGATGTGAGAGAGACAGGGAGAGTGAGAGGGAAAGAGAGAGTGTGACAGAGACAGGGAGAGTGAGAAAGAGAGAGATGGAGAGTGAGAGGTAAAGAGAGAGTGAGAGAGAGATGGAGAGTGAGAGGTAAAGAGAGAGTGAGAGATAGAGAGAGAGGTAGAGAAGATACAAAGAGAAAGAGAGCAAAGATCTTCCAGAGAGAAAGACTGCTGGTAAAGAACAGGAAAACAACAAAAGAGAAAGTGAAGAAGAGTGAGGAGGACTGCTGTGACTCCCTGTGTATGTGTTCCCCCTCGGTGCTTGTTTGGGGCACCACCCTGAGCGTGGGGGAGCAGCCTTTTAGGGTCCAGGAACCAGAGATGGAGGGAAGGAGAGATGGAGAGAAGGAAAGATGGAGGGATGGAGGGAATGAAAGGGATGAAGGAGAAAAAGAAGGGATGGAGGGAGGATAAGAGCTTTGTCACCAGGGGTTATTTGCTTTTTCATGCTGAGGGTATTGACTGACCCTGTCGGATGTTCTCACATAGCTAGCTTACAATACACACATATATATATATACACACACACACACCACAGACACAGGCACAACCACAAACCTGCACACACCATTACATAATTTGTTGTCAAGCATTCACAAGTAAGTACAGACAAACACAAACGCAATAGGGCACACAAACACACACACATATGCGCACTAACAAACACACAGTCGTACCCCTGGCAGCCCAGGCGTCCAATGCCCATGCTCTAATTGGCATTATCCTCAGGCAGACAACAGTGCAGTAACCTTGGCACACACACACGTACACACACACACACACACGCACAGCATGGCGCTGGTTAGGATGGGCAGTGGGCAGGGGAGAGAGCAAGGAGGAGGAACAGGAAGGAGGGAAGTCATCCATCTAAGGCAAGGAGGAAAGAAGGGTGTGTGAGGTCACAATGGCTGTCCCCAGGTGGTCTGGAGGGGGAGGAGTCTAATCCCTCCCCCCATGTGGTGTTTAATGGTTCAGCTCAGCGGTTGAGGCAGCAATCAGGAGGCTAGGACAGGATCGATCCAAATCCCTCAGATGGGGGGTGGAAAAGTTTGTCTTTGAGAAGAGGAGTTGAAGGGTGGAGAGAAGAGATGAGACACGAGTTGGGGGACATCGAGAGGGCGGGGGGGACACGTGAAGGAGAGAGGCTTGAAGAGGTATTGACAAGACATGTTTTTACTGATTTACTGCTTGTGTGTCTGAGTGTGAGTGTTGCCCTGAGTGGAAGTCAACCTTTAGAGGAGTGCACCGTCACGCAACACCAACCACCCAGCCTTCAGGATGGTGCAGGACAGGACAGTCGCTGACGAGTGCAAACACAAGTCATTCACAGACAGGCACACACACGTGTACACGCACACATACATCACTCCTCAAGACACACACACAGTACAGCATGTTAAAAAAGATTCACATGCACTGTCTGGATCTGTTTCCTCAAAACAATCTCTCTGGATCTGGAATGAAACCGTTAAACCAGATATTGTCAAACATTTTACGTTAGGTGTATCAAGGGGAAAAAAGTAAAGGGATGAAAGTAAAACTATTCTCATCTTATGTTGTTTATTAAAATAGCGCCACATTCCGGAGCTCCTTCAAGCAATAATTGGTTTCCTACTCATCTGTTTGCTGATCTAACAGAAGCAAGCCTCAAACTCTAACTATTTCATCCCGTAATAAACGATATTTGCGCTATGGATAAACAGCTCCAACACAACTACGACACACAGTATCAGGGACTATTCATCATGAGAAAGTATTCTAGTCCTCGGTAAATACTAGCAAAGTCCAGTGAGCTGCTGACTTTTTAAAACCGCAGCCTTCCAGAAGTCTGCTGGTGATGCCGATGGTGCGCCAGCCCTCCTATCTCAATGATTCAAGAGGCTTGCTGATGCGGTTCCCACGTAACATTTCTAGCCGCTCTCTCAACCTCCCTCCGACGGTCATGCCCATACCAGCCTCTTCCCTCCATCCTCTCATGGTGGGGCCACCATAACCGACCGCCTATCTGCGGCTTCTCATTACTCTCGCCTGGGTTGCGTCGAAGCCCTATTCAGCCTGGTCTGTCCGGCGAGTCCAGATCCAGTGACTGCCGTCTCTCATCCATGCCTTCGGTCGCCTTGCGCACCCTCCGGCTACCTCCAGCTTAGTGGCAAAGCGATTATCGTAGCGCAGTCGCTTCGATTCCTTTCTACCGGTCCTCACTCTCCGATCTTCGTTACTCCGTTCATGTTCCTGGCACCATCTTCCCCTCCACCTTGACATCCAGTGTGGCTAGGCCATAAGCACCTCGCTCTCCCATGATGTCCGACCTCCATTTATCCCTTCGGTACCTCATTCGTCATCTCCATCTCTCTCGTCTGGGCTCTTTTCACTCTCGCTGTCTCTGGCATTCAGCGGCATGGAAAACCGGAACTATCGTGTCTGCTATTCTGTCGTCCTCTCTTTCCTTGCTCTCGCGAGCCTGGTGCCCTAGTCGGCAAAAGCGTCACAGTCTTCAGCCGTGTATATCATCATCATTGACCCAACCACAAGATTGGACGAGGAGTCTGGTAGAGATGACGGACAACAGGAGAAGGCGTTAAGTATGTTAAGGTGGGGGATTGTTATGATTGAAGACCCTGCCTGGTGAAGCCGGCTGTGAATAACCTTGCCCTGAGTTTAACGAGGTATTACACCGATCGCTTTTGGGCAGACCAGACCAATGGAGCTCTGCACCAGCGCCGCCCGCTTAGGTGGATAGGCCCGTCCACAGTCCGACAAACATAAAGGTAGCGGGTACGCGGCCGAGGGGACGGAGTTAGGAACGGGATGGGATGAGAATTTCCCATTGTGACTGTGCATGTCTGATGAATATTGGCATCTGAAGCTGTGGTGTGGCCGTTAGTTGGATGGCATGTCGAGATGCGGGTCTCTTATAAGCTTCTGGTGAAGGGTGTGGTCCGTTGGTGAGGGAGGAGTGTAGGGGCCTTGTGAGGTTGGAGTGTCGACTCTTGAGAGAGATTGGTGTGTGTATGGAGGTGCTGTGTGGATGGGAGATTGCGGGTGGTGTGCGTGTGCTTAGAGCGGCTTCGCGCTACGCTAAATAGTGCGCACTTAATCTCCGTATGTTGGTTGATGCTAAGCTGTTGGGTCAGAGGGTGGGAGTCTGAGACTCGGACAGTAGTATGTCTTAGTGTAGGGATGCTATGTTTGCGGACCGGAGGCGCCGGTTAGGCGCGTGTGTTAGGTATGGCGAGGGTATGTTAAGATAGAACGGGGAGCAAGTTGGTAGGAGAGCTGGGTACCTGCTCACGGGGCGTACAGACGAGGATCGATCGGTGAGTCGTGTGACGGATTTGCCGCAGCTAGTAGAACGCGTTGTCGCAGGTGAAGGTGGCTTTGTAGGGCAGGCTCGGGGAGATATATTGACCAGGGACAGGGGGATTGACCAGTGTCCGGTGATGTACCGGTGACTGGAGTGCTTGAGTCGGTGAATAGGCTCTCTGATGCCCCTTAAAATACTCATATATCATGACAACTGAGGTCAGTTCACCTAGTGAAGTCAACCTAAGCAGCTGCACAGCAGGCCGGTCCTTGCATGTTATTCTCGGCATGTGCTGTTTCAGAGTAGCTCAGTTATTGTATCGCAGTGCAACGGCACTCGTTCACTCTTTCTACGTGCTACATCCAAAAACACCATAGAAAATAAAATCTTGCTCCTCCAATCATCAGGGCGGATTGGCTCTTCATTTTGTCCAACTACTGTCTTTACTGACTTAGTACTATTGTGGTCCTCGGTCGTTATATTACACTGTACCTTTACTCTTTCTCCCTCCAACCAGGTCCTGTAACCTGCAAGCCCTATCCGTGGTCTAGTGATTAGTACGCAAGGTGATCTTCTAGCACGTCAGTCAGGAACAAGCTGTAAGGAGGTACAGGAAGATTATGGTCATGGTAGAACGGACGTAACTGGGGTGTGTCAGGGGTTCGGAATATAAGATTATCTGTCTCCATCGCTGTCTCCCTCTCTCTCCTCTCTCTCTCTCTCTCTCATTCTTCTACTCTCTCTCATCTCTAGATCTCTTGCAATGCTCGAGCAGGATTAGCTTGTCAAGTGCCTTTTCTGGGCGGCTAGCCCCACCAACGCACTCGACATGTACTGTGTCATCGTCATATCACAAGCTGCTGCAATGGATTGACCCAATTTAGAGACTCACATGTACATCACACTACACCGACCAGAGAGAATGTACATTACGACGAGTCTACATCCAACGACATCACGGCCCCCCCCCGATCAGAAACACATAAATCAAGCTCACTTGGTCGATCGATCATTCACTCTATCGCATTCTGACTTTCTTGCTGGATGCGTGTGTGTGATTGTGCTTGCGACTGCCGTGTTGCTCGTGGAGGCCTCAGATGACGAGAGTGGTGTTTGTGCTACAATCTTACTGACCTCCAAGTACCAGATATTGAAAGCTCACTTTGTGTGTGCCCTCATGCCCGTCAACACATTCGTCACTGTGTCACTTTGTAGACCCCACAGTAGACTGGCTGCAGTTGGTTTGATGGTGCACTCTTGTGTGTCTCTGTGTTAGTGAGGACACAGCTGGCTTGTGTGCATTTGTGAGAGTTTAGGTCACAGCTGGTGTGTGTGGTACGCTTCTGCTGTTCAGGCGGGGTGAGTTGCTGCTCACTCGATTCACGGCTCTCAGGAGACGCATCGCGCGTAGCTTGTCACCCACTGGATTTTTGTTCAGTCCTTCACAGGTTACCCCTCCCCCTCCTTCTTAGACTGGCCGTAGACCCACGTCTCAGGGAACTACCCCCACATCACCACAGACACACACACACGTGTTTTCTTGAAGTTAGGAAGGAAAAAAGGCTTTTTTTCAGGGGACGGAGGGACACGCACGCACAGCACGCAGAAAGAAGGCACGACGCGGAAGGAAAAGGGAAGGGACCTGGTGTAGGTTTCAACCTGCGTCACCCTCCTCCAACCCAGAGTCATCTCCTGCCTCCTTCCATTCACACAGACTCACGCTAGTTCCCTTGTTTCGCCGGTGACATCTTTACCGTTCCACGCACCTCACACACA
>BROE01000011.1:7270124-7283894 GCA_036571765.1 Plecoglossus altivelis | reverse complement strand
AGGAGGGGAGGAGGAGAGGAGGAGGGGTGAAGGAGGGGAGGAGGAGGTGTGGAGGAGGGGTGGAGGAAGGGAGGAGCGGTGGAGGAGGGGAGGAGGGGAGGAGGAGGGGAACATGCACAGTCATCCTCAGATCGCCTCTGTCATCGGAGCGTTGGAGGGGAGGCTTGTATGCCCGTCTGTGTGTGTGTGGGTCTGTGTGCATGTGTGTGTGTGCGCATGTGTCTGTGTGCGGTTGTGGGTGTGTGTGTGACAGACAGAGTGAGAGAGAGAGAGGTATCTTTCAAGACAGTTGTCAGTTGAAGTGAAAGTGTACACTTGCCTTAGGGAAGAGAGACACAGGCTCACAATAACTCGCTCACAGACACAGGCTCCCAAACACACACACATTCTATTTGCCAAAAAGTCACAAAACAATACAGCACTCTAGCTGGGAGCAGACTGGCGTTGAGATGAGAACTACACATACTCACCGCTGGTTCCAGACCAGCCCCTGACATCCCCTGACCTCAGCTATCACGACACACTCATTGCAGGTCCCAGATCAGCCCCTAGCCTCAGCCATTAGGACACACTCACTGCAGGTCCCAGACCAGCTCCTAAACTCACCTGACCTCAGCCATCAGGACACACTCACTGTAGGTGCCAGACCAATCCCTAACCTCACCCATCAGGACACACTCACTGCAGGTCCCAGACCAGCCCCTAACCTCACCTGACCTCAGCCATCAGGACACACTCACTGCTGGTCCCAGACCAGCCCTGAAATTCAACTGACTTTAGTCATCAGGATACATTGAGCGCTGCTCCCAAATGAATAAGTAGGCTCACCTCCCCTGACCTCAGCCATCAGGACCAGACCAGCTACATGTGGATGGGTGCCTTCCACCAGGCCAAAGCAGGTGAGACTAGGTGGCCAGACAAACGAGCATCCGCACACACCCTGTGTAATCCTGCGGGATGGCACAGATTATGCAACTAAGAGATTACTGAAGGCAAGAGATAAAGAGGATATTTCCTTTCGCCTGTATGAACACGTGAGAAGGAGAGATGGTGGAGGAGGGGAGTAAGGATGGCATTTAAGGCCCAACAACCATGCTACAGTTGGCAGGTAATCTTCCTAACTTTGAACCAATTGTGTCGTTAACATCTCAACAGCTGGCTAGGCTGAGTCACAGGAAGTGTGTGTGGAGTCAGCCCGTAGGAGAGGCGCAGGTGTGTGTGTGCAGGGGCCTTTCCTGACTTAGTTCCCCTCGTACTTCCTGTCTCTCCTTCCTTCCTCTCCTTCCTCCTCCTCACCCTTTCCCCAGTCGTTCGCTTTCTTCCCCTGCCCGAGCTCCTTAAACGCTGCTCTTCATTTATTCACAATGTCTCCATGTCTCCCTGATCCTATCCGCTCCCCGTTCGCTCTCTCTCCTCCCTCTCTTTCTCTCTTTTGAAGGTAAAGGTTTGGCTTTGTTTCAACTCTCCTGCCAGGGGCCAAGGCAGCGCATGTGTGAGTGGTTCTCTGTGTGCCTGTTTCTGCATGTGTTTGACTGGGAACGTGGTTGTTGCCTTTCCTGTGGGGTGGCTAAATAAATACATAGGAGGGCGGTGTTGCAAAGCGAGAGTCTTTTCTCCCAGGAGAGAGGTGAATTATTTAGACTGAGAGGAGAGATGGTGAACATTAGTGGGAGTTAGGCTGGAGAGGGGGGAGGGGGGGGTAGGGGGGGCACCAGATGGGCAGAGGTGGCACTGTGCCAGTTAGGGCCGACACACGGAGACAGACAGAAAGTGAGAGAGGCTGGGTATGAGGGAGTGGGGGGCTGGAAGAAGGAGGGAGTACAAGCAGGGAGCAGGTGGAGAAGGAATCTGGAGGAAAAACGACAGGATGTCGAAAGACAGAGGGTGAGGGCGAGAGAGAGAGAGAGAGAAGGGGGGGGGAGGGAGGGAGGACTAGGGGGCAGACAGGAGAGGAGGGAGGTTGACAGAGGGCCAAAGCTAAGAAGGCCAGGGTCATGTGCCAGCAAAGACTCTGACACACACATGCACAGACACAGACACTCACACAGACACACACAGACACTCACACACACACACACACACACACACACACAAGGATTAATACCACAGCCTCTCCGGATTGCAGCCTGTTAACCTGACTCACCTCTCCTTACCCCTCCTCACCCTCCTCACCCTGCCACATGGTCCCCTCTCCCGACCCCCACGGGAGGGAGGAGGGGGAAAGAGGGGAGGAGGAGAGCAGCAATTTTAGGATGAGCATACAGTTTTCATGGAGTAAGGACAGAGAGGAGGACATGGGGGAGAGGGGGGGGGAGCAGACGAGGCACGGCTGGACAAAATGAAGGGGAGAGAAGGGCAGGGGGCAGGAGAGGAGGAGGAGAGGAGGAGACGAAAACAAGCTGTAAAACTACAAGAGAAGCTGCTGGAGGCTCCTTCTGTGCCTCGGCTAATACAGAGATCTTTGTTACAGCGGCCTAATTACACCCCACACAACATCTTAACATGCACGGCACACTTTAACATGCAGACGGTGAACCATCCGCACATACAGCTGCTGAGCAACACATATGGAGCTCAACACTGTCTTACTGACAATATGACATCACTGATGGCCCCCTGGTCCCCCGCTGAGGCATACTGGTGGCATTTAGAAATGAATGTGTGTTTGAGTGTGAAGTTGTACAGCTCTAAGTGTCAGGGTGTTCTTAGTTGTATGTGGTTTTGTGTGTATTGCTGAAGGTGTGTGTGTGTGTTTGTAACTGTGTTTTGTAAGCGTGTGTGTGTGAGCTGCAGAGGTACCGAGCAGGAACGTGCTAGGTGAAGGAGTTCTGTAAACACACACGTGTGTGTTGGGTCGAAAGTGAAGCAGTGCTAAGCTTACACAGGTGGCTTCACCCAAAGAACAGCTCTGCTGTACTATCCTCCACTCTGCATCCCTCTCTCTCTCCCTCTCCCTCTGTCTTTCTCTCTCTCTCTCCCTCTCCCTCTCCCTCTATCTTTCACTCTCTCTCTCTCCCTCTCTGGTCTTCTTTCTCTCTATTCCAACGCCAACAGCTTACACAAAGCAAATATGGGCAAGAACAGAGAGAGAGGCAGAGAGAGAGAGGAGAGAGGGGGGGAGACAGAGAGAGACAGAGAGAGTGAGAGACAGAGAGAGTGAGAAAGAGACAGAAAGCGAAGGAGGGATGTTCTGGCCTCTCCTCCAGCAGGTTCTTGTCTGGTCTGGTTGGCTCTGCAGCTTCATACAGCATCAGTGTCTACTCAGTGTACTCAATACTATTGACCTGCACTGAGCCACAGTTCCCACACACACCAGCTGAAGGAGGTGCAGGTACAGCATCCACACACACATCTCTCTATGGTTACTCCTCAGCCATCACGCAGCCACAAGAGGACACTGATGCTCTGCAGTGTGTGTGCGTGTGTCAGTAGGTGTGTGTATGTATGCGTGGCTGCCTGCCTGCCTGCCGCCTGCCTGTGTGTGTGTGTGAGTCCTATCTCCCTGCATAGTGAGTCCCAGCCTAATTCTTCAGTTTAGTGGAGCATTACTACAGATCAATAGCCTTGGTGCTGGGGGACAAGATGGGGAGAGAAGGGGAGGAGAGGGGGTGGAAGAGAGGGGCAGGAGGGGGAAGAGACGAGCCAGACTGGCCCTGGATATACATGTCATTAGAGCTGGATAAAGACACTGGGGGCCTCCCTGCTAAGGACTGACAGCACTAGCTCTCCACCAACACCCTGTCTGTCTGTCTGTCTGTCTGTCGCTTTGAGTATGTTCTTCAATCTCTGTCTCTGTGTCCCCCCTCCACCCTCCTTCCCTCCCCACACACATACATCACACATCATCTCTTCTCCTTATTCAGTCTGTATTTCTGAAGATGGGAGGCCTGACCTTTTCTGTCCTCCTCAGCTCGGAGGTGTGGGCAGGCTGGAACTGGTACAAGGTCAGCTCTTCCTATTCAGGACCATGGCTGTATAAGCTGCCAAGAGAGGCAGGACTGGGCCCAGATCAGCGGCTAACTGAGGCAGAGAACTGCCAAAGGGGCAGGAAGGCTTTATACAACTTCTTATACCTTTCTAAAAGAGGCACCACTGCTATTTGAGTGTGTCTGGAGTATGTCTGTAGTGTGTATGTGTGACACAGCCAGGTATGTGTGTATGCATTCCTACAGGTTCATTTCCTACCCAGAGCAGCAGCTCACCTCTAACACATATAGAGAGGCCCCTGGCTGTTCTCTCCCAACCAAACACTGTCTGCTGCCCTCCCCCACCCTCCAGAGAATACATCCCCCACAGCGCATTGCACGCAGGCACAAAATGCAGTGTGAAAGTTGACACCACACACCAGTTGCTGCCACGGTGACATGAGTCACAGGTCATGATGCTCGGCTGAGCCAAATAGCCTTCTGCGTCACAGCAGTGTGTGTGTGGTTGTGTGTGTGTGTGTGTGTGTGTGTGTGTGTGGTTGTGTGTGTGTGTGTGTGTGTGTGAGTGTCTTCTGACCACGTGACATCTCTTTGTCATGGCACTTGAGCTCAGCCATCATGTACCAGAGTGTTCAAATGCCCTGATATATATCTGAGAATGAGAACATTACTCCCACACGCGCACAGCTCCACACATGCTCTCACAGTCTAACCCTCCTCCCCGTCGCCGTGACAATGTGCCAGTGTTCTCAGGACTGACCATGTCACTGATGATGTGGACATGGTGTTCTTGATGTCATCGTCAGGACCAGTGCCAGGGCCTGTTCACACAAACACTCATGAACCCTTCCATCAAGCCCTCCATCAATACTGTTCATCATTACTGTTCTTCTGCCTTTCATCCTTCGCCAACACTCCACAGTCCAGCTCCTCCACTTCATCCATCCCTCCGCCCTCCTTTTTCCATCCCTCCCTCCGTCCTTTCATCCCTCCCTCCCCCTTACCTTCACAGCTGCTGTGGCCTTCCTCGTAGCCTGCGCTGCAGCTGCACTTCCCGATGGGCACCAGCCACTCCCCCTCCGCGCTGCAGTGCATCCTGGGAGGACTGTCCGTGTCCACCTCTGAGTTGTTGACACAAGAGCCTCGGACCTCCACAAGAGTGGCGAAGGCCGCCTCCGCCACCGTGTCCGGGAACACAGCCAGGTTCTGCACAGTGGCCAGGCAGCGCTTGTAGTACACCCTGACGGCCACCAGGGCCACGCAGGCGCCCACATCCTGGAAGGCCAGGTGGAAGCCCTTGCGGTTGAGGTGTCCGATCTCCCTCACCTCCGTGTTCAGCTTCATCTTGCGCTCGCCCAGGTCGCCCTGCGTGAAGCTCTCGTCCGCCGCAATGGTGTCGATCTTGGTGTAGCGGTCCTCACGCGTCACCTGGCCTAGGTCGCGGTCGGCCTCCACGTACAGTAGGTTGAAGGTCTCCTTGCAGGTGCCCGCCACGCCGGGAATGCTGTTGCAGTCACGTAGGGTGAACTGCAGCTCCACGAAGATGCGCTGGCCGCCCCGACGCGCCACCCAGCCCGTCTGCAGCCAGTTGTTCTGGGGCGTGGGCTCCATCACGTTGCACACCTGGTAGGTACGGATGGGCTTGTACTTCTCATCCACGCCACTGATCTCCTCCCACTGGGTGAATGGGGTGCAGAGATGGAGGGGGAGGAATATAAGGGGGGAGGCAAGATGGAAGTAGGAGTGGAGGCAGGGTTTGTGAGATGGAGAGATGTCGAGAGAAAGGAGGAGATGGAAAGAGGGAGTTGAGAGAAAATGGAAGACGGAGAGAGAGATGGAGAGGAAGAGATGGTGAAGGGTGAGCAGGAGGGAGGAGGAGAGCAGGAGGCCAGTGGGTGTTAGTGACACAGAGAGAATAAGAGAGGGAGAGGGAGGGAGGAAGAGAGAGAAAGAGAGAAAGTGAGAGAGACAAAGAGCAAAACAAAGAGAAGAGAGACAGAGGACAGGACAGGAGGAAGATGGAGCGGGTAAGTTAGGGAATGTGAGAGAACAGAAGGAGAGCGAGGGAAAGAGAGGAACACAGAGATGAGTGTGGATCACTAGAGATGTTGGTAATTCTGTGGGTAAACAGTGCGTGTGGGTTTGTGTCACTATGATACTGAGGTTGAGAAACAGAGTGACTAAGACTGCCTCCAGACTCATCTGTAAGCATGACAGTGTGTGTGAATGTGTGATTGTGTCGACACTACGTGTGTTCAGCCCTGGCCAGGCATTAACGGAGGTGTGTGTGTGTGTGTGTGCGTCTGTGTCTTGAATTTAAAGTGACAGAGTGGGTTTCCCATAAGGCTCATCAACAGAACACAGAGATAAACAAGCTGGTCGGGTCTCCATAGAGACCATGAATGTGTAAACTCACAGCTGTCCGTTCTGACATAAAGGAGCGGAGAGGAGAAGAGAAGAACAGGAAGGAGGGAGGGAAGGAGGGAGGGAGGGTAACTACTCTGCCACAGATTCATACCATCTCTGCATGAATCCTACTCCTGAAAACTATATCTGATAGCTTTATTGATAAACAAAGCATGGAACATTGATCGGTAGATTACATTACAGACTAGAATTATAGACTATTACTGCATGTGATTGAGTGATGAACAGCAAAAACATGTTTATCTGAATATTGGTTATCAATGGATCCAAACCGAGAGAAGAAATCCAGATAATTAGTGGGTCTACCACAGAGACAAGAACGAGACCGTGAAAGAACACAGCATGGGCCAGCCTCAGCTAACCACTCCTGCGTGGGGAGGGTGGAGGGGGCAGGGGGGGGCTGACAAGTCCATCCATCCTGGATTTACACAGTTTAGGGGGGGAGGAGGGGGACTTGTTGTCCCCATCGATCTATGGAATCTTCTGTACAGTATGGGTGTCTGCCCCTGGCAGGAGACTCTGTGGTTGGAGTGGTGGTGGCAAAGAGGGGGGTTGGTGATGGTGTCACAGACAGCAGCCCCCCCCCGTCCCCCGTCCCTGGGCCAGGTCTCAGATATATGTACCGGTCATAACTTAAGTGGAGCTTTTACAAGGCAGGTCGATTCAGGGAGGACTATTTATCTGCCACATCTGCAATCGCTGTTATGTCCTGTCTGGGACTACAACCCATTGATTAGTGAGGAGGGAGGGGGGAAGGAGAGAGCGAGGGACAGAGAGAAAGAAAAAGAAAGGGAGTGAAGAGAAAAGACTGAGATAGGAAGAGAGTGAGAGCTGAGCCACTGGCCAGTCCACTCAGGGGCCATTAGGCCAGAGTGTCTGGATCACAGCAAACAGAGCCCCTACATGGTTTTGGTCTTCTCTCTCTCTCTCGCTCTCTCGCTCTCTCCCTCTCTCTCTCTCCCTCTCTCTTTATCTATCTCTCCCTCTCTCTTTCTCTCTCTATCATACTTTCTCTCTATATATTGTATTGTGTGTATATATATAGAGTTATTATTTTATATATACAGTTATAAACACCAGTATTCAACCCACACAGATAGAACAGACTCACTCCATTGGAGGGGTATGATGTCCAGCCAAGCTCTGCCTGGGTCTCCTTAGAATTCAGCAGCACCACTAGAGAGAGGCGGGAGAGGGGAGGGTAAGGAAAGGAACAGGGAAGAAAGAAAAAGAGAGGCATTAGGGTTACAGTAGTTGAAAGAGGCCTAAAAGCCATGAAACAGCCTTGTCACATTGAAACCCATCATCTCCTTCTTTTGATGTAAGTCTGTAGTGTCTTACAGATACAGAAGGAGAGAGGGGGAGAGAGAGAGACCAGTAGAAAGGGGAGAGAGAGAAAGAGGGGGAGAGAGAGAGAGAGAGAAAGAGAGAGGGAGAGAGAGAAAGAGAGAAAGAGAGAGAAAAAGAGAGAGGGAGGGAGAGAGAGAGGGAGGAAAAAGACAGAGGCAGAGAGAAAGGGCACTTTGCCCAGTATGGTTTGAGGACAAGAGAACCTAAAACATTATTATGGAAATAGGGGTTAGAATCAGACAGGGGTGGCTGACATTATTGTATAATATACACTTAGAATAATAATATAACTCATAACACTGTGGAAACGACTGATCCACAAAGCTCCATTATGGTGTGACATTAGAGAAATATGGGGGCGAAAACGTCTTTTGTTAAGTGCACTGACACCATCTGGGCACGGAATTAAGGCCATTCTGGCCAACCTCCCTCCTACTACTAATAAAACCATGGTAACAGCAGCGGGGCCGGCAAAAACAAATCATGGAAAAGGCTTCAGCTCCATGGATAGCGGCGAGGGCCTGCACTGTTGTGGCGCGTGTGTGTCAGAGTTAGACGAGTGTGTGTTTCAGCACCACGGACAGCTCCACTGAACCACAGCTAGCTGCAGGACCTTGGCCAGCACTTTCACAAACCTGGCAACCCCATAAGCGCATGTTGTCAAACCTGGCAACCTTGGGAGAACTCCCATACCCAGCAGAACTGCTCAATAGGACCTTGGCCAGCTCCCCCACATCCCCCCATCTGATACAACTACAACCTGAACAGAGGGAGGCTGCACCGTCCCAGGAACTGTCAGGGAAGCAGAACAGAGGAACCTACAGGCTTGTTACACAGGGATTTGGCCACCAGCATTTGTAGCTACATGAAACACACGCATCCACACAGCGACCCAACGCCACCTCCCTGTCAGAATGGCTGTGTCTCAGCATGGCAGCGTGGCGGTGTGTCAGCCCCTGTAGAACACGGCTGTCCTCGGCTGACCTCGCACCCTCAGGGTCTCATATGAGACGCTGTGCCGGTCGCTGTGCCGGAGCTCAGGGTGTGTTTGTGGGGGGGAGTTAGCCCCAGGGACAGCCTAGTCTCCAACTGTGAGTCTGCTGGTTCCTGTCTGACTGACTGTTGCTGCCTACAACCCCCCCCCTCCCCCCCAGCCAGGCTCTGTGTGTCACTGATAACACACCGCACACCACATACGCACGCACACGCATACTGTACAAGTTTGAAGAGGGGTATTAGTGTGCAGACATGCGCAAGAGGGAGGAATAGCCGTGATCAGGCACCGGTCAGCTCCCTAACTACAGGCCATGACCACCATGGGCAGCTCTCCCCTCAACACAACAGCAGAGGTCACTCGCTCACCCCCCACCTAAGTCAAGCTGTGTCATCCAGCTATGACCCATTATGGCCCATTACGATTGGCTTTCATTATTCACAAACATTCATACAAAGAGCTCACACGGCGCTATACTGCCTTGTACCTTGTCCATTGTGCTTTTAGCTTTGAAAGGTACATCCTGTTCTGTGCAGTGCAACCTTCAAATAGGGACAATTATTTGGAGTGGCTGAGGGGGGTGTTTGGTGGGAATGAGGGTAAACTGTCCCTTCATCCTCTTCTCTGCCTCTCCACCAAATGTTTATGTGGAGCCCTGATAATCAGCAGACAGAAAACCAGAGGGAGAGGGAGAGAGACAGAGAGGTCATAGACAGAGGGAGGTAGGAACGGGGAGAGGGAACGAGATGGGAGGAGAAACTAACAGGAGAAGGGAGAGGAGAAAAGAGAAGAGAGTAGAAGAGAGGAGAGGAGAGGAAAAAAGAGAAGAGGAGAGGAGAAAATAGAGGAGAGGAGAGGAAAACAGAGGAGAGAAGAGAGGAGAGAGGAGAAGAGAAGAGGAGAAAGAGAAAGGAAGAGGAGAGGGAAAGAGAAAGAGAAAAGAGGAGAGGAGAGGAAAGGAGAGGAGAGGAGAGGAGAGGAAAGGAGAGAAGAGGAAAGGAAAGAAAAGGAGAGGAGAGGAAAGGAAAGAGAAGAGAGGAGAGGGGAAAAAGAGAAGAGAAGGGGATTGATGCCTGACCTGCAGTAGTACAGCCGTGGCTTGTCTGTGTTCCTGCTCTGGGATACAGCCTAATCTAAGCACACCTCTTCCAACAGAAGGTCAGAAGAGAAGGCCAGGTAGCAGATAGCAGAGAAGGATGCATGGACTTTATCTACATAACCAGTCCAGGCAACAAAGACCAGTGCATGTATAATCTCTAACACACATATACTTTACACATGCACAAACACACACTACGAGACACAACTGTGAATTAGGAAATGAGCTGGATAAAGTTCAATAGAAAGGATTAGCATGCTGTTACTATGTCCTCCCACAACCCCTGGATCATTCATCCCCACCAGACCTTCACACACACACACACACACAAGTTGTCCTGGAGCTCAAGATAAAGAGAGCAGAGAGAGAGGCAGGACAGTACACAGGACAGTTGCCCTGAGGCTAATGTCTAGGCATTATCCCTATAATAGACCATTACTAAGAGCCGGGGGGGATCAACATGCACACAGACACAACAATGCTTCCACGTACACACACACACAAACACCCACAAGTGCACACACACACACACACACACACACAAAATGCGATTGAAGTCAAATAGGACAAATCAGTAGCCCATGAATGAACACTAAGTAGTGCACAGCCTCATACAAACACAACCACACACACCCAGCACAGCCCCAGAGAGGTCTCGTCAGGTAGCTGTGTTGCAGCCCGTCAACTTCAGACCCTTGCACTCCCTTTTACAGCCTCATAAAACCACTCCAGTCCAATAACAAGGTCTAATGAGCACTGTTCACAGCTCACAATACACCTCATGCTAACTCGCAGAACAGTCCAGTGCAGTTAGAGAGGGCAGCTTGGGCCAATTCTAACATGGGAGTCTGCTGCATTGTACTGCTAGGACTGTCACTGTGTCCATCTGTGTCTTTGTGTGTGTGTCTTGTTTAACCACGATTGTCTTCTCCCATCACCAAATGATTTCCTTTCTCCTCCATCCCCTTGGCCTCTTCGCCTCCATCCCTCCACCATCCCCCCCTGCATCTCTCTCCTGGGTCCGTTTTCCACATGACTGTGTAGGACTGCTGTCTGGCTCGGAGAGGCAGCCTTGAATCTGAATGACCACCTGTTCAGACCAGGCGTGGGCTGGGCAGAGAGAGAGAGAGAGCGAGCGCGAGAGAGAGAGAGAGAGAGAGAGGGAGGGAGAGAGAGGGAGCAAGAGAGTGAGAGAGAGAGAGAGAGAGAGAGAGTGAGAGAGAGAGATAGAGAGAGAAGAAAAGAGCAAGAGAAAGGGAAAAAAGAAGGAAATTGACCGCTTCACCTCTCCTCCACCTTCTCTTCAGCCTCCAGAGGGAGAATGAATGAGATAGGAGGGGCGAGAGAGACGGAAAGAGAGAGGAATGAGATGGAAAGATGTCATTACCGATTCACCTGCCAGTAGCTGGCTCTGCTGTTATCATCTTATCATGTCTCTGAGCTCAAAAGATAGATAGAAACCCTCATTCTGACAAACTCTCACCTACTACACAGAGCGAGAGAGAGAGAGAGACAGAGGCAGAGAGACAGAGATAAAGAGAGAGAGAAAGAGAGACAGAGAGAGACTGATTGAGAGTCAGAAAAAGAGAGCAAGGGGGGAGTTTTCCTTTTTGGAGGTGAGTTCTTTAACAGGATGTAATTGACTGTCGAAGTTGATCTAGTCAGGGCCAGAGGAAGGTGCCAACTGTGATTGTGTGTGGGAGCAGCCAGGTGATATGGTGACAGGGACTATGGCCTGGACTCTAGTGAGGGCAGGCCTACAGGCCAGGGCCTGGCCCACCCTGCCTGTCTGCCCCCCCCCCCCCCATGGGGTCAGGCTGAATGGGGAGGAGGCATTCACAACGCGTTGGCAAAGGGACTGTCTGGGCAAGGAGTGAGCAAGGCGCTTGATGGAGCGAGGCATACCATGCAGCTTGCATGCCTGACCTGATGACGGATCCAGCAAAGATCTGCCAGGCTGGGCTTATATAGCTCGCCAGGCTGCGTTACTGGGTCGCTGGCTGAAGCTTTGCTGACTTTGCGCCAGATCTAACAGGCGCTGGCAGGGAACCCTAGCGGACCGTACAGGCTGGCTTGACAGCCTGCGGCCTGACAGGCTGGCCTATATGAAACCCGCAGTAGAGAGCTTTGATGTAACAGGGTCCGGGGCAGTGTGAGTATTAGTTGACAGTCTGGGAGCCAGGCGAGGTCCCCTGGCTGTCCAGGCCGCGATCCACACCTAATGGGAGATAGTTGCAATACGTTCGGAACATGTTGCGGATGCGGGGGTTGGCGCATATGCAGCTTACACTCGGCATCCATGCCACATAACAGAAGCATTCCAAAGCACAGACACGGTAGGCCACTGCATGGAAGAGGGCACACCTATGTGTAGCAATATAGGAGCACAATGTACAAGCAGATGGGACTGTGCAGAGAGAACAGGAGGGGATGAAAGCAACGACCTAGATCAGGTCAGGCTTTTCAAGCTCATTATCTGCAGTACTGTACATGTCAGGCTTCTAAAAAATGGAAGAAAACACATGCAGCAAGGTAGAGGGATCTGGGGCAGCTGGGGAATAATGGAAGACCTCTGTCTCTGCCTCACATACAGAAACACGTTCCACTCTGTCTCTCAAAAGAACGAGCAACCTTCCTCACACACTGAAAAAACAGCTGTAGACGAAAACACAAACACACATTGTGGCTCTCTCGGTCTTTCTCCTACACACCACAAACTCATGCTCAGACATTCCGTCACTTTCAGGCATTCTCTCTCTCTCACTCACTCTCTCTCTCACACACACACACACACACACACACTTTCTCTCTCACACACACTCTCTCTCTCTCCGCAGCACGCACGATTGCGTTCTCCTGTAACTGCGTCAAGCGGCAGAGTTAACCCTCTTTGTTTGAAGGTGTCCCGCTTTAAATGTCATCCTGCACTGCCAGCATGTAGCGGGCTTGAGAGGCGCTTCAGTACCTGATAACCCTCTCACAGGCCTGCTGAATAATGGAGACAGTATCAGTGCTGCTCTCTCTCCAAGCTCTTCCACGCCCAGAGAGAAGCAGGGACGCAACATTCACCCAGGCAAGGGAAGGGCACAGAGGGCAGGAGGAGGCGTGGAGCAGGGAGAGGAGGCCTGGGAGGGAGGGAGGCTAGCGAGGCCTGCAGCTAACCGCGCCCGAGGCCTAGGAACGAACAGGATTCGAGGTCCTGGGACACGGCCAGGGAGCAGCAGGCATGGAGGGCACAGCCAAGACAACTCAAGCAGAACACACCTGACCATCACTGACTGCCTTTGGAACTGAGTCACTGATTGCATCACTGATCTCTGACCAACTCTCGCACCAAGAGCACTGGTTATAATCTCGCGACCGTCAACAGGCTGTTTGTCTTTCTTCTTACCCAGCGAGAGCGTCATAGTTATGTGTGTGCCTGTGGTGCTGTAGTGCTGATGTGTATGTACCCCGTTCATGTTCAGCCTGTTTGGCCTCTATCCTTTCCTCTCTACTTTCACGGATAGCCTTGCTCAATGCGCAAGACGGTCCACTCAAATCTCCCCTCTCAGGGGCTCTGCTCTTTTTGGTCCTTCCTACCACCCTTTCCACACGCCATCTCTCCGCTACGACACAACCCTCGCCACCCCTACTCCTCTCTCTACAACCCTCCCTCCACCCCCCCTACCAATCTCTCGGTCCACATACACCGTTACCTCCACCCCTCTCTCTCTCCCTACAAACCCTCGCCTCCACCCGTCTCTCTCTACCTCCCAACCCCTCCCACCCCTCTCCTCTCTCCCTAACCCAGAACCCCCTCCCCCTACTCTCTCTCCTCCAATCTCCTCCCCACCCCATCTCATCTTCCAGACTTCCCCCTCTACCTTCTATCCCCCTCTCTCATTCTTCCACTACATCTTCTCTTCTCCATCACTCAATCTCCTTATTACCCATGAAGTGGATAGAAAGGGCACAGGCAGCAATCTCTCCCT
>BROE01000011.1:7234201-7270048 GCA_036571765.1 Plecoglossus altivelis | reverse complement strand
CCCCTCTCTCTCCTCCAACTCCCTCCCAGCCCCCTCTCACTCTTCCAACTCCCCCTCTCTCCTATCCCCCTCTCTCTTTCTATCTCTCTCCCTCCCTCCTCCTCTCTTATTAATGAGTGGTAGAAAGGGCAAGGCAGAGTGGTTACATAAGAGAGAAGCTGCGAGGTTTGTGCTGACTTTGTTTTCCCTCTACTTCAATTTGAGAATCCACTTTAGATTAAATTAGACTGTCTCTACCTCTTTTCACTCTCCCTCTATCCCTCTCTGCCTCCTTCCTACCTTTCTGCTCTGACAGCCAGAAGACAGAGTGCTACCTGAGGGCCTGCCACGGTCAGGGCTGGCGCAAGACTGAAACACACGTGCACACACACACACACACACGCACGCACGCACACAGAAGCACACACCCCCTATACATGCTGCACTGCTACTGAGGTGAGACTTTAGAGGCTCTGTCTGACTTCTCCCTGTCTATTCAGGTCAGCGGTGATTCAGCACCAGAGGTTTTATCAGGAAAATAATACACACACACATCCACACTTCATCAGTCTCAGTAGCCCAGAGCGACAGCCGAGCACTGACCGCTGCTGCTGTGTGGTGTCCTGCAGTTTGGTTCAGAATCACCCTGCAGAAGGAGCGGTTCAGATACTCAGCAGTGAATAAAGACACCAGCAGATCATGATGCCACACGGGGGTGGAGGGAGGTGAAGACAAAGGGATGAAGAGGTGAGAGGGGGAGAGGGAGGTGGGGGAGGTGTGGAGAGGTGGGGAAGGTGGGGGAGGTGTGTGGCAGTGTGTGGAGGTGTGGTGTGTGGAGGGGTGGTGTGTGGAGCTGGGGGAGGTGTGGGGAGATGTGGCAAGGAGTGGGGAGGTGTGTTGAGGTGTGGTGTTTGTTGATGGTTGGGGAGGTGTGGTGATGGGTGGGAGGTGTGCTGATGGGTAGAGAGGTGTGGTGATGGGTGGGGAGATGGGGGAGGTGTGGTGATGGGTGGGGAGGTGTGGTGATGGGTGTGGTGACAGTTGGGGAGGTGTGGTGATGGGTGTGGTTATGGGTGGGGAGGTGGGGAGATGGTTGGGGAGGTGTGGTGATGGGTGGGGAGGTGGGTGGAATACCAAGCTGTCACAAATGTCAGCATAATGACCGCCTCTCAGTGGGGCCATTGTAAACTATGTGGTGGACTTGAGTAATGGCTTCGGACAGGGAGTCGGTCCCACGCTGACCACTGCAGTTCACACAGTCCCACTGCTACCAGTCCAACCATTCATCTACTGATTCCAGCAGAGCGGGAGGAGAAGGGAGGGAAAGGGGAGGCAGGGGAGGGGGAGGGGGGCTCTCGAAGTGTTGATCGTCATTCCATGGATGGTTGGATGGATGGATGGATGGATGGCGGAGGACAGATAGCAGGTGAGGGAGCATCGTTCAATACTGCATGGCTCGACCTGCCGATCAATAGGGCCGACAGCCAATCAATCAATAGGATCCGTAAGTAGCAACGGTAGGGAGGGAAAAGAACAGGAGGATGAGCTGGATCGATAGGGCAGAGAAACAGACTGTCGGCGCTAAAACAAGTCTGTATAAATGGAGGGTTAGACAATAGGTCTGTAAATGCAACAGACTCACACACATGTACACAAACGCACCACAGAGCCGAGAATGAATAAATCAACTTGATTGTGTATTTGGCAGCGCTGGATGCAGATGTCGTGAGCACGCTTGTGTGTATGTGTGGACGTGCACGCCTTGATGTTTGTGTGTGTGTGACTGTCTGTGTGAATGTGTGTGTGTTTTGTGTGTCGGACGCTTGTGTTTAAGTGTGTATGTTTTTGTTTGGACGCCTGTGTGCATGTGTGTGTATGTGTGTGTGTGTGTGTGTGTGTGTATGTGTGTGCAGTCCCCTGGTCCCCCTACAGCTCTCTGCTGTGCAGATGCACTTCTTGACCTCTGTCTGGGAGTCACGGGAGCCGGGAGTGGAGGGAGAGGCCAGGTGGAGTGGAGGGAGAGGCCAGGTGGAGCCCAGCGTCTGGCTGGACCTCATCAACACCACCAGAGGAAACCACTGGCCTCTCCGCACAAGGACTACATCACTGGGAAACACACACACACAAGACGGAGACACAGAAATGGCAGAATGTCCAGCCAAAGAACAATAAATCCCACCAACACTGTGGTCTCTTGCTGATCACAGCCATACACACAGCAGCCCATCATTATCATGACTATGGAGCCAAGGTGCTGAATAAATGATGTGAGAGAATCGGAGGTTGTGGCTGGGTCCGGTCTGAGTTCCAGCGCGTCAGTAATTAATGAAATCAAACAGCTGCTCTAATGAGAGATAAAGCCCCTCTACCACAACAGATGACTCCCTCCCCCTGCAGGCAATCCACTAGCACACACGCACACACACACGTACACACTTTCAAATGTGCACATACAGAATCAAGGATTCACAAGCACCCTCACGTTGTCCCTCTGGAATCATCTGGGAGGGGCAAAGCGTCTGCTTTTCATTAGTACAACTGTCAACCTCCACAAGTCCTCCCAGCAATGGTCTCCTTGCATCCCTCTGCCTCTCCTTCCATCTCTCCCCTTCCCTCCTTCCCTCCCTCCCTCCTCCTCTCCCTCTCCCTCTTTCTTTCTCTCTCTCTCTCTCTCTCTCTCTCTCCCTCCCTCCCTCTCTCCATCCCTCTCCATTCATCCCTCTTTCCCTCCCTCTCCATCCATTCCTCTCCTTGCATCTCTCCTTCTCCTCCCCCGGTTGTTTATTTGCTTATCGCTGGGTAGATAATGGCACAGTATTAATCTGGTAATGCCTTGTTTGGAATGGCAAATTTCCCTACTTATGCTAATGCAAGAGGCAAGACAGGGTTCCTGTCGGCTGGTTTGGGATTTAATTACGAGTCCTAATTACCTCCATACTCAGCATGGTGGAGCAGCTCTGCTGGAGAGCTGGAGGAGAAGGTGATTTTGGAGACCTCGTCATAGCTGTGGTAGCAACATATCTGCGTAGACCACTCAGGCTGCAAGTCTGTTTTAAATAGATGGGCTTACAAAACATGAGTCCTTCATTCCTAGACAGGATCGTTTCCAGACAGACTCTCTGAGGACCTACATGGACCCGGACATGGTGACACCTGCACAACGCAGGATCGGATGACAAACTCACACACACACACACACATTCACTCACACACACACACACACTCACTCACTCACACTTTTCCTGACACCTGCGTTACACTGACACCCAGACGTTTTATTTTGCACTCTCTCACTTGACACCTGCGGAAGCCTGCGCACGCCCACACAGCGGCACGCACACACAGGCACACACACACACACACACAGGCACACACACACACACACAGGTACACACACACACAGGCACACACACAGGCACAGACACACTGATGACAGCGCTAGCTAGTTGAGGAACTCATCTCACAGTTTCCTGGGAGAGGAGGTTCACCGCTGTGTTGGGAGAGCTTTGGGATGATCAGTGATTCTACCACAGATGGCCTGCACAGTAATTATAGACCTTCAACATGACAGGACAGCTTTTCTGCTAACGTCCAAGATTATTTGATGACAGGAGATACAAATAAGATCCCAAATGTCGATTGCAACGTCCTACTGTGCATCATCGTGTGTAATCAGTTGAAAAAGCAGACTGGAGTGAGTCACTGTTGGCGTTCTGAGTTTACTACTGTTCAAATCAGCACGGTGACTTAGACCCAGAGGGTCCATATTCTCCTCCTCTGCCTGTTCTGCAGTGCGTGTGTAACTAAAAGCATCTACAGAGGTCAGGTCACAGGGTGAAGGTCAAGAGGTTTTGCTCAACATCTCCTATCGAACAACCGCTACCCAGGGGTCAAAGTCCAACCCTTTGGGGGTCCTGCCTCTATTGACCAGTTGGTTGTTTCGACACGGATGGAATACACAGTGACCGATATGAACAGCACAGCTCAGATCTGACCGTCTCTCAGAAGAGTGGATGATGAATTATTAGATGAATGTGAGGGGGACTGAAAGGGGAAAAGGGATGGATGAATGAATGAGCGGATGGAGAATGGGTGCCAGGTCAGAGCCCACACAAAGCAAATGACAAGGATTCATTTCAAAGAACCATTATTTATCTCAGAGGGACCATTCCTGCCAATGTAAGAGGGCCAGATAGTGAGCTTGACAGGCCCCTACCTGAGCCCCACAGCACAGCAGCACTGGCTACAGTAGGTGGCTGAGTGGCGGCCAGGGAGCCCTTCAGCTGCCAGTCAGCACACTGTGAAAATGTGAATGTCAAGCTTGTCATTGGGAGCCAATTACCCCTGGAAGAAGGAGCACAATAGGAACAAGGGGTGTGGAGAGCCACAGCAGGCTGCTCCCATGCTCTAGATGAAAAGAAGGGAGATGAAGGCGTGAAGTGAGGGAACAAGGTGAAGAAACATTGGGTGGATGCACTCTTGGACATACAAAGTGTTACAACCAATCAGAAACACATTTAGGTCTTGACCTGGGTCAAGTCAATGGGCCAACATCAAGCTATTCTCACAGTAACCAACTCTAGAGCATTCTATAATTAAGTGACAGAGAGTGCGAGAGATAGAGAAAGTCACAGACAGAGATGTGATGGACAGATGGGGGGACTGATGTTGGAACACGTAGAGATCATGAGTGGGGTGAGTGGGGTGGAGGAGGTCAAGCACTCAGCTGTTGTCCAAACACTTATAGCACTATGTTCCGGCACAAGGAAACACAACACATTCAGGGTTTTTATTCCCCTGATAATGAATGAGAGAGAAGGCAGAGAGCTAATAAAGAAAAGAAAGAAATCGTTGGAGATTACTAAAGACAAGCAGGCTTGAGGAGAAAGAGATAGAGCGATAGAGAGAGAGAACAGGGGACAAACAGTCATCTCCAGCATGGAAACAGGCAGATAGGAATCGGAGGCTGGCCTCTGAGAGCCTCTATAAATACAGGGAGAAGGGAAACACAAAGCTATTTCACACAAACACCAAACACGCGTGATTGAGGGCGAATTAAAATGCAAATATAACACCTCTCATTTTTTCACGATTGCAGCCGACAGATAAAAGGACGTCTGTTTTCGTGAAGCAGATTGGTGTGTGTGTCTGTGTGTTTGTGTGATTGTGTGTGTGTGTGTGTGTGTGTGTACGCGTATGTACGCGTGTGTAAAATGAAAGGAAGCCAGAAGGGAGGGTGGCGGTGGGGGGTGTTGAAGGTGATGGGGAGGGTGGCTGTGTAGAGACAGATGACGTTCAGTGGACTTGCAGGCCCCATTCCAATCCTAATTCTATCTCCTCTGCCCCTCCCCCTCTCCCTTGCCCTCCCCCCTCTCCCTTGCCCTCCCCCCTCACCACCCCTCCCCCTCCCCTGCCTGATCTACTCTCCTCCTGAACAGATCCACTGCCCACCATCACCCTGGCCAATCCTCTCCTGTCATTACAGCAGATCACTTGGACACAAACAGGATCTCGCAGATTCTCTAATGGATCCCAGGGTGGTAGTCTATGCTTAACTAAGTGCCACTTCCTGTGCCGATGAGGAGGAGGCAGCGAGAGCTGTGAGGTCACATCGGTGAGGGGCGCTACCCTGTTCCTGTCAAGAATCACTAGAGTGGTTGGTGAGAAGTATCAGGACAGGAAAATCACAATGAAAGGTCTGTACCATGTATTCTACCTCTGTGGAGAGAGAGAGAGAGAGAGAGAGAGAGAGAGAAAAGAGAGAGAAAGAAAGAAAGAAAGAAAGAAAGAAAGAGAAAGAGAGTGACTAAAAGAGCTTTCGTCTTGTATTGCGGTAGGCTGACTGACTGGACTGAATCTTTCATTAGCCAACAGTCTCAGGGGGTGGTCGGCTGAGAGCAAGTCTTTCCGGTGTTCACCCGCTGTGTGTGTGTTTCCTCTGTGTGTGCGTGTACACGTGTGGACAAATGGGTATACATGTATTTTGCAGAGCATTTCCATGCAGCGGGAGCTTGTGTGTGTGTGTTTCCATGCGTGTGGAGGCGTGTGTTTGCGCGTGTCTTTATGCAGCACTGTTCCGAACATGCTCCTACATCCTCCCAGGCAGCTGCACAAGTATATAAGTTATGCAACAAAGGAAAAGAGCAGCAGAGGGACTGGAAGAGGAGAGAGACAAGGGGAGAGAGAGACAGGGGGAGAGAGACAGGGCGAGAGAGACAGGGCGAGAGAGACAGGGCGAGAGAGACATGGAGTGAGAGAGACAGGGGGACAGAGACATGGAGTGAGAGAGACATGGAGTGAGTGAGACAGTTGGAGAGAGATATGGAGTGAAAGAGACATGGAGTGAGAAAGACAGGGGGAGAGAGACAGAGGGAGAGAGACGGGGGGAGTGAGACATGGAGTGAGAGAGACGGGGGGAGAAAGTCATGGAGCGAGAGAGACATGGAGTGAGACAGACAGGGAGAGACAGCGCGAGAAAGCGAGCGAGCAAGCTGGAGACAGAGAAACTCTACAAGGTCTTCTTAATATTCAGCATCAAAATTGAATCTTGGATGCTTTCAGAGCTCTGGGCTATCAGAAGGACTCGTGGTAGAAACGGAGGATGAAAGAAGGGTGGAGGAGGGGAAGTGAGAGGAAGACAAAGACAAAGACAAGAAGAGAAAATGGTCAGGGCTGCTACTGGTCATCTGACTCATGTTTCTTCTTCACACACACACACACACACTTACACACACACAGAAGCAATGCCAGCTCTAGTGCGAGGGTGTAGGGAAAGTTAATATTACACACAGAAAATGACCTTAAAACAACAGCCCATGTGCAATTTCAGGCGCACACACACACACACATTTAAGTAATGCATACCCAGCACCTCCTAGCCCCCAGCCAGTAAGTGGGTTCTCCAACGAGCTCCTTGCTCTTTAGTGGCGTCTCCTTGGGTCGTCCTTCAGAGACAGAGCCCATTAACTGAGACAGAGACAAAAGAGCGCCAGGTAATTCACTATTAACAACCCGGGGCACTCTGTCACACACACATGCTGACAGTGACAAGGGCCTGGGAGATACAGACAGAAACACTGACAGGCACAGACACACACACATACCTGGGAGGGAGTGAGGGAGGGAGGGAGAGAGTGAGGGAGTGAGAGAGTGAGAGAGAGTGAGAGAGAGAGAGGGAGGGAGGGAGGACGAGAGAAGCTGGTACTTCCTGTCTTGGCCTTGTCTGACCAAGGACGAGCCACCACCTCACCATCTGACCAGCAGCCCATCACACTGTGCGTTACATCACAAGGCCTTCTCTCTGTTTGCCCCCCTACACACACACACACACACACACACACACACATGCCACAGCTACAAGTAAGAACGTGAGCATTGTTTACTTTACATTTACACTAACAAAAGCTATTAAATCCCAGCAAACATTCTCCACTGCAGAATGCAATCTCAGACCTGATACCTGCATTCACAGAATGCAGAAAGGCACCCAATCACTGGCCAGCAACACCAGGGAGATGCCCTTTGCACTGTCATCGCCTCAACAGTAACCCCTCTGATCCCATTAAAATCAAATCATTCACGGAAGACAGACAGAACAACACACATACACACACGCACAGTAAACAGTATTCACACAGGAGCAAACACTTGCCACTGAGCCAACACATTAGATGCAGGAGAAAGTCAATAATGACACACACACACAGTCACACACACACAGACACACACACACACACACACACACAGGCCTCGCTAGGCTCCTTCTCTGCTTGTTTATTCCCACTCCAGTGTATTAACCATGCTCAGAGAGTAGGGGAGGAAGAGGAACAGCGCCATTAAGGTAACGTGAACCATGGCGAAGCCAGAAAGAGGGAAACGTTTCAATATTTGATATTCAACACGTTCCACAGTCCTCATCATTCACGTCACATTACCACTACAAACAGTGTGACTGTGTGCGGCATAGGAAGTTGTACTCTATGCTATGCTAATCATGGCAAGAAGACACATTTCTGTCAGGCGAATAGGCTGTTTTAATAACCGACTCAAGTTGTTATGTGAGTGGATGGAATGCCAATGATAAGGATTTGTCTTAGTGTAGTGTCGTAGTGGAAGACAGAAAGTCAGCCAGGGCGTTGGCCATGGGCGTAGGGCTCCAGATTAGCCCCTGCTGGTTGGTCTATCAGTGAATCTCCTTCCTCCCCGCAGCTCCATGTTGGAGCCATGGTTAGAGCACCTTTCCAGGAGCCGATGTACAGCAGACAGCCACAACAAGCTGGCCCCCCTCCATCACTCTGATTGCAATCAGGCAATCACCTGCACAAGCTATAGCCAAAACACTCTTTACTCACGCAAAATACGTTTTCACACGGCATGATTAACAAGGAGGTGACGCACACACGTACACACACGTGCACACGCATACATATGTGATTGTGAAAGAGGCAGACTTCAGTAGCAGTAAACCACTGCCCTCTGCCCCCCACAAACAATGCAAGTTCTACTTCAGCACTGACACAGTGAATGACCTCCTGCAATCTTCAGCTCTTCACAGACAGCTCGACCACAGCCTCTTTCTCTCTATTTACTCTCCCTATCTTGTATTTTTCCCTCCCTCCCTCCCTCCGCCAGTAAACTGATCAGAGCACAGCTCCAGCTGGGAGGGGGGGAGCCCCACCCCGGCACTTTGGCCAGTACCACCAGCAACACTCGCCCCTCGCTCAGCCGTCGTTCGCCCCTCGCTTGCCCCTCGCTGCTGCACTCCCTTTCACAAGGAGCTCCCTCCTCATCAGGGGGCCATCACTTCAAACAGACCTGCAGGGGGAGGAGGGGCGACCGTGGGGGGCAGGCGAGCGGGATAAGTGGAGGCTGAGGAGAAGGGAAGAGGGAGTAACAAGAGAGGAGATGGGGGAGAGTGACGGGGAATGAGGGTACAGGGGGAGGATGAGGGGGGGGGGTAGGGTTGCTAGGCAGTTGGGGGTCATAAAAGTGACCCAGCCGGAGCCGGACGATTTATGTATTTATTCATCGGCGAGGAAAACCGTGCATTAGAAGGTCGGGCAATTTTCCAGGTCACTGACCAAACCCACCCTCCGCAGAAGAGGGGAGAGGAGACGTGAGGAGGGCGTTAGCGTTGTCACGGCAATGGCGAGGTGTTGAGCGTGCGTGCGAGTGTGCGCTCGCTTGCGTGCGAGCGAGTGTGTAGGCGCGGGTGCGTGTCAGCGTGTTTAGACATGCGAGTCTTCCACAGTGTACAGGTTCTCAGACTTGATGAGTTAGAAAGGTCAAACGCCTCTCCAAGAGATGAACGAGTTTCCCTATGGGGGTCATGCTTTTCCTGTCTGTTTGCTCGATCTCTACATGCCCGTCATTACTGGACGAGGTACACTGGGGCTAGACTGGGGCTAGACACACTAAGACTGGGACACAAGTCCAAATGTGCGCGTGTGTACGTTTGTGTGTGTGTGTGTGTGTGTGTATGTGTGTGTGTGTGGAGGAAGTGCACATTCAAGCATGTTCATTGTGGATTCTTTGTCCAGCCCTGTGTGTCTAAATGCCTCATCAATGAGCCTGCTGTTAACCTGCCACAGTAGATGCCTGCACTGATAAGCAACCAATTAGAACGTCAAATGCATTTGCCAAAAACCCACTCTAACCCCGCCCTTGCCCCATCCCCCCCACCCCCACCCTTCTCACTTCACTCTCCTTGTACTTGTCTTGCCCATCACTAATCATGACAGGCTGTATTTACCTTGTCAAAGCCCACCTGGAGATGCCAGGTCTCCCACTCAAACGCATATCAGCCACACACACACACTTGTACATGCACACACGTCCACACACTCACACACACTCTACCTGAAGCACTTCCTGTGGCTAAGCAATCTGGGCAGAGCCCTGAGGAGATTGTGGAGGTGCGCTAGAGAATCATCTGAAGCATGGTCACATGAATATGGTATGAGCCAGGGCTTTCAGCAGGGTCAGGACCGCTTTAGAGAGCATGCGCACACACACACACAGATGTACGAAACATGTGCACCATTGAACACATCCAAATGCACATGAGAAAGTGTGAACACACAGTCACATGGAGGCACAGAATGCGGAGCTGGGTGATGATGAATGTTACATCATAGGTTAAAGACCTGACACTAACACACACACCAGAGACATTAGCATATGCTGCAAGCACACACAAACACACACATACGCATACGCATACACATACACATACACACACACACTCTCCAATTCCCTCTACATGTGTCAGCGGTTGGACATTACAGCATAGGACAAGCGAACATGAAAATCACATTAGGGCTTAGACGCACCCCCAGACCTGTAGTAAAAGGCCCAATCAGGGGAAAAGGGGGGAGGAGGGGAGCAGGAGAGGAGGGCAGGAGGAGAAGAGAACAAGAGGGGAGGATGACAGGAGGAGGGGAGCAGGAGAGGAGGACAAGAGGGGAGGATGACAGGAGGAGAGATGGAGACAGGAGGACAGGAGGACAGGAGGAGGACCTCCAGGGAGAGGAGACCACATTAGCCGGCTGGACAGAACATGTCTCATGCCTCCAGTGTGGTTCCTGTTCTGTCCAACATGGGCTCCCCAGTGTACAGAGTCGAGCTGCACACTAAGCATGCCGTGTAGTGCTCACCTTTTGTCCTAGACATCCAGATCCTTCTACCTCTGGTCAGAAGTTCGGAAGCAAGCTGTTTGTGTGTGTGTGTGTGTGTGTGTGTGTGTGTGTGTGTGTGTGTGCGTGTTTTGTGCGTGTGTGTGAGAGAGTCACCCCCCTTCCCCCTGTGATAAGCACAGTAAAGTCTAGATTGAGGATGATGGTGTGCGAACCAACAGCAGGAAGCGAGGCCAGCTCACTTAACCTCAGAAAACACACACACACACAATGCCAGTACGCTTTATAAGACTCCCTGCTTGCCAGACCTACAGTGGAGCTCCACAACAAACTAAAAAAAGATTAAAAGTTGGCTGAGCGACAACCTGCTCATGAAAAGAGGTGCGTGGTGCTCTTCCCCACTCTGCGTGCTGCGTTTCAAACGCTTGGAATGAAAGAGTGTCCGAGCCCATCAGACCAAAGACAGGTGACAGAGGCAAACACAGTGTTCAACAATGCTAACTAAAGACAGCCAGAGAAAGACACAGAAGAGAAGTGTACGTGAGAACAGAGGTTTTCTATATTAATGAGGCCTTTTAAACTAACCTTTAAAGAACCTTTCCGGTGTGACACGGCACAACACTGTGTTTGTGTGTGAGAGAGACAGAGAGAGAGAGAGCGAGAGAGAGAGAATGAGTATTAGAGACTGAGATACAGGAGAGAATAAGATGTAGAATGGGAGAGAGAGAGTGAGAGAGTGAGAGAAAGAGAGAGACGGAGAGAGAGGGAGGGAGGTTATGTAAGTGAGTAGCACATGGCAAAGGGGAGCAAGAAACATGTTTTGTATTAAGCCTTTAGAAAGTTCTCTAACTGCGTGAACCTTCAGTCCTATGCGTGCTCAGTATTTACCCAGGCTCTATAGCCCTTACTGCATCATGGATACAGTATGCTCATCCACACACTATTGAAGATGCTTCAATCAAAATGCATCAATAAAGATACATCCTAATCAATTGTCCACCCATCAATGGATTCACATAGAGCCTTTTATCTCGGTCTTCTATAGGGTAGAAGCACCTTCTAAAGAGCCATCTTTCCTTCCCAGGACAACACTGTGGACACACCCCCCTACCTAAACCATGCTGAAACCTGCAGCGACAGCAGAACAGCCTGGGTGTACGTGTGTGCGTATCCGCGTGTGTGCGCGCGCACGTGTGACTGTGTGTGTGTGGTACAAGGAACAAAGGGAATCAAGTGACTATGGAAATTCATTACAGAAAGACACTGTGGATCAATGTGTCACCGATCCAGTCAATGCTTGCTTGAAGTAATTAAGGGAACTCTTTAGGTTATCTTGTGCTGCTGTTCAGGGTGCTGGTCAGGTTTATATAACTGGGTTTCAAATGATTTTCAAATGATAGCTGGCATTGAAAAAGGAGAGGTTTTGTTCCTAGGCAGCTTATCCTTCTGGCTGCCTCTTTCTATCCAGATCTCCCTCCCTCTCTGCTCCTTTCTCTCGTCTTTCAATGAGCCAGCCACGCTCCTTCTCTCCTCCCTTCCTCTCCTCCTCTCCTCCCTTCCTCTCCTCCTCTCCTGCCTTCCTCTCCTGTCCTCCTCTCCTCCCTTCCTCTTCTCCCATCCTCTCCTGCTTTCTTTCCTTCCCCTCCTCCCCTTGTCTCCTCCCTTCCTCTCCTCCTCTCCTCTCCTCCGTCTGCCTGCTGTCTAACTGACATGGCCGGCAGCTCTCAGAGGGAGAATGTCACGGACACGCCTGCCAACTTCACAAATCGCCACGACCTTTCACACACGGTGAGGTCGCCGCTATCAGATAGCGGGCCTGCCAGAGGGTCGGCCAACAGAAGAGGGGCGGGGAGCGGGGAGCAGGGAGAGGGGAGCGGAGAGCGGGGAGCGCCAGGCGCTGGCAGACGGCGTTCTGCATCAGCACCAGCAATTTGTCACGTTGGGTACGTGGGACTTGGGACCTTCCTCCGTCTGCTCAGCTGCATTTAAAATCCTTTATCACGATGCTTGAAACTCAAACTGAGCTTAATGGACATGACAGGGTTGAGAACGGAGTCGGGACAAACAAGTCCTTTTGCATGTCCTGTCAGCCAAGCTGAGAGTGATGCAGAACCATGCAGTGTTCCTCTCTGTTCATCAAAACCCACCCGCTGAACCCATGAACTCCCACTCAGTACACAAAGGAGACAAAGAGGAAGCAGGGCTGAGCTTAAACCAATCAGCCTGATGTTTCTGCTCAGGGCAGTTTCTGGGATCCCCAGCAGGTTGACCACAACACTGTAGCCCGGCCCTGCTGACAAGGCTGCAACAGAGGTACCTCAGCTACGCCCCATGCTAACACAAGGAAGCCAGGGGCTACGCTGCAGTTTCAGCCCCTGCTAAATCTCCTGCTCCTCCTTCTCCTCCTGCAGCGTAGAGGGAGGAGGGGAGGCAGGGAGGCAGGGAGGCAGGGAGGGAGGGAGAAGGTAGTAAATGAGATCCCGATGAGATGCCAAGGTGTGTTAGCGTTGAGGCGTGGGGAATGAGAAAACGGCAGCGAGAGCTAGATTGACTGTGTGAGGGGGGGAAGACGCCCTGCGCTGCCTACAGGGCCCCGGACGTATTAGCGCTCACTAACTCAGCTGAAGCTGTGAGGAGCATGCTAATCTGAAGGAAGAGGAAGGACATTTTATGGTATCTCACACACACCTCCACAGACTCAGAAGTTTGATCAGAAACAAACATATACACCACATAGACAAACAGGAGGAGAAGAAGACAGAACAAAGCTGCAGAGAGCTGAAGGAGCGTGGGTGTGAGGGGCTGCTAACAGGACACACGAGCACAAAGAGGCTGGTACAGAGACAAGCAGACAAATAGATGCAAACATGGGATTGGCCGTTAAAAGTGACATGCGAACATGTCCGCACAGCTACACATACATGCCTAAGCATCCACACGCACAACCACTGCAAGTTACGGAGGAATAAGCAGGATGAATAAGGATCAACTGGAATTCTTCCGACAAATATTTTCATAGCTACACTCGGAATATGATGGTTTCAGTGCAAGTCATCTCTCCCTTTATCAGGACATAGACAAGAAAGGCCATTTCTCTCTTTTTTCCTGTCTCAGTGTTGCCAACGCCAGCCTTCAGAAACACATTGCTTTCACAGCAATTAATTGCTGTCACAACATCAATTAGGACAGTACTTCCAATCCAGCCAACCAACTGGCATTCCAGGAAACTGAATCAAGCTGGCATGAGAGACATTTGAGCGTGTGTTTGTGCGTGCAAACTCTGTGGCATGCCACCTCGACGTGATCATGAGAGCGTGTGTGTGCGTGCATTCATGTCTAAGTAGGGTCACATGCGAGCACCACATGGAGTATATGTGATGACTATACAATTAAGTAAAATGTATTCAATGGCATGGCCATGTCATGTAAGAGCTCACATCACATGAGGTCTCTGCATGTGTGTGTGTCTGTGTGTGTGTGTGAGGGGGGGGCGGGTTGCGCGTGTGTGAGTTATGAACCATAAGCATGTGTATTGATGTTGTGTAGCACTACACATGAATTGCAACAGCATTAAAGGCATTATTGATGGTGCTACGACTGTGTAGATGAGTGATTTACAGAGACAAAGAGAGAGAAATAAAAGTGTGTGTGTATAGAGCCCCACGCGTCTCAGCTGTGTTTAGGCAGTGCCAGAACTACCCCTCTACATAGAGCCTGGGGGACAGGAGGATTAGGAACACTTCCTCTAAAACCCAACACCGATTAGGACGCTTTGCTGGTTTCACCTGAGCCAAAAAGTGACACGCAGCATAAAGTACACTCCGGTCACTGCCCCATCCCCAGACCCATCTCCATCCCCAGCCCAGACCCATTTCCATCCCCAGCCCAGACCCATCTCCAGCCCAGACCCATTTCCATCCCCAGCCCAGACCCATCCCCAGCCCAGACCCATCTCCAGCCCAGACCCATCTCCATCCCAGCCCAGACCCATCTCCAGCCCAGACTCATCTCCATCCCCAGCCCAGACCCATCTCCATTCCCATCCCCAACCCAGACCCATCCCCAGACCCAGCTCCAACCCCAGCCCAGACCTGTATCCATCCCCAGCTCCGACCCATCTCCATCTCCAGCCCAGACCCGTCTCCATCCCCCAACCCAGCTGCTGTCCCTGCTTCAACCCTAGTCTTAAGAGTAGTCATGGATCCACAAGGCATCACACTACTTCAAGTTAAGAACAGGACCCATTCCAGTCGACTGAATAACACACAAATGCAATAGTATATTGTGAATTGCTGTACGTTTCACCTCACGCAGTGAACTGGCATTACGACCCGTCACCGGAGAGTAGCGGAATGAGACAAAAGAGACCAGTTGCTCAAAGCACAGTGGCGGAATTAAAATAGGAAAACATTTTAAATTCTCGACATGAAAGTAATCTTAACGGCAATATTTTAATAAGCGAATAAAGCCCATTTTCCTCCACAATCCTGTAGCAAATTGTAGCCTAACTTATTTGATGATGTTTTCTAGTTTTTTTGCCAACAGTAGAGATTGCAACAAAAAAACGGGCAAACCTACGGGCAAATGAAGAAAACAATTAAGCAGTATTCCCCATCAATTTGTCGGCTATACTGTTCTCAGGGCTTTGCCATTGACACATTCTGTCCAAAAACGATATAGTCAATATTAACTGGAATATAAGATTCATCTTTCTATTCCACATGTTTGATTGCCCCAAAAGAATGGAGAGAGAAACAGGACAGCCTGTAAGAGCGTCAGATGCTGATGGTCAAGTATCCAAAATACACAGCTGATACATAATGTAGTTTTAAAAATGTATTTTGAATGTGCATGTGTTAAGACAAAGTGAACGCAGAGTTAAACTTTATAACCTTGACACGAAACCGTTGTATAGCCTACGCCAGCTCGTTCGGCACTTAGATTGGACATGATATGATTGCGAACATTTGAATCCAAATAAAAAGTAAAATTCGAATAATTTACCTTCTTCAGCGTGGAAGCTATTGATTCTATTCAGCAGTAATATCCAAAGCACCGAAATTATCGTTTTAAAAAGATCCATTTTTATCTATCCAGCTTCGCGGGGCTCTTGTCATCTCTCTCCAGCTCGCGAGCAATACACAAGAGCGAGGATAGAGCCGTCCGGGCAAGTGCAGGAGCGAGGTGCCACGCGCCGTATTTGATATCTCGGGGGAGGGCGTTATGAATTAGATTGACATCATACGAGCTCAATCAGGGTGACTTCGAAACGGGGGTACTAGAAGGTCGCCTATCATACGACCGCACCGGAATAAATCACATTCCGCTTTCAGTTGATGAAGCTCTTATGAGTCGACTTTCAGGTAAAACTAATGGCCGTATGTTGTATCACAATTAGGAGATGAGAAAGGTTATATGACACTGTAATTCAATACATCAGATTTAAGCGAGGTGTCCTCACAACCACCACTGTCCTTAAAGAAATGCGCAAAGAAGGTTTGAACAACTTTAATGGTTTGATACCCGAAATAATAATTGTATTGTAACGTGATATAGGCCATTTTATTTATTACGTTTTGAATAAGTATTTTCATGTATCGGACAAAGAGCCGCGGATTCGCACACGGTTAAATTGGATGCAGTATAAAATGCAGTTTCATGATTTTGCATCGCTAAAGAAAGGATGCTGCGCGCTCACAATGACAGGTGTCTCGTCCATTGACAGGTGTGGCAACATTGATTGTATTATTTCCGCTGAGAGGGCAATACTTCATGTATCTGGCCTACAGTTACAGGCCGTGGTATCACTTGTATAGTTTGCACTTGTAGGCCTATAGGTGTATAAAACAAAATAAGAACGCCAGCAAGTGAAACAGGTTGAAAACAGCTTTTCACGACGTAAACTTAAAGCAGGCGATAGGTAGCCTACCTCGGGCTGCTATTTGCCTCTTTCTGGAGCTATTCTGGAGCGAACAACTCCCACCTGTTCAATGACTTGAGAACAAAGGATCTTTTAACGACCAAAAAACAACTCAAAATGAAACTGCCAGACATGCCTTTTATCACCGTGTGCAGATGCTTAGGCAAAATACAAAGATTTGGATCAAAACCGTTTTTTTTCTGCGGGGATGCAAATGCCGGCTTATCGCAGCTTGTAATATGGGATGTTTTTGCAAAACTTTGAAGTGTTAAAATGTTTGTACTAGTAACAATTAAAAACAACCGTTTTCAATATTATGTTTACTGGGCGTTGACAGGAAATGAATAGGCCTATTTAGAACCACCAAACTTTCTTCAGAATTACTTTAATTATCTTGCGCTTGCGTTTCAGACAACTTTGAAACAGCATCAGCGACTGCTATTTAGCTACTTTCCAAACTTCTCTTGATGAAAAAGCAAGTCAGCAGTCCCTATTTTCCTCGACGTAAAACTGCTCTGTAATGAATGTATTAAAGGTCCACCTAGCTTCACCCATTTCAGATCACTCTCTCTCCTTGCCCCTCTCTCCCAGTCTCTCTCTCTGCCTCTCCCTCTCTCTCTGCCTCCCGCTCTCTCTGTCCCTCTCTCCCTTCCTCTCTCTCCCTCTCTCTCTCTCTCTCTCTCTCTCTCTGCTTCGGTCTCTCTCCCTCTCTCTTTCTCCCTGTACTGTATTTCTCTGACTCACACACTGTTACAAACACACACTTAGACACACACTCAGACACACTTTCCAGCACAAAAGATTAACCACCCCTCACCCGTTAACTCTTCCCAGCAGGGGATTGCTAGGCGGAGCTCAGGGACCTGATGAACTTGTTCATCTGTCGGCTGAGATCATCAGTCAGCTTAGAGCCCCACAAACACACACACACACACACCTTACTCTCCACCACACATTAACACACACCTTACTCTCCACCACACGTTAACACACACCTTACTCTCCACCACACGTTAACACACACACACACACACCTTACTCTCCACCACACGTTAACACACACCCTACTCTCCACCACACGTTAACACACGCCTTACTCTCCACCACACGTTAACACACACCTTACTCTCCACCACACGTTAACACACACACACCTTACTCTCCTCCACACGTTAACATTCACACACACCTTACTCTCCACCACACTCACACACACACCTTACTCTCCACCACATGTTAACACACACGCACACACACCTTACTCTCCTCCACACGTTAACACGCACACACACAAAGGTTCATACAGACAGTGCCTTCACCTTGGGAAACAATTCAACCCTACTGTGTACATCTTCACTCTTAAAGTGTTATCATTTAGGGTTATACATGTGTGTGTTTCTAGACACACTGATTGGAAGCCAACAATTTCATGCTGGGTTTCCTCCTATCCTTCTCTGTCTATCCATCCTGCTCTTACAACCAACCTGCAAAGAGACCACACACTTGACCTGCTATTCAATGCCTATTTTCTCTGTCATCCATGCGTATGAAAGGGTAAAGAGCGAGAGAGAGAGAGAGAGAGAGAGAGAGAGAGAGAGGTAGTGACTGAGAGGGGGGGGTGATGTTTTAAGATGCAATTAGAGATGAGGGGGCATGGGGAGGGCTGGGAGGGGATGGGGGGGTACGGCTTTAATGTGACACGAGAACCCATGCTTCGTAACGTTCCGGTAATCTGTCGACATCGTCAAGGGATGAGCAGGGGGAAGGGGAGGGGTGTGTGAGAGGTGGGGAGGGGGGTGGGGTGTAGGGGAGCTGGGAGGAGCATGGATCCCTGTTGCTTTGCTCTCATTGGGTGGTCCCCAAAATGAGGCCTTGTGAGGTCATCAGCTGCAAATTGCTGATGTGGTGTTCTCAAGTGTACAATCACGTACCCTTCCCAAATACTCTGGCACACAACACACACCACAAACTATAAAGACGGGTTAAAGAAGCACAGGGGAGTGGCCACACTTGATGTCAAAGGCTTTTTCATGTGAAGGAATGATCATTCCCTGTATGATGATTAAGCATTCACCGTTAATCACACACAGTTGCTCACACACACATACACACTCAAACGTTTTTATAACAAGGCAATATAGAGCGGCAATAGTTCTTCCATTATCACAGGCCTGATTGTTTTTTATTAGCATCATTATTATTTCAACTGCAGCACATTATGATCGGTTAGCTGTTTTATTGGAACGGTAGTTATTGTGATGAATGCAAATTAGTTCTAACTAACAATCTTTGTGATACAATTATACTAAATTTAAATAATCAACGCACAGTTTTTGTGGGCGCCCTGTTTGAAGGGCGGCTTGCGCTGATGTCTGTGGTGCATCCTGGGAGATGTGACGGCCCGTGGGAGGGCGACAGCGATTGGCTAATAACTGCTACTGTTCTAATTAGCGCTGTGTGTGACGCTAGAGACTGTGATGTCCTCAAGGTCGTTCCGTCTATGACGGTGCCACGCGGGGACACAGCGGGTCTTGAGCTGTGGGTTGCAACAAACAATCACACACGCGCACACGCACAAACATCTACACACCACACCTGTAATTAGCTTGGCATGTTAGTCTGACACATCAGTCACCCTGTTCTACAACCCCTGTAGTTAACTTTTAGCGTTCGCTGTGAAAGGTTAGGCTTTGATCTGATCAGTTCAACACAGGGAGAAACAGGTCAGAAAGAGGAAAATGGAGGAGGTCTGAAAGAGGGAGGATGGAGGGATTGGAAGGGAAGGAGGAAGGGAGGGCATTGGAGATTGCATGCGGGAGGGTAGGGGAAAGGGGGACGGATGGAGGAATTGCGTCGACTGTCGAAGTAGCCATGTGGCAGTTTGCAGATAAGGACTGGGACTAAGTAATCAGGGGTAACGGTGTGATCCTCACCAACACCTCTCCCAGCCTTGCTGGCCGCCCAGACCTCATTTCCCCGGCATTGCACCGCCGCCGTGGCGACTCGGTTGGAACGTAATCCGATATCCTGGCAACCAAAGGGGCCTTATTCCAACAACCACCACTGCCAACACCAGCAGAATGGTTCTCTAAATACCCATACAGGTAAGTGTGTCCTTTCTTCGAACACACTCAAAAATACAGCACGTATGCCTGAACACAGACATAAGACAAGATGTCTTAATACCAAGACCTTTTTGGTCTTCGTGTGTTTGTGTGTGTGTATCTGTGTGTGTGTGTGTCTCTCTCTCTCTCTCTCTGTGTGTGATTCCCCTACTGGCTCTTTAGTATTTAAATGTGTGTGTTTATCTGGACTCTTTGGCCAGACGTTTATCTGAGGGTGATGGAAGATTAGGGCCAGCTGCTGTTTTCAATTTCTGGAGTTGACTTCAGACAGGGCAGGAGATGAAACCAAAGTTCCATCCCTCCCTCTCTCTCTCACTCCTTCCATTTGTCCCTCCCCCGTTCCCTATTACATATTATTTGTCATTAAAGTGTTCAAAAGAAATGTCTCTCTCCCCCTCGTGCTTATTATCTCTCCGCTCAGACCTGACATGACAAGATATCCCAAAAAGGTTTCGTTCTGCTCTACAGATGGAACAAGAAAGCACATTAAATAACATGCTGCTGCTTGTTTGGAGAAGCTGTAGTACAGTACACAATAATCACCAAACTAGAAAGGTCCTGCTAAGAGCTCAAAGGTCTTCTTTAACACTGTAGCCCTGGGAAAAGTAAAGAAAAACCTGATTGGCAAGAGTTGGGAATATGAAGCATGCTGTGCTTGAGTATGTTTCCTAGCATGTTGAGCTGTAGTTTCCTCTTTAATGAGGCAGATGGGAAAGTAGCTATAGGCACATTTTGAAGGAATATGCATTTCTTTTGGGAAAGAACAGGAAGAGAGACAGAAGGGCAGGGGAAAAAAATCAATGGCAAAGAGTCTGAGAGAGAGTGAGAAAGAGGGAGGCTGAGCAAGAGTGAAAAATGTGTTGATTTGTCAGCATGGGCTGAATGTCTCTGGAGACGCCAATGAGAATTTATCATGAGAGACAAATTGCCTTGTTGTAGGGGTATTCTCTTTCTCTCTCTGTCTTCAGTTGAATGTGTGTGTGCGCGTACGTGTAAATGTGTGTGTGTGTGTGTGTGTTAAAACAACAATGTCTTTTAACATTCAGCAGGTCAGGTCACACATGATCACGCCAAGTCCAAGATGACCCATGACAGTAATTACAATATTGACTGGTCTACCCACAACCCTATCCTCTCAGCAGCTGATCAAAGACTGAGCACACAGTGTCCTGGTCATATTGTACACTTCCTCCAACACTCAGGAGAAGACACTCTTTGCTGTCACAACACTGTTTTGAAGACAGACTTGGCAAAACACAAACACGTCGGATTTCACAAGCTTTTGTGAAATGTAAAGGAAAAAGCAATACAGCAAAAAACAGGTAGGTGATTTCATCTTTAGAGGCATGGAGGCTGCCCCAGGAGTCCTGCAATGACTGATGGGTAATGGGCTCGCACTCGGAGCAGCCCCATGATTGGGAGGAAGGTAGCCTCACTGCGGAATGAGGGTCAAGGGTCACTTGACCTAGGTGTCAAACTGTTCCCCCCCCCAACTTGTTTACGAATTGATACTCTGTGATGATGTGTTTGAAATGCAGGTGAGATTGACTCTGTTGAAATGAGCTGGGGTACAGTAGCTTGGCTGGCGACGGAGACTAGAGCACTTGAGAGCAATCTTGTATCAACAGTCTGCTACATGACGTTCTGATGGTGGTTCTTCATCTCCAAGAAATCACCTTGGAGGTAATTTCTTCTCCTCAGAGTACTCTCAGAATAATCTTCCTGAGGTAGATTGCAGTTGATAGCTGAATGCAGACATGGGAAAAGACTGATCGCACAGGCAGGGTTGAATGGCAGGTGTCAGAAAGTTGATGGCTGTGCTATTCTGGTATGGATTTTGCTCAGAGTAAGAATGTATTTCTTGATGCCAATATTGCGTTTGCATCGTACTGTTCGTGCACAGGTGACAGAAGGAAGGATTGAGACAGATGTTAAACTAAAGTCTGGACCCTGCCTGGCTTCAGTGTTGTGCTTTAGTGGGAGTATACCACTCAGGGTTAACACCACTGAAAATATAACCTGCTTACACAACATCTTTAGACCTACCTGACAATTATTGTCAACATGTCCGCCAAGTTGACATCTGGTTTGATGCAATAAACAACAGCTATTTCAAAGCTTACCTTGTTTACAACGCACAAGGGTGTGTCAACATCCCTGTCCCCACCCTGATCCAAGGTCCTCGCCATCGTTCAATTTCCTGGGACAACAGAGATGCTATTTACATAATTGATTACACAGTCGAGGAAATGGAACAGCGTGCAAACAGCGGCGACGCAGACCGATGACATGTGTTCAGGAGCGGGACAGAGAGCTCTGAAAGATTCATAAGTTACAGAAAGGTGAAATAACCAAGTCAGAGGGAGAGCTAAGCACATGCAAATTCCAAAGCGAATATTCATCGCTATCCGATTAGGGGGCTCGGTGGGATTTCCTGAGGCGTGTGAATGAAAAATATTGTTCTCAAACTTCAGGTGAACTTTCTCTACCCCCATTATCTGCATTAAATATGCAACAGTGTGTGAAAGCGAAAACCACCAAAATTTAGCAAACGGCCACATCAGCAAATTTTTGGTTGTTTTTAAAAAGATGCAACTGTTTTTTTCCTGGGCAACTTTTAGAAGCAAATTTTTCACACTTCATGATTACATCTGGTATTCAAATTGTTGCGTTTAATCTTATTTGCTAAAGACCGTAATGACTTCTTGAATTGAAAAAACTGTAGAAGTGACCTGGAAATGAAGAGAGCTGAATTTCAGCCATTCTGAGCTCCATGCAGACTAGGTCTATTTATGGGTCACCTAAGGCCTTGGAAGCCATTACTCAGCTTAGCGGTGGGTCCCGGAAGGAGTTATAAGTGCCCATTCACAGCAGCCCACCAGAAGCTAACAGGGACACTTTCCCTCAAACCTGCTGTATGAAGCAGGCTACATTTGAGAAAATGGAGAGTCTATATCAGCCTGTTATCTGATGAACCAGAGCAAGATGGCAGAGATCCTCTCCAAGGATAGAAAAGAAGTCCCGGGTCAAATGTTCATCACATCGATGCTTGAAACTGGAAAACATTACATGTCATGATTTTGACAGTGAGACCATTTGGAAGGAATTCTCACTTCAGCAACTCTGACTGAACATATTTTAAGCCATGATGACGTCTGTTGATTTTTCAAATGGCTGTTTTGACGTTACACAATACTTCTTAGCAATGGTCACAGTGTCTGGATGGCAAACCCCAATGCGTCCAAGTTATCAGTAAAATCACTTGAACTAATTATGTGTTAAAAATAGACATGCACACAGGATGTTCACACTCACGCACACGCTCGCACACGTCTGGCCTATTACGATCTGTGCAGCTCGCTGGTGTTAGGACGAGGGAGGAAATGAGATGTTGCGTGGTCTCTAATGCCTCAAAGCCATCAAGCTGTCATCCCAGCCCTCTTTCTCTGCCTCCCCACAACTCTGGACTGTGCGCCTCACGCTAACTGACACATGCTTTCTGCTGTGGTGCACAAGTACTGGATAGAGAGCTGCCTGAGTGAACGCCTTATGGACTCTCCTGACAAGCAGGAGGCCAGCGTTTGAGCCCGCACTGTGTGTGTAGGTGAGCACAGCGAATAGGTGTGATCGTAGGGGGAAGGGGGGAAGAATGGGCAACACCAAGGTAAGTGTGACATCATCAAATAGATATTGTAACATTCAAATTGCAAACCCAATTCAGATCTCCTTACATAGCAACATAATGTAAGATTTACAATACAAAATAATCAATGACAAAACAAATTTGTGTTTACTGACAATTATATAAACTGGCTCCAACACGTTTGTGAGTTCTACGTTGTGTGGTCCAACACGTATAGATTAGCGATTAGTGAGTTCCTGCATGCTGTAGTGTTGACAGGGCGTGTGTGTTTTGTCTGTCTGTGAACAAACGCTGTGTTCTGTATTTGATTCTCTGGCTGGGATCTAAAAGGGGCTGCAGGTGTCTAGCAGCTGTACAAGGAACACAGATCAATAACCAGAGGAACACACCAACACAATCCTGTTGGAGGAGAGGAGGGAGGAGGAAGAGAGAGGAGAGTGGAGGAAGAGAAGGAAGGAGGAGAGAGGAGTGGACAACAGAGAAGGGGACCAGGAAGAGAGAGGAGAGAGGAGGAGGAGAGAGGAGTGGAGTATTGTATTGACGTGCATCACCATATAGAACTGGGCTGGATGATCTTTCCTTCAATTATATTACCAAAATAAAAAAACGTATGATGTAATGGATCATTTCTGGTGGCCCATAAAACATTTCAAAAAAATTTATTGATGTGATTTTTTGGGGGGTGCGCATGACATTTTAGGGATCTCATACCTATGTTGGGATTCAGAATTTTGAGAGTGCTCATGTAACATGCAACAATTACCCCAACCAAGGCAACCAGTCTTTCCCATGCTGTTCAGCATCTAATGCAAGGATTCCCATACAACCTCAGAGCACAGTGTGTTTGGACTAAACAAAGTGCTCCTGAATTCTTCATCTGCTATCCGGAACATAAATATATACTCATTGCCAGTGAAACAGGTCCCTGTTCCCTAAATGTCACATTCAGCCCATCTCACCTATGGCTGGCCTAAATCATAATTATGGAAATAGCATAGAGAAACCCACTCTTCTCCTCAGTGGAATCCTTTGTTGTCCAAGGCTCCTGTCCTCAGAGTAATGGTCATGAGCGCAGAAATGCAGAGTAATTATATACAGCAGACGTGGGCCTTTAACAGACATATCCTCGCATGGTCATTACATATAATTTGATACGACCTGTTTGTCTCCCCCCTGGAGCCCCATCCACTTAGATAATCATGCCTTTGTCCTCATCCCTTTGGCCAGATTCCCTTTCACACCTTATGAGATAGATCTCCCCACACTCTGACTACTAGCCTGGCCTCACATCTGTCTAAAGCTTAGAAAACGGCGGAGGTTAAACACTAGCAATCAGTGAAGATGCTGTGATTGAGCATTGTGCCACGTTATGCCATTAGTCAGAAGGCCCCCCACCCTACCGCCCACCCCCCAGACAAACATGGCTCCCTGAGAGTGAGGACGCAGAATGAGCACATTGGACAGAATGTGAGGGTGAGAGGAAGGGAGCGATGACATCACTCCCCACCACAGGCTGAATCAGACCTGAGTCATAATAGTCAAATAGCAGGATCACACATTGACTTAGCAAATTAAAGAACCATTTCATTTGGTTATAGCATTGTCCTGGGCGAACTGAATCAATGTTATCTCAACTATTTCTCTGTGGGTGGGAATACAAATGAAAGAGACTGAGACTGAAGGAAAAAAGACAGAAAGAACGAGAGGGAGAGAGAGCATGAGGAATGTGAGAGAGTTGATGTCACCCATGCACACACAAAAACACATACTCTGAACTAGTGTCTCACTCACAAACTAACAGTACCCCCCGCCACACACACACACACACACACACACACACACACACACACACACACACACAGAGAGAGACCACAGTCACACACCCTCACCACCAATCACATTACACTCCCACTGGGACGCATGAATCTCCATCCAGCGAGCAGGAGTTGTGCTCTGTGCAGAGGACCAGGCTGGGGAGCTTGTGTCCTAATCAGGTTTGTCAGTCTCTCAGCCGCGCATTACCGCCTGTGATGTGATTACGTGGCGGGCCGTAGCAGGCCGCTCAGCAGGGGGAGCTGGCATGTGGGAGACACAGGCACAGGAAGTGGTTGTCGTCCTGCTCTGTGTCATGTCAGATGACAACCGCTGCCAGGCGCTGCTTCCTGTCTGGGGTGATGTTGCACAAGCCTGCCATTCACATAGCGGAGTGAGAGACTCTTGTTTCTCACACACGCACACACACACACGTACACATATCAAAATGACATCTATGCAAGCGTACACTCACCAGGCTGTCCCTGCGGACAGTGTCAATTCAGCCTCATATTTGTTTTTTGTTTTTTTAAAGCTTTTCTTACTCATCAACCCTCTCTCTCTCTGGTCCAACCACATTATGCCTGTAACAGACACTGTCATTGACCAGGATCACCCAAGTTCCCGGCATAAGAGCTTTTACTTGAAGTGACTGTATGTGTGTGTGTGTGTGTGTGTGTGTTTATGTGTGTGTGTATCTGTGCACGGAGCTTGTGTGGGCGCCAATATGTGGGCGGGAGTGTTTGTGTTTGTGAGTGAGCTTGCCCTGTACTTACTGCTGCATGTGTGTACAGTATCATGAGGTGTACGTGTATGTCTACTTGACTAGATAGGGGAGGTGGTAAATTAACTCTTTGTCACTGCCGAAAATCTATGCAGCTTTCACAGGCAGTAACAGTAAAAGCCACTGCTACAGCCCACACAACCAAACCAAGCAATGAGAGACATACTGTTGGACCACCGACCAGTCTGAATTGCACAGATGGGCCGGGTCATTTGACTGACTCATACAATATGGGTCACCACTAGGGTGTTAAAGAGGGATGGAGGGGGGAAGGGCTGCCTGTTCACCAACCACACTGGGAGCAGACTGAAGATTCTACTCTACTGCCAGTTTCTGCACAATGGGAAACCTTTGCCGTGCCTGAGTAAAATTACCAATCGTGATGGAAACTAACTTAAAATCGATATATTTGTATTTATGGACTCATCATTCTGTTCTTGGAAGGGTTCTGAAAATCCATCTAGTTAGGAGGGATCATTGTATTTCCTCAGAATCAATGGCAGATCTCTGAGCAGAGGCAGAATCCCTTGGATCTTTTGAGTCATTTCCTGCTTCACTACATACATAATAGTTCTGGTCTTAATTGTCTGGCAATTAAGTACACTTAGCAGGTCTCAATTACAGTATAAGTGCTAATAAGACACAGCAATGAGAGGTTTCTTATACTTGGTGGTGTGTTACCGCAGCCATCGAATCTCTCTCTCTCTGCCTCACCCCTCTCTCTCTCTCCCTTTCTCTCTCTCTGTCTGTCTTTCCAACTGTCTTTTTCCCCTCTCACTCAATATCCTCTCTCATTATTCTATCCTCCTCTTTTTTGTCTTGCTCTACCAACCTCCCCCTCCCCCATATGTTTCTCTCTCTCCCTCTCACCCCCTAAATCTCGTTGGCTTAGGCAAGCTGGCAGCTGGGTGCAGGGTCTATGGAGGGGGTTGGTGAAGGGGGAGGGGGTTGCTCCCTGGCACAGCTCTCCTGGCAGGCCAGAGCTGGGGTAGATTGGGAAGGTGCCCTGGCATGGTGTTCAGCACCCACCCTGGAATCTGCCCACTGGTTCTGATCGAGGCACCTTAGAGGCCAATCTGACACAAGGGCGCACACACACGCTCTCTCTGTATCTCATACACACACACACGCAACAATCTCAGAATCACCCAGACACACAACTGCTACTTATGCACACACATCCCATCACCCACAAATTAAATAACCCACTGACACAAATCCACACAAGCAGACATTGTCACGCACACACAATTCTATCCAACACCCATTGCAGAACCCCCTCATACATAGAACCTTCCCCACCATAACTTAATCTCCCGTGTGTAAAACTCTCCTCATTTATCATTAACAGGAGAAAGCTGCACGCAGTAAACCACACAAAGCCTCTGAGCACTACGGATAAATACATGATTTATAGACTATTTGGATGCATATTACTGTTAGCCAACATATATCACCCACCTGTGCCTCCTCTGTCCCCCCCACACACACACATCCACCCATACACCCACTCTTCAGCCCCACACACATACACCCACACCACCACCCCCCCCAATGCAGTGGCTGCTGGTTCTGAAGGTATAGAGACCTCCATCAGGGATGCGTGGTGATGTGGGTGGGGTTAGATGAATAAATCATAGGGGAGCCTGAGCGCTGGCTGTGATCCACCAGGCCTCCGTGCGGGCTGACCTGAGGAGGAAGCACACGCAGCGAGGCTATATATGGACATCCTGTTTCCCCCTTTGGGCTTGTGCATACCATCACGGCCCGCGAGGCACCGGTCTCATTTTATCCTCTGCAAACGCTCACCTGTTCCCCTCTGCGCACGCACATAAGCAGGCTCTGCGGAACAAAGCTACATCTATGCTAAACAAGCCAATGAGTGTGGCCACGCCTCCATCTCCTCACTACGGCGAGGCGAAACATCCTGTCTGAATCTCCCTCTCTGTGCGGTGGTGAGATAACGTATGCTAAAACACCGCAGCAAACGAGTGGCAGAGGTCCCGCCCTCCCCCCAGATAACAACTGGGGTAATGGTTATCTCTGTCTATCAGCATGTACCTTGTCCCCCTCTTCTTCCCTCCTCCGTTTCCTCCTCCACTGTTTCTGTGTTCTCATTTCAACCTTGACCTCTCCTGTTCCACGTCCTTCAGGAACAAGGGAAAAGGAGGAGAGACGCTATTCCATTTTCTAGCTGCCATTCACTGTATGTGGATACTTAGGGCAATTCCATTGGTGGGATAGCAAAGATAACAAATAGCTCTATTTGTCTTTCCACTCCACCTCTCTCTTTCTCAGTTTTTTCCCTCCCCTCTCTTTTCCTTCATCCAAGCCATGTTCAAAACCCTCCACACCTCCACTCCCCTCCCTTCATCTCTCTCATGTCCTCACTAGCACATAGCCCTCCCCATTATGATGGATGACTTGTACTAGGTCTATCTGCTCAGGTATCAGCCAGAATGGGAGGCTGTTTAGATCCACATACAACAGAAAATGAAAAAGGTTACTATCTGACCCCTTTATACAACATGGGGAGATATGAGACAATATCGAAGGTGGATGGGAGGGGGTGGGGGGCCGTCTAGCAGAGGGAACGTACCTCTCATCACATCCACCCAACTCCCCTTGTTACAGATTTAGAGTCCCTGAGAAATGTTGCCTTGGTGGTTTTGATGGGTAGGGAAATGTCTTTTTAAATTGTTTGGGAAAGAAATAGTGGGAGATTGAGAGACAGGAAGAGAGAAAAAGCGAGCCTGTTTTCCTTTTATTGTGATGGATCCGGCACATGGTGTGATGTGCTGCTCGAGCCGTCTGACAGAGGAGAAAAGGGTAATAAAATTCTCTTAACAAGGCTCTTTTATTGCCTTCCTGCTGTTTTCATCTCAGCTCTGTGGCTCGTTCTCGCTCTTTAATGGCATCCAATCAGATTCCTCCAAACGAAGCATGGAGGGAAAGAAGCTGAGCGGTAAGAGGAAGATCAGTCTTGATGACATGTGACCTACAGGAGGACACACACACATATAGTAAATACAAACACTAACGTGGCACTAATGTTGTCATGCAGCTAAACGTCGCCCTGGAGATGATGACAGACATGGATAGTGAGTGTGGCTGAATAAGACAGGCAGTGGACAGGGCCTGCTAAAGGCCAGCTAGTTCATAATGTCTTTCATCTCTTGAGACAGTCATCTGACCTCGATGTGTTGATGACTTTACACCACAGGGAGTAAGCGAGGCAGAGCTGAGTGTTGTCACACACACACACACACACACTCACACAATCACACACTCTCACAGTCAAACTGTGTACTTCGTCCCATACATAGAAGCACACAGATTTGACTATGCACCCACAGGAGAAAGCACAAATGGCACATCCTTTACACTGGAAACATCTCCACAGCTTGCCACACATACACACATGCACAAACACACGTGTAATGTAACAGACACACAGTACAGTAGAAGGGAGGTAGGTAATGTCCCATGAAAATTCCTTCTCAGCAGCTGAATGCTATTTTAATTATCAGCCCCTCCCACCCCTCTGTGATGCAAGAGCCAGGTAAATTAAGCTCAGCAAACACACTTTTTTAACCCCCGAAGATCTCATTTGATGTCAAATAGAGCACAGCACCCTGCGGCAGCCCCACACACACACACCAGTTCACACACACACACACACCCGCTCACACACACACACGCATCATTTTGCATTTCCCTATACGGGGGTGTATGTGGTAGGTAAAGAAAAGTGATTTGCACAGACAAACATATTGCTGGGTATCTATATTCCATGATGTTTGGTTGTTGCCATGGTTTCAGATATAGTCTCATGAACTCATGACTATGAGGGCACAGATATCCATCTAGGTCCATACCCTTTCTCAGCTCAATCAGGCAGGGAATTGAACATGGCCTGCAGCTGCAAAACATTCAATTAGCATCCACAGGAAAACTGCCTACCACAACAAACCCTACAATCCCACTGCCTCCAACAGTATTACTCAATGCCCTTGGTCATGCACACACATCCCTGATAACCTGTACACGGTCCATCTGTTATTGGACAAGACCTGGCTGAGGCCTTTATCTGCTCCCCCTCTCTTCCCTTATGGGATCCCCCCCCTGTCCCCCCCTATCCCTCTGCACCCTGACCCCCCCCCCCCCCCCCCTGCCTCTCTGAGGCCTGGCCTGTGTTGCGCTGCTCCTCTGTGAACCATCCTTAGCAAGCTAACAGCGGTCTTAATCACAAGGACATCCGCAGGCAGCACAGTGCAGTCTCCTATTAGCATAATCGGGCCACGGCAGACAGGTATTCAATTAGCCACAGGGAGAGCACATAAACACAGAGGAGCAGGCTAAACCTGCTCTGTCAGGACCTCACACCAGGCCTAATGGGGATTTACTGGGACTATCCTCACATGGAACATACAGTAGGCCTGCGATCCTAAGAGCTCTGTCTGTGTGTCTGTCTGCGGCTTAAAAAGAAGGACTTTGAAATGTTAACGTATTCTATAACCTTTTTTTTCCTCCAGGCAAAATTACAGTTTGGTAGATTTCTTCCCTCTTGGGGGGCTTCTATTAACATCCTTTCCAATATTGATGCTTTAATTGGAATTGTTGCATAATTACTGTTTACAAATAGCTAATATTTTATAGTTTTTATATGGAGGTGATCTAATTTGAGTAGGGACATTTGTCGTTAAATCTAACTGCATCAAATGTAACATTACCTGTTGTTTATGGCTGAAAATACGTTCCAGTAACTGTGGCATTATCTAGCACCCGTGACTGTGACATCATTTTTACATTGTTGGCAGAAAAGGCTTTTGGTTAGCACTGAGTTACTGCTGTTTTTGGCATCAGATACATGTAAAAAAAAAAAGATATTTAGCTAAAGACAAATCCGATAGTAGGCAGCAAATTGTTTTTTGGGCAGGCTTGTCATTTTATGGTTACTGGCCCATCAGCGGGTTGTATTTTGTTAATTGTATAATCCCCCTCTCATTATAATTACTGTTACACATGCCATATATTGTTTGAAATCTATCACTCTTGCAATCATGTTGATATAAATTCTGTGCTTGTATATCTTGCATAGCGAATAAAATTGATTCAGATTCTGATATAAACCATTTCAGAATGGATTAACAACAGTAAGTACAGTCAACATCTTTGTCTGACCACCACCCAACCACGTATTTTGTCCATAACAATATATTACATCCATAAACCGCCATGATCTCATGTTGCATCATTCTGACTTTGTCAATGCAAGAGATCAGTCACTCGCGTCAGATCTTTTATAGCTAGTGTTTGCTTTGGCATGTTTAAGTTACCATGGTCTGAAAATGGTCCATGCACTCTAACCTTTCGATTGACACCTCATTTGACCCAATAGGACTTTACATGCGTAGTCCACAGCCTTCCAAAGCCAACCAGGTGGCTCCCAAAATGTGTGCGTCCCATCCCATCCCTCCCCCCTCCCTCTGGTTAGCTATACCCATTAACAATGCTGTCGCACAGCTGTTGTTTTGGTTAGTATTTGGTTAGTGTGTGCTTGCCTCAGACATCAATCTTGTCTGCCAACATTCTAAATACAATTGGTACCATCAGAATGTATGCTGGACAATGTGCAAACACGTGGACAAAATGTCTAACAAGGCAACATTGTCTTTGTTGGACTGAATTATGAGACATCTTGTAGAGTGTGTCTAGGAAACCAGCTAAATGCAGCATGCGTGTATTAAATCCATGTGTATATTTTCATTTGAGTCCTTATGTGTATATTTGTGTATTAACTTGAAAGCGTGTGTAGTTACACGTGTATTATCAGGCTTTAGGGCCAGATGGCCAGATGGTGTGTGATGCTCTTTGTAGGTTCTTACTCAGCGTGTGTTGGTTTGTGTGTGTGTGTGTGTACATGAGTGCGTGTGTGCGTGTGTGTGTGTGTGTGCCTGCCTGCGTGTATGTGTGCATTCATGTGTGTGTGTGTGTGTGTGTGTGTGCGTGCCTGCCTATGTGCGTGTGTGTGCGTGTGTGTAAACGAAAGAGAGAGAAAGGTCCAGACCCAAGAGTTGACAGCCTAGTGTGGATATGAGCACACATTGTCACATCCACTATGAATATTCAATCTTGATCAGAGGTGACATCACTCGTGTCACATACATACGCTTACAACACACACACACACGCACACGCACACCTCGCCACCGGCACGTCTCTGGCATCAATACAACGAAGCATCCACCAACTCCCCACCCCCTCTGCTCTCCTATACACATGAGAGATCCCTTCATCCATAAGCCCCATGCAGAAATCACTCTGCCAAAGAATAGAGGTCAGGCATGCACACATGGTTGCAACATAGAAAGAGGGCTGCTGTCTATTTCACTGAGTCCACTTGCATGTGAGGGTGGATCATCGCAGTGCCTTCAGCAATTTGAACTGCTCTGGCCAGCGTTTGCGTGCATTTGTGCGTGCACAGCAAAGTATGAAGCCCTAAACCCCTTAACGTGTCCACAGATGAATGTCATGCTAGCTGTACATATATGTATGACTAGCATGTGAAGCACTTGCGTGTGCCCTACATATCCAAGTTGCATGGGATCTTCTGAGATGGCTTCTCTTCGCACTGCACTCGTGCCCACTCGTGCAAACACACACACACCCACACACACACATCGTGAGACCCAGATCTGTTGGTGTGGAGACAGATTGTTCAGCTGCTCCTATTCCCCAGATCTTTCCCCCACGGCCCCGCTGTCACTCTGATGGGAGAACAGTGCAGGTCTCTGTGGGGGCACCTCTCTCCTGCACCACGCACTGCCTAGGTGGCTGGGGGGGAACAGAAATGACCCAGAGAAAGAACTTCCCTGCCTATGCTTTTCAGTTTCGCTCTTTGTTTCTTTCTGTCTTTCTTTGTTTCATCAGTTTTAAAGCCGTCATCTGTTGTGTGATTTTCATAAATAGCTCCAAGTGCATAAACATTAGTCACATGTGGGCGTTGCTGTTCTTACCTACCTCACCACGATTCATCAGGCACATATTAATCATGTTTCTATGATCAACAAACTTGATAAGCCTTGTCTATTGAAGTCATTCAACTATAAAACAACAACACATGATTTGCACCTGTAAACTAATTTGTGTGAAATTAGAGATTTGAAGAAGCATATTGTTTTATTAAGGAATCATGATTACATGATCTAAAAACAACTTGATTTGGGAGGGGGAGGCAGTAAATGGTGTAAATTTGGTGTAATCCTCCTGTCACTATAATTCCTTCTGTTCAGGTTATTTGAGGGGGTGGCACTGGGGGTTATAGGGTTTAAACCTCTAAATGTATTTTAAAATTTGATATTTTTCAACTAAGAATTCTGTGATCGCCTTAACAGAGTCATGGCACATTTAAAGTTTCTCACTGTAGCAGGGTGAAACTCGAGTCAAGGAACTGAGCCAGAACTGGGGATGGAAACAACTAAGACAAGACCTTGATAATCCCAGATAATCCTGCTCTGCAGTTTAGTCAAGAAAGTACGGTCTGAGAAGAGGAGTGTGAGGAAGAGGACAAGATACAGCGGTTCAGATGGGGACGAACCCATGAACAAAGTGAGTGAGAGCCACAACTTGAAGACCCAAAAAACTGCTGGACCTCCGAGAGATGCTTCAATGGGAGTTAAGAAAGTCACTTTTCCTTTTAATTTATACATTAAAGTTCAGACCTGAAATCCAGCTACAAGTTTGGAGAGGGGTGAAGTTCCTGCATACAAGAGTCAACTGAATCAAAGCAGAGTGAGTCTGAACTAAAAAGAAGGGAGACTTCTGTTGAGATTGAGCTGATTGATTTGACAGAGGGGGTTCTGCGTGTACACAAGAAAACGGCAGAATATCTGCAAGACAAAGGGCATCTTTTTGACAAGTAAGAAGGACAGTGCTTTGTCAGTGGAAGGAAGAAGAGAAAGCGTCCATGAAGAGCAGAGTGACTGGATTGGACCTGGGAGAGAAGAAAAGGAGAGATTAGGGAGAGATATGCTTCGCTCTTCATTCAGACTTCAAATTAAGACAAAATCTTCTACTGACTGCACTTGCACACACAGCTTTCATAAGTATAAACACCCCAACATAAGTGCTCTCCGGTGTGTGTGTGTGTGTGTGTGTGTGTGTGTGTGTGGAGTGTGGTGGTGTCGGGTGGTGGGGTGGTGTGTTGTTANNNNACACCATCCTTAGCAGAGCACCGGGGAGGAGCAAGTGAAAGAAACAAGTTTGTGGAGGAATAGAAAACGTTGCTATCGATAAACAAGCTTGAAGAGGCTTGTTATCCTCTGCCGCTTCCTCTAATGGGAGTTCTTGGAGAACTTCCTGCTTCAAACGGCATGTAGAGATAGAGAGCTGCAGCTGTGAGGAGGAGCAGACCGATTAGAGGGACTTAGACGTCGAACCGAACAGTAGTTCCAGCTACTACGATGATGAAGTAAATGTCTGTTCTTTGTGTGACTAGTGGTTATCGCCACAGAATCAAAGTGCTTTGTACAGTCTATTAAAGATAAATACATGGATAAGTAGAGGGAGCAGAGCTGAAAACAGTCTGTGGGCTCAAAGATGCCTGAATACAAGTATTGGAACACAGGACAGACTTCCAGCTCAGCTTCCGAACCGCACAGCGCCCTCTAAGGATCTCCTGGAAACCCTGCACCCACCTCCCCCTACTAATCCCTGGCAGTCCCATCAGTAGCAGGGCCGTGATTGCTAAACTCTGGCCCCATGTTCCATTCCCAACCCATTAACTCCTGCAGTCCAATGATGTGTCTGCCCCAGCAGGCTTAAGACAAATCCCCCATGTCGCTGCCTCTAAGCTGGGCATGGCTCTGCAGCAACAGTGGGTGGTGGTGGTAGTCAGCTTGGAGCCACGCTGGGAAACGGACATATCCTTAATACAGCCTTAGCTCTCCACAAACACACGCACGGCATGCACACACCCACAAACACACACGCATCCTGTAGTGGATGTAAAGATACAATGTAGCTTATCACAATTGTATTGTTTTTCTTGTGCTGTGTTTAAGATGGGTTTGAAGAGCCTGTACTGTAAGTGGGGGTTTATAAAGTTGAAATACTTCCACAGCCTGGAACACTTGTGTGTGTGTACAAGGATATTCCTATTTTACAACTAGTTGATGTCTGGGTGTTTCCTGAGGAAAACACTTAGATTTCTAAGGAAAACACCCAATAAAAACCCTCGAGCAGTTCCTCTTACACCTTGCCAATTCTCTGACGTTATCTGAGCAACCAAACACTTTGTTTGTGTGAAGTTGCTCAAATTGAAGGGCAGAGATAATGGTCGTAGTGAGAAATGGTTGTGCTGGAAAGCAGCCAGACAACAATGTGGGGTAAATTATAGGGAATAATCGCCAGACACAGCAAGAGTGCTCAGACTGTCAGTTTTGTGAGTTCTGTCGCAGACTGTTATTGAGTAATGACAGAACAAACGCAGGTTCCAAGTCGGCCGCAATTCATCATCTCTCATCGACAGCCCTGGCTCAGAGACGAATGGAGCAAGGGAATAAAAGAGAGAGAGGGTGCGATGCAGAGGCATGAATAATGGAGAGAGTGCAGTGTGTTTTCCCAGGGCTCAGAGAATTACTCGCACTTTGCAGCATTTAATCAATGACTCCTCCTGTATATTTCAAAGTGCTCCCTTCTTTTCGGTGTGTGGTCAAGCAAGTGCCATGTTATACAGAGAGAGAGACAGCCTCCGACTGTTCCCTCGCATCCCTGGTCCTGGGTGTGCAGTCCAACTTTTTGGAACACTAACTTATTTCAACTCCCCTGACCCCCCTTCCGTCTTCCCTTTCCTCTCTCCTTCCCTCTCACCCTTCCTCTCTCCTTCCCTCTCACCCTTCCCCTCTTCTTCCTCTCTCCTTCCAGCTCCCCCTTCCTCTCTTCTTCCT
>BROE01000011.1:7218976-7234190 GCA_036571765.1 Plecoglossus altivelis | reverse complement strand
TCTCCCCCTTCCTCTCTCTTTCCCTCTCCCCCTTCCTCTCTCCTTCTCTCTCCCCTTCCTCTGTCCTTCCAGCTCCCCCTTCCTCTCTCCTTCACTCCAACTCCTACCTGCTGTTGCTGTGCTGCTCCAGAGCCCTCTGACAGAGAGGAAACCATGAGTGAGAAACAGAGGAGCCAGGCTTTGCTCAGCCAGAGGCTGGGAGGATGGAGGAGTAGGCAGCGGAGACTTTTGGGGCTTGCCGGTTGGCGTAGCGGGAGGGATGCGAGCGCTGGCTCAGATGTAGGGCGAAGTTTACCAGGCTGAGGCCAAAGCTAGTTCATGGGGGAGTCAGCACCGTTTCCTTGGTTACACTTCCTAAGATTTAAACAGGCACGAGACCTAATTAACTAGTCTTCTCCTAATTACATGAGTCTATTAGCCCCCAGGGAGTACCCTCCCATACACACATATCCATCCTTTCTTTTTTTCATCCCCCTCCTCATCTTTCCCCTCTGCCATCTTCCCTCGTGGGAGCAAGAGAGCGTGTAATCTTTATCATGATTACGCGTAAATAAGTACTTACTCACACACATGCACACACACACACACACACCACAGCATTTGCACTCAGGCACAGACACACTGGCAAACACACAGACATTCCAGCACATTCAGCATCAGCATTCTCAGACTCACATCCTCTCTATCCTAGTACATACCGTCTGTGCACACGCACAAACAAGTCATCCTGATCACATTAAGCCTGCATGCACATTAGGGTTGTTTGTACATGCATGAAAATGTACATATGGAGAGATTGTCCTCATATACCAATACAGTTTTACATTAATGCATTTTCACTCTAAATCCTGAACAAATGAGAAAAAGACTCGGACAGCACGATCTGATGCTTCATAAACACACCTACACACCAACACATAAACACAAACACTAACACACTAACACACAAGCACACCTACACGTAAACACCTACACATGAACACACCTACACATGAACACACCTACACACAAACACACCTACACACAAACATTTGGGAACACGCAAGCTAATGAACAGCTCTCAGATTTGGATGAGAATTGCACACATCTGTCATCCAAGGGATCTATTCCTCTTTCAATTCTCTCTTTCTCTTTGGATAGAATGCAGCGGCGAGACAGCAGACGAGCGGATCTGTGAGCCGATCTGTCACTGATCCACGTCCACATCTGACAGAAGCAGAACATCCTCGTTATCCCAGCGTTTGCCTTCGCTCGCTCTCTGGGGATTATGGAAATAGAGTTCCCCCTCCTGCACTCACCTGTTCAGCAGGTAATATCTTTGGAATTTAAGGAGTAGAGGAAGCGGAGAAGGAAGACAGACAGGAAGACAGCTCCGGCAAACAGGAAGAGGAAAGAAGGGCGTGTGTCGATGAACGAGAAGCTTTCAAAGGAATTTAGGCTTCACGTCTGTTTGTTTAATCAAAGTTGCTGTTGGTTGCTGGTGTTGATTTTATGTTTTACGAAGACTTTTACAGTCAGTTTACATACGTTCAGGAATGCGAAAAAGGCTCTAGGGGTAATTTTGCTCCTGGCAGTTTACTGAGGTGAGTACGAAAAATAAGCTTTAGACAGCAATAGTCACACAAGTACTGTGAGACTGTCAGTTCACGTGTAAATATAATTGCCTCTTACTCCCACTCAGCAACAGTGTATACTAAGCCTTTGTTAATGATGGAAACTGTAAGAGGGTTGCTCTGTCTAGATGCAATGGTGTTAATTGGTGCTACCTAGTGAGACGAGACAATCAGTGAGAATGTTCCCACACAAACACACACAAATTCTCTCAGCAAAGTACATATATACACACTTTGACATGAGTTAATCACACACATACTCGTTGACATGTTTCTAAAAAAATTAAAAATAAACTGTCACACAAAACACATACAGAGGAGGCCGGCATGTCCTAAATCTCACACGTGCCCAGTTTGTCAAAGCAAACCGGATTAGCTGTCGGGAGATATACAAAAAGAGGAGCATCACACTCAACACACATACGTGTGTACACGCACACACACACACACATATACATGGATACACACACACGCACATACACACATATGCACACACAGTTCCATGCTACATCGCCGCCTCTGTTCCAGCAGTTAGACTCATCCATAGGATTAGTGCAAATCTGACAGGCCTAGATGAAAACATAACCAGGGCTAAGGCAATTCTGGGGGTTATTAGCCAGCTAGGTGAAAATGCCTTTTCGCTGCGTGTCTTCAGACCTGCCTCTTATAAGGTCAAAGCAGAGGACCATGCAACTCGCTAGCCAACCTGCTACTGTTGCTGACACAAAGATTTTGCTTTCCACTTGGTGAGAGGTGGCCAGGTTGTAACTTGACAGCCTTTAGGAGTGTTTGTGGCCACAGTAGAGAGATCAGAACATGTGTTTGGCTGGTGTAGAAATAGCTGATTTGTTGGGATACATTTTACTATGACAAGGTAGGAAAACAGATGAATGGCCTTAGTGAGAGTGAGAGTGAGAGTGAGAGAGACAGAGAGACAGAGAGACAGAGAGACAGAGAGACAGAGAGAGTGAGAGAGCGAGAGAGAAGGGTCACTGGAATGAGAGATAACATGACTATACTTGAGCTGTCCCTCTCTCCTTCTCTGGCTCTCTGATTGAAGGGCTAATGGGAGGCCTAAAAGCTGAGCCCTTTCCACCTCCGTCCCTCTTTCCTTCCCTGGATGAATACACAGTAATGCCAATAAGCTGAGCCTCTGCGTTTGTTTCTGGTATGATCCCTCCCTCCGTCTTGCTCCAGGCTGAATTAGACGGAGGAGAGGAGAGCGGGGAGGAGAGGTTACAAAAAAGCTCCTTTCGCCCCCCAAAAAATTACAGAGGAGACAGAGAGAAAGACTTAGAAAGAGAAAAGAAGGGATAAGGGCTTAAGCCCTCTCAGGGGTGCGGTATAAATAAAGACAGTGTTCTCATCCGTCCAGGCGCCATTTCTTTCTGTTCCTTTTGTCTCGCTTTTTTTTCTTGACTTCCATGTGAACTCTCTCTGCTCCCTCATCCTCCGTGAGCCTTGAGAGAAGAAAAGCGGGGCCAGGAGAGAGCAGTGATATAGCTCTTAGGCGTAGACCTACCATAACCTTTGTTTCATGCTTCTAAGATAACCTCTCTCTCTCTCACACACACACGCACAGGTTATATCTCCCTCTCCTTCTCTCACTATTTCAGTATTTATCGCTTCATCCGTTTCCATTTTACTCCCCATTTGATTGCGTTCCATGAAAGACCGGAAACAAGAACATCTTCCCACTTCCATGGACCCCAAAAATAACTCGAAACGGAAGACATGAAACGCTATATTCTCAAACCAATCATAGCCCTTTTTGTAGACCCGATAACTGACAAAAGTAGGTTTGATCAGCCAGAAGGTGTCTCCTTAGGTTAGCTAGCGATCTGGCTAAGTCTCCTGGCGCCTGCCGTACGGTTGGTAATTAGCAGGGAAGAGCGACGCAGCGTCCACCCAGAGAGAGGATCTGCGTTGACGTGCGCGGACAGATCCATTCCCTTGACGTGCCCGTCATCATCGTTTCTGTAAGCGAGGCTTTCATCCCGACAGCGAGTTTGTCAATAATGCGCTCCGGATCTCGAGGTTCCACAAAACTAATGGCAACTTCTTGAAAGTTTCTTAGGGGGTTTTATCTTCTATGCCTTGGAGACCACAGGGATGATGGACTAAACAAATAAATGAGTTGAGGGAGTAGAAATGAAGAAATAAACAGACGTCTTGTTGTTGCGAGGGCACAGCTCTCTGCTCCTGTCAGTGCAGAAGCGCACGCGACGGTTTCGCAGGGAAATTAGCCGTCTCTAATGCCAGCTAAGCTCTTAAACTGCTCATTTCAAGCCTTTTGTTACCTTGTTTTTGTCCATCCCCCCCTCCACACACACACATACACACACAGGCACACGTGCACACACACACATACACACACAGGCACACGTACACACACACACCACTGCCTTCCCTCCTTCAATCTTTCCCTCCCTCCTTCACACCCCGCTATCTCTATCTCCCCCGTGTGCTGTGCAGCGGGTTCGAGGAGAGGAGCACGGTCAAGTTGGTGCCGGGCGGGTGGGCAACGTGCCACAGAACTCGAGCTCGCTGGCTGACTTAGCCCCGTTCGTAAGAGGATGCTACTCTGATAGAGGTCGACTTGAGGCCAGACGCACTTTAGAGAGGGAAGAAGGTGTTAACCAGGTTACCTGCGGCTTACTCTCTCTTCCCTCTCACTGTCAGTGTACGCTGAGGAGACAGGGTAGCCAACAGGGATGAAGGAGAGGGGAGAGAGGAAGTAGACGAAGCACAAAGAGAAAAAGGAAGGAAGGAGTTGAGAAGAGACAGTAAGAGCAGAGGGAGAGGCCCAGACAATGAGAGAAAAAGGGGGAAGGGGAAGGGGGGGAGGGGAGGGAATCTTACTTCAGAGAGTAGAACTCCTCAAATGTGAGGGAATGTTGCGTTCCCTTTCAAAAACCATCAAAGTGAGTCAGAGGGATGGTAGAACGAGGGAGGGGAGGGAAGGGGAGGAGGGGGAGTTGAATTGAAAAGAGCGGCTATGAAAAACAGGAGAACGGTTTCTCAGATGTCCCTTGTGAATTTCCCTATCTCTCTCTCTCTCCCTTCGCCCCCTCCCCCCCTGTTCTTTGTGAAGGACTAGAGCTACAGGAGAGTGGTGGACTCCTGCAGGGTAGTAGTAGTGACTACCAGAAAGAACATGTCCTTGTTCCCCCCCTACCCGCCAGTCATCTCACCCAGTCAGAGGAACATGAACACTGAGGAGTCACCCAGTGATACTCCTTTACAAGGTGTATCTGAGGTGGGTGACCGTCTGGGAGGGAGCGCACATCCCCTCCCAAGAAGGGCAGAGGGGAAAGATAAACAAGGGAATGCAGATGGCGAGGGAGGAGACACTGACAATCTCCTGCTTTGATGTAGCATGCCCTGAGTGTTTTCACCTCAAACCTCCGTTATGTAACACACCGCCATAACTGTGTGCCCCAATAATGCCATGTCCTGACCTCTAATGAGAGGAGACAGACAGCATCTGGTCCATGACAGGCAGGCAGGCATCCCTCCCGCTCCCCTCTCTTATCCTCCCATCCCTCCCTCCTGCTCTCCTCCTCCATTTCTCCCAGCCAGCAGGGAGTCCCGACTAATTGAGGGAAATGAAGAGAAGGATGGATTGTTGTTGTTTGTGACTGGAGCCACAATTAAAGCTGTCAATAAGTATTAGAGACAGCATGGGCCAGGCAGGCTGTCAGGTCTCTGGAGGACACACACACACACACACACATTTGACTTCAACACATTCATTGTGTTAGTCGCCTTTCTTCTTCCCTCCTCTCCTCTCATTTTCCTCTTCACCTGTCTGCTGGTCCTTTTTATCAGGACAGTTCTTCTAGAGAGCCCCCTAGCCAACCAAGCAGCACTATCACTCTGTTAGACCCAGGAGAGAGAGAGACAGAGAGACAGAGAGAGAGAGAGAGAGAGAGAGAGAGAGAGAGAGAGAGAGGGTAAATGATGAACTTGAACAGAAACTGCAGTAGTGAAGGTTATGTATGCAAGTCCCCACAGCAAACGACTGTTTACATCAGTTGTTGCTTTGATTTACATAAAACTTCACGATCATGCTCCCCAACCTCACGTATCCCTCCCCTGCATGGCGTCTCTGCATTCTAGCCCCTCAGTGTTGCATTCAACGGGTCTGTCGTCCGGCTGGCCGGAAACATCCACGCAACGGTCATGCTGGTGTGCGTTGGAGAAGTGATGAGGCCATGAACTCTGGGTAACCCGCCGCTTGGAATACCTCAGAAGATGCGCTCTGCCACAGGCTCCGACAACGCCGCACTGCTCTGAGGAACTTTCCAGATGGCTGAATGTCTGTCCACCTTTGTCTCACTTCAACGTGATCTGCAAAATCTGAATATAGGCAGGGTACTGCCTGTGTATCTGGACAGGATATGAGAATGCAGCGTTATGATCAGGGTTGGTTATCAGTGGAAGTGCATGGCCTGAACAACGGATTTGAATCGATATCTGGGAACAAACAGTGATGTACTCTAATCAACAAATGGTAGGTAATTTGATCAATGAATAACTGCAATTTTGAGTGACAGAAAACTGCTTTAGTTTGAATTTTGAGTCCACTTGCTAAGTTAAATTAAATGCTGATGAGCAAACTGATATGCAAGAATGAAGGACACGTAGAGCAAAAGACAGTTGGAGAGAGCAGTGTACTGTACTAACTACAGCAACCTGATGAGTCAGGTGTAACATCATCAACCAGGCCATGCGCGTGCACACACACACACAAACATACACTTTACACACACATACACAAACAAACACACACAAACATACACTTCATGCACAAAACACACTTCCCACACAGATAGACCCTCTCGCTCCCCTTTGGAAATGAACCTCACACACATATTCACACACTACACCACACACACACTACACCACACACACTACACCACACACACACACACACACACACACACACACACACACACACACACACACACACGTACTACCCTTGCCAGGTGCAGCTATGATTACGAAGGAACATCAGGACAGCAAAGATCTATTCTTGGCCAAACCAGATTGAATTAAATCCAGATTAATCCGGTTGAAATTGTGTCATTCTTCAGAGAGACACTAAATCCTAATCAAGTTATTCAACCTCCCCATCTCCGATCTCCCCATCTCCGAACCCCTTCCCCTCCTCCTATCACAGTCCCAGAGTGAGTAGAAGCCAAAAGGGTTGGTCAAAAACCTAGAGGAGACCTCCTTGAAGACCTGCACTAAACTGTTCCCCGGAGGACACTGGATCCTAAATCCCATGCCAACACGTTAATCTGAGATCCCTAATCTGCAATCCCCCCTGTCAATCTGATGGAATCCAAGGATCTCTTTCTATCTCGCTGCTCTCTCACTGGGGTTGTTGCCTGTCCTCCAGTTCCAGCAGGAGTTCTTATCTCCACTCGATGATGAGTGGGGTGATAAAGCAGTGGCACTGATATGAAAAGGGGCATGCACTGAGCAACAGCCTTTGTTCCAGGGTCTCTGGAAGCAGTATGGAAGGGGTGTGTCTGTGAGGTAGTAATTGAACAAAGGCTTCGCTCTGTGTGTGTGTATGTGTGTGTGTGTGTGTGTGTGTCTGCCTGTGTGTAGGGGATTTAAGGGCACTCAGTGGTACAATTAGTGGTACTTATTAATGGTTAGGGAGAGCAGAATTTTAAATGGGAAAGAGTTGTCAGTGCTCAGTAGTATAGTAAAACAAGCCTAAGTGTTTGTGTTTTGGGGTGTGAGTTTGTGAGTGTGTATGAGATTGGGAGGATAGCAACAGGATGGAAGAGGAGGTTTTCCCTGACAGAGTGGACGTATTCATCCAACAGAACATACCGTGCGTGCGCACACATCCAAGCTCATCATCATCCTCATGCTCAAAAACACAATTTCACATCTAAGTGAGCACCACAGACAGACACTGACTGCCTCGTTGTGACGGCCTCCTCCCCATGTTGATGGGCGTGGGATGACGTGATGGAGGTAAAAGGGGAGTCTGGAGCAACACTCATCTGGGTGAGATGTGTTGGTTTAGGGAGACTACCATGGCAGTACATGTGGCCGTTTGAACATTCAACGCATTGTCCAAACCAACAGACAATATGTCTGTATACATACTAAAAGGCCTGCATTTGCCATTTCAAAGAAATAATAGCCTTCCCCCCTAAGGGCCTGTGCTTACCCCTACTGCTCCAGTTCATTTTCCCTCTTCCTTCTTAAATTGCTTCCTCAGGCAGCATAGCGGCAGAGGGTGGTGGGAGGCGGTCCGGAGTGGCGGTTGGTTTTGTTCCGTTTCCTGATAGTGTCGGTATGGTTTGTTGACACCCTGTGTTCCAGGTGTTATGGGGTCCGGGAATTTGACAGCCCTCCTTTGTCTGCTATCCACAGCTTCTCCCTGTGCTGCTGTTGCAGGTTGGTGAGCAGAGTTAAGGAGGTTGTTACTGTGGTATGGTCCACAGTGAGAGTATTCATGTTAAACAGCGGTGGTCAAGTCAAATCAATTTCTTTACAACGCGTGTTTTAAAGGCAATCAATGCTGAACAAAGTGCAGTACAAAGTTGTGCACAAGTGAGAGAGTGAACATGATAGGGCTATATCATGTGTCTGACGTGGTCGGAGTGTGGAGGCGCTAGGGTGATGAATGGAGGGAGGAGAGAGAGTAAGGAATGTGGAAGGACAGAGACAGAGGGAAGCAGCAGGAGGCCCATTCCCTTGAGCTTCTGGTGTCTGTTCCTCGCCCGATCTTTGCCACGCAACTGTTCTCTCTTACCTGTGCTCTGAGACACACTCTTCTCGTCTCCTGGGGGTAAGGAGGAGACAGAAAGTGGGGGAGAGGGGTGGGGGAGAGGGAGTGGGGGGAGAGAGAGAAGGAATGGAGAGAGAAGGAATGGAGAAAGAGTGAGACGTTTCTGACAACCTAGCCAAACCTCCAGTTCCCTCCAACTCCCTTGTCAGTGAGCGAGCCTGGGGATGAGAGATGAGAGGGAGAAGATGAGACAGAGATGAAGAGATGGAGAGAAGGAGAAGGGGAGGACCTGCATCCATCCATCTTGCCCCACCTCTATGGCGGTTCTCCAGGGTTATCCTGGGAGAGAGAAACCAACCTTCAAAAGGGAACAAGCCCCAACATCTCTTCAGTGTTCTCTCCATGATTCTTTGACTTTGCCTTAGCTGTCTCCCACCCACCAAACAGAGTGAAACACCTGGTAGCTTTTTTCCCACTTATACACTTTTCTTTGTATGTACTCTGTAGGAGTTTACTTAGTACACATCATATCTGGTCAGTGAAGGCTGAGTAGGTAAGGGTTATAAGGCTGGGCCTGGGGCAGAGCTGGGGCTAGAACAAGGACTAGGGCAGAGCTGGGGCTAGGACAAGGACTGGGGCAGAGCTGGGGCTAGGACAAGGACTGGGGCAGAGCTGGGGCTGCTCCCATCTTAATTGAAGAGAGAATTAAAGGAGAAAGGCTGGAGAGCAGGATGTGAGAGAGGAGGGGTGGGCTTGTCAGACAGGTTGCGATTTTGTAATTAGCTGACAAAACTGACAAGGGAACGCAGCAAGCGGCTGGAGCATTAGATTAAACTATGATCTGTATTTAACACAGAGAACAGAGCGCTCTACTACCCAGGGAACAGCTCATCAAGCCATCTATCTCTCCAGCCCCTCTCTCCATCCACCTCTCTTTCTAGCGGGTCTCTCCATCCACCTCTCTCTCTAGACCGTCTCTCCATCCACCTCTATCTCTCTTTCTTTCTCTATACCATCGCTCTCTTGATTGCTCCCTCAATTTCAATCACCTCTTTTGATCTCTCTCTCTCACTCTCTACCTTTCTATCTCCATCCAGCTCTCTTTCTGTTAGTCTCTCTCTCTGTTTCTCTCTCTTTTTCCTTCATACCAGTCTAAAGGGTTGTTATTCCCATCCTGCTGCTCCCTAGCCCCCCAGTCCTAGCCCCCCAGTCCTAGCCCCCCACAGTCCTAGACCCCCCCAGTCCTAGCCCCCCAGTCCTAGCCCCCCACAGTCCTAGACCCCACAGTCCTAGCCCCCCACAGTCCTAGCCCCCCACAGTCCTAGCCTGCCTGCTAAAGATGTTTGCATTGCTCATTCTCTTGTACCCTCCTAAAAGCACAGGGGTGTGCTCAAACCTCAAAACCAATGTTTCCCTAAAATACAGAAAGCTCACAAATGTGTGCGTCTTTTCCTCTGGAGTACAGTGCCATCCTCCACAGCACATAAGGCACACGGCAGACTGTGCCTTTAATGTACTTCTATCATTTGCTTGCTTACACTGCCTCTCGAACACATCCAGAGAGATTTCAAGCAATACAAGCTTATTTCCCTTGCACAAACTCTACACTGCACCCCCTTCCTCCCTCCTGCCTCGCCTCCGTTTCCAAGCATTTTCTCCCCCGCCTCCTACATTTTCTTGGTTCCCTCTCGTTCCCTCCCTCTATCCCTCCCTTCTTCCCTTTCTCCATGGTACAGATATGGGATTTAAGCTTTTTAAGGGTTCACAGGCAGGGCAGGCATTTCTGGCATACAGAAAGTTCCACCTCAGTTATGTTTTAGTTTTGGAAGAAAGTTTTTTGAGTCCACATTTGCTGGTTGTGGTCCAAACGTATACTCCACACAGACCTGACATGATATAAAACAGATGGGCAGAGACAAGGACAGACTGCTGAACCTCCACTGCTAGATATACAGTACAGACCTTGTCTTATAGGCATCACTCTGTCCACACTCTCGTTGGTGTGTCAGGCCAGAAGAAGAGTGCGTGTTCAGGGGCAAATCGAACGCTCTCGCAACAGTCTTTTCTGACGGAAGTCATGATGTCTGTTTCTTTTAGCAGCGAAAAAACTCACATTTCGGAAAAATACGTTTCACATTTTCAAGCTTGTCAGAGATGCCCAGACCTGACTGGGCCCAGACAATGTCTGTGTATTCTCTTTCACCAAAGGAATAGAAGGAAAGACAATTCTCGCTGTCTCTCCCTGGCAGTTTGTTCAGGACCTGAAAGGAGCTCAACAATGTCAAAGATTTGCCTTTCAGGTGCTAGAAGGTGAACTATACTTTTGAAAGAACTATGCTGCACAGGGTGTGTTGGCAGCTCTCCTTCTCTTAGATATCGTCTGTCTGTCCTTCTGTCTCTCTCTCTGTCTCTCTCTGTCTCTCTCTGTCTCTCTCTCGTTGCTCTCTCTCTGTTCTCTCTCTGTCCTCTCTTCGTGTCTCTCTCTGTCTCTCTCTGTCTCTCTCTGTCTCTCCTCTCTGTCTCTCTGTCTCTCTCTGTCTCTCTCTGTCTCTCTCTGTCTCTCTCTGTCTCTCTCTGTCTCTCGCTGTCTCTCGCTGTCTCTCTCTCTCTCTCTGTCTCTCTGATTTTTAGGAAAACCTTGGGGAGATGTGGGTGATAGCACTTTGCTTTCATGTCATACTAATTATTCGCTGTCTGTGTTATCTCTCCCAAGATCAAAGGACAAAAAACAGCTCTCTGCGCCTCCCTCTCTGATTAGCCGAACGCTGGAGAAAGAGAAAGCTCAAACTGTTGCAAAACTGGCATTTCTCCTGCCAGCTATCATCTCCATTTCCTCAGTCACACACTGCATCTGTCGAGGTTTCTCTGTGACGCGATCTTTATTTCAAGACAGAGCAGAACACATCGTGGTGGGGCAGGAGACTCCAATCAGAAGCGAGCTCTCACTGGAGACAGATGTTTCGTTTGTCAATCTGGAACAAACAATATCAACTGGGCACGTATAAGGCTGCGGAATAAGATTGGATATTGGAGAAGGTTTGGATATTGGTCTGCATATTCCTTCTCCGTTCACAGTGTGTCAGTACATGTGACTGGCAGAGTTGTAGACCCTGGTTGTAGCGGGGGAGGGGGGGAGTGGCGGATTATTGCCAACGGTAACATCTGTCATACGCCTTCCCTCACTGGAAGCAACACCCAATAGAAAGGTTCATTGTGACTCTCGATTGGATGGTTGGTGATTTTGGATGTTGACTGCCATGGTGACAGTGAAGTGGAGAGAATGTTTTTTATTTTTGTCAGTCATAAAAAATGAAAGAGGACGCAAACAGAGATTCTATCTTTGAATCCAGGGAACACACAGTGTCCCTACTCACCCTGTAAAGTCTAACTTGACCTGATAGCTCTCAGGCTAATTTACCAGCCGTGGTAGTGTGTGTAAGTAATATGGTACTTCAGTCAGCATAACTAACCACGCTCACCAAGTGGGTTTCTATTACAGTAAAGCCCATTTCATACTGCTTATCTGTAGCTGGTCTCTGTAACCGGGCTAGGCCCAGGGGATTGGAGGACTGGTAATACTGAATATACAGGAAGTGGAGCAGTATGACAAGAACATGGAAATGACTGCTGAAATGTGGGGAACTGATAATGTGGTGTCTGGCTGGGAAAAGGGATGATGTCTCTGCAGAACCCCCCGCCCCCCCCCCCCCACACACACACACACACACACACACACACACACGCACACACACACGCATACATACATGCATACAGACATCACAGCCAGGAACACATAAACCAAGTCCACATCACAAGCAGTTATGCCTTTTGAACACGTCGTCAAGCATGCATGTGCAAACACAGAGAAACAAAAGGATTTAGGATTTAGGGGGAGGGGCGTTGAGAGGGTGGGGGAGTTCGGTTGGCAATTGCTGAACTGTGAATAACGACAATGTTAGAAATATCAACAGGTAATTGATGTGTAAATGAGAAACTAAAAGGCTCTCGTTCATCTCAATACCCCTGAGCCTGTTTCAATCTCCAAGCTTGCCCCAGGGGGCCGGGCCGGGAGAAGGGGACGGCGGTTCACTGATGTGGTGAAGAATCTCAGGGAGGGTGTTCTGCTTGATGACACTGACCCCTGAGCTGACCTCTCTCACCATCGCCCTGGGTGATCCGAGTTACAGGTGACACAGCATCCACGCGTGACAAACTGTATCATTACCTTGATCCTCCAGAAAACACACATACAAAGGCACTACACACACAGACGTACAAAGACACACACAGACGTACAACAACACACACAGAGATGTACAAAGACACACACAGATGTACAAAGACACACACAGATGTACAAAGACACACAAATATCAGCCGGCCCCATTAGTTGCAGACTGGGGACATGGGAGTTGCCTGGAATACAAGGTAGGTAAGGTAAATCTCCCCCACAAATACACACACTGATACACACACACAGCCCTTGGCCCCCTCCCTTCAGATTAGCATCAAATGACCAATCAGAGCACAGTGGCTCCTTTGGGCTATGAAGGACTGACAGAATTGTTGACAACACAGATGTATTTGAGACAGAGAAAGCAAGACAGAGAGAGAGAGAAACAGACAGACAGACAGACAGCGAGAGGGAGAGAGAAAGAAAAGAGCGATAGAGGTAATAAAAACAAATGGAGAGAGGACATGAGACGTACAGAGAGCAACAGAAAGATATAGAGATGGGGAAGAGAGAGAGAGAGAGAGAGAGAGAGAGAAAGAGAAAGAGAGAGAGAGAGAGGCGATCTGCATTAAATAGCTAGGATGGCTTTGCTCATGTGTGAAACATGTGGTAATAGTATTCATTCTACCTGGTGATCAGGCCCAGCAGGACTAGTGTGTGTGTGTGTGTGTGTGGTGTGTGTGTGTGTGTGTGTGTGTGTGTGTGTACGCGCACACACACACACACACACACACACACACATGTCTGCCATGAATATTTCATGAACAGAGCCATAAAATCACATCTTTAGAATCACAGATTAATACACAAGAGACTCAAGAAGGGACTATGGGCTGCAAGAGAAGAGATGGATGTGTGTAAGTGTGTGTGCTTACGTGTGTGTGCTTGCGTGTCCCTGCATGTGTGGCAGTGTATGTTCTCTTCTCTCTTTCTGTTGTGTGCGAGCGTTTTCAGCAAATGATATCCTCATTTGTATTTCACAAGACTTTGGAAAAAAACAAACATGGAGCACATTTACTAGGGGGTCTAACAATTGCTTATCGGAGCCAATACACGCGCACACCTTCATGCAGTAATGCACATCTCCTGGACACAGTGAAGAGGGGTTTTGAAATCTGCTCCAAGTGGGAAGCAGAAAGATCTGGTGGAGGGAGGGTGGATGGAGGAAGACAGTAAGATAGGAAGAGGGTTGCAGGGAGGGTGGATAGAGGGAGAGAAGATGGAAGGTGGGTGGAGGAAGATAGTATGGAAGGAAGGTAGAGCTGAAATAAAGAGGTGTGTCATTTGTTTTCTCTCATGCCGCTCTATCACTTCTGGGTTCGGCTCAAGGAAGAGGTGGACTTTGTGAGTGTAGGTGTGTGTGTGTGTGTGCATGAGTGAGTGTGTGAGTTGTTGATAATGTATGAGATGCCTGTTGGCCCTGTCCTATTGACCTTGAGTTATTTGGCTTCTGCGTCCACTCTCGCTAATTACCAGGGGACACACTCCAACAAACACACACACAGTACACACGCACCTCCTCCCCCTCTCTCCCTGCAGACCCCCACCTTTGCCCTCCTAAATAAGTGAAGATTGTTAAGTGCTAGCTTTCTGGGGCAAATATCACTGTATTCATTCTGTGGCTGCTGTGTATATCGTCCCCCAACTTCCCACCCACCTACCCACTCCCACGTACACACACACACACTCCCACGTACACACACACACACACACACACACACACACACCAAGACAGTCCTATTATGCCAGTCAGGGTTAGCTTAAACTGTAGTCTTTTTTCACCCCTAGGCCTAACTAGGAAGTCTAGTCAGCTAGGACACACACACAGATGTGGCCTAGATATGACCACTGCTACACACAAATGCACCCACATATACAGACACATACACAGAAAACTAGCATGAGTCATGCATTTCCAACCAAGGAAAGAACATGGAGTCCTTGTGGAGGAAAGCGAAGGGATATCTTCTAGCTCATGGGGAAGTGGTGAATATTACTAGTTTAAAAACTCCAACTCAACTATGGCTGCATCCTGCTGACTTGTTAATGCGACTAACACAGCAAACGTGATAACGACAGCAACATCACAATCAAATGAATTAAATTAGTGGGAGAGCAGAACAAAGCAGGCTTTTTGAAATGCATGGAATTGAAATGGAGAAGTGTTAATCACCTCTGGGATCATTTCTGACAATGGAAGCTGAGCGATTCTTCGTGCAAGCACAGTGATGCTTGAGGATCCACACGTGTAGCGCGCGCACGCACGCACGCACGCACGCACGCGCGCACACACGCACACACGTTTCAAGTCGCACACACTGTCTCATCTGTCTCATACAGTACAGATGAATGCTCACATAAGTTCCATAAATGTCAGCTACATAGACATCTCTACTTGTGCGTGTGCATGTGTGTGCGAGTATATTTGTGTTGCTTCAGAAAAGACAGAAATCCGGTTTAGGTGTTGAGGAGATAAGGAAACAATCACAGCTCTCTGAGCCTCTCTCAGCCAACGTCACCAATATAATCTGCCTCTGCACCCCTGAAACAAACCCTGCCTGTCAGGGCCCACGATTCCCCCCTCCTCCCCCCTCCTCCCCCCTC
>BROE01000011.1:7199615-7218807 GCA_036571765.1 Plecoglossus altivelis | reverse complement strand
AAGTCGCACACACTGTCTCATCTGTCTCATACAGTACAGATGAATGCTCACATAAGTTCCATAAATGTCAGCTACATAGACATCTCTACTTGTGCGTGTGCATGTGTGTGCGAGTATATTTGTGTTGCTTCAGAAAAGACAGAAATCCGGTTTAGGTGTTGAGGAGATAAGGAAACAATCACAGCTCTCTGAGCCTCTCTCAGCCAACGTCACCAATATAATCTGCCTCTGCACCCCTGAAACAAAACCCTGCCTGTCAGGCTGCCAGATTCCCCCTCCTCCCCCCTCCTCCCCCCTCCTCCCCCCTAAGCTTGCTCCCAGACACAGACAGAGAGAATAGAGAGTGACAGAAACCGCCAGCCAACCTTTGGTTTCACTCAGATTCCCTCCTCTATCTGCTCATCTGTCGTTCCCCTGCTCTTCTTCTCTGCTGGAGGGCGCAGCTCACACACTCCCTCCAGTCCTCTGGCACGCGGAGCAGCCCTCGCATAAACCTTGTTGTCTATCCCACACGCACACATGTGCACGCACAACCTTATCCACTAACCTCACCTGCCATTTCTCAGAACTCGTCCCCCTCCCACACACACACACACATCACATGAGAGAATGTTAAATCTGCTTTTATTTTACTTGTACTTGCTTTTACAGCATACAAACAAACCAAGTTGGTCAAACAGACTAATTATATAGACTGACAAACATACAGCTGACTGGTTATATAACTGGACAGACAGACAGAGACAGACAGAGACAGACAGAGACAGAGACAGACAGACACAGACAGACACAGACAGACACAGACAGACAGAGACCGACAGAGACAGACAGAGACCGACAGAGACCGACAGAGACCGACACAGACAGAGACCGACAGACACAGACAGACACAGACAGAGACAGACAGAGACAGACAGAGACAGACAGAGACAGACAGAGACAGACAGAGACAGACAGAGACAGACAGACAGACAGAGACCGACAAGTAGCAAAGTAAAGACATGAGTGGAGGCACACGTAGTCATGGGTTTTGAGATTAATCCCAGCTTGCTCTTCTTCAATCACATATACGTAACCACCAGAGATCGGACTCCACGAGGCACTATTAGGTGGATTGTCTCCCAAAATCCCCGATAATCTGTTGCACTGTGGCAAGAGCGAGAGACAGATTAGACTGGATGAGTGGATGGACGGAGACTTTGAGAAAAGATTCCTGCGTTGAGACGCTGAGCAAATGACTGGATAAACAGTGTCAGTTGCATTCTGACTTTTGACCCCGAGCATTTGACCGATAAACCTAAACCTCTCATCAGCCAAGACTTCACATCTTTTGAAGGCAAAGACACACTGACAAACGCACACATCTGATGATAATACTCTTCTGACTCTTCTGACTCAGCCATGACAAAGATGCCCGTGTGATGTAACTGACAAGATTAGGTTGTTCCAGAGTGATATACTTGACGTGTGACGCAACAGTAACATAAATCAATCAAGCCAAGACAACACACCCCATCACTGAATGATGTAACAGAGGTTAAAGTACTGTAGAGTACACATGATGAACAAAAACAACAGTGTATTAAATGTCAGGTGTTGCTGTTGTGTGTGTGTGTTTGTGTGTGCGTGCATGTGAGGTCTAACATCTGAAACCTGAAATCTCTCTCTGTCTCTCAGTCTCTCGGAGGATTATTTTCTCATCAGAGGACAGTCATCGTGTTCTTGTTCTGAACACCTGAGGTCCCCAACAAACATTTTCCTGTTCCTTCGCTTTGTTCCCAGTCCCCAGTCCCCTCCACACCACTAGACAACAAACAACTAGCAGAAAGGAGCAGACAGGAGCTGAGGCTAGGGGAGGCTGAGGTGGAGTGGTAACACTTGTGAGAGACAAGAACAGAGAGAACAGGACCGAGAGATAAAGGAAGGAGAGAAAGGAGGGAGACAAACGTCAAGTTCAAAAGGCATGGGCTTTCATTGGGGCTGTAATTGAGCTTGAAATTTGCCCTCGTATTCTCAGTTAACAGCAATAAGAAAAGGAAGACCCTCCCTTTTCTCCTTTCATTCTCTCCATCTCTCTAATCGTGGTCTGGTCTTCCCAGGAGGAGATGAAAGTAGCATCAGGTCGACCCAGACCCAGGTTATGAATATTTAAGTCTCTTGTTTATACTGGGGTCTTTGAAGACTTTCACCCTCATCCCTCCCTCCCTCCTTCGCTCCTTCCTCCTCCACCCTATCCAATCATCTGTTTGTTATTACCCGCACACAGTCATTTCATCAGCCCTCTCCCTCTCTCATCCCTCTATTCCTGTCCTCCGTCTACTAGGCCAGGCTCTGGTTACATATTAAACCCAGGTTCCCTCCAGTGTGGTCTGGCTGGAGGGCAAGGGAGCGAGGGGGGCAGAGAGGGGCGGAGCCAGGATGTAGTGGCGCCTGCCACGCAAATGCCTCAGGTGGAGAGCGGATATTGGATATCAAACAGTTTAATATGTTGCTTCAAATGAACCGGCGGCGCCAAAGGGTGCAGATGGCACAATCTAGTCAATGGCAGCAAGCGATGAGACAGTGGCATGGAGACACAGCGAGACAGCGCTCAGGGACAGGGACGTCCTCTGGTGGGAGGGGCTGCTCCTTTAGGGACTCAATTCTTTTGAAAAAATGTCCAGAAAAAAATGGAACCCTTGTGAGCCACTATTTCTTTCCCTCCTGAATGCTAAAATGGGCCAAAACACAAAACAAGCTCAATAGAAAAAAATAGTGAGGAAGCAGTGAAGCGAGGCTGGATGGTTTAAAACAGTGTTATGCTGGGTAAGTCCTGGGCATCGACACTGACAGGAGCTGGATGTAGTGCTCCCAATAGCAATGTATTGGTGTGGTCCTGTCAGTTGTAGAATGTAATGGGATGCTAATCTGCCTCTTCAGTTTCTCTCTCACACACAGTACATGCGTGTGTGTTTAGATGTGTGTTTACTGAATCAACGGATAATGTAGAAGCAAGTGTGCGTGTGCATTTCTGTGTGCTGAATGTGTGTTCGGAGTTTGCATATATGTGTTTGTTATTTGTGTGTGTCCAGGCACAGGGCCCATTCCCTCAGAGCTGTCTCCCTAAGAGAGCTTCTTATTGAGGTTAAGAGCCTACACATACACATCAACAAAAACAGACACAAACCCACACAGACACACAAATTCTCACATGCTCCAGTCCAATCGGACACAGTTCCTCAGGGTGCACGATGAAAAGAATATTTGAACACGGTGCTGTCTGAGCGATCACTTATGCATATTTCATGCAGCTAAGCCTCACTCTGGTATCATAAAACAGATTAATTGGACATTAACTCAAACATTAATCGATTTGGAAACTATATATCTGTATTATTCCTCCACTCTTTACCCTTCTCTCTGTCTCTCTCTCACTCCCTCTACATTTGAACTGTGTGTGTACTAACTCTCTTCTGTCACCCTCTCACTTTAAGGACACAGTCAGCTACACTAGCAGGTTCTCCTTGAATACTTGTGTCTTGTACTGGTAACTTTTAAGAGTGTGTATCTAAATGTGGGAGTGTTTGTTTGAGAGGTGTGTGTCCTGTATGTGTGTGCGCTGTGTGTGTGTGTGTGTGTGTGTGTGTGTGTGTGTGTGCTGTGAGTGGTTTGGAGGGTTCCTCTGGGTGACTCCCTCTATCTGGTCCTGTCAGAGGTAGAGAGGCAGAGAGGAAGAGAGGGAATGAGCGAGAGGAGAAAAGGATTCACCTGGGGATTGAACAGAGCAGGGGAGGTAAAGAGTTTTGCTGCAGGGCAGCAGCAAAGTCCCTGTGAACGTCAGAGGACTTTACAGGGACTGTCTGCTGTCTCTAGCAATACAAGCCTGTACTGCAGGTCTGACAACATACTGGGCTTGCTTCACACACACACACACACACACACATTCACTCATACACACCAAATACTTGATAAAACAAACATGCATACTGATGCACATACTTCAATATTACACACTTTGACACACACACACTCCAAATATGCGCACCACCGCACACACATACTGAAGCACATGGAGCAATTACACAGTAAAACACATACACATACGCATTGTGTTATCTTCGCAATGCTTCTGAACTATGTTTGTCAAACTGATACCGAGGTAAGCTTATTTGTGTCGATTCCAATGGCTGCAGTGTGTGATGTTGAGCAACCCAACGTGTACATGTTCTGCTTGTCCATGCTTTATTTCTCAAACAGAGGAATCTTCCCCATATGTATTATCATGTAATCACTACCTGTACTGTAGGTGAATCGAGCCTGGCACAATTCTCTCTCCGTCCCTAAGTCAAGTAACAAGATGAAGTTAAACAAACAGTAAACTGGTTTCCTTTTCCTTCTCCTCATCTGTCTCTGCATTGGCCACCCTGGCCTGCTATGACAGCTCCCAAGTTGTTCTCTGTTCATAACAACTCCCCTCCCAGACGGCTTATCGTCCATCAATGTTCAGACGCTAGCATAGGCTTTTGCCAACACGGTACTCTTGTTGCCAGAGCACTTATCATTGGCTTTTGAGGCCAATAGTATGTGCGTATCTGTGTCCACTAAACCCAGAGAAGAGATTAGATCAATTAGGACAGGCAGTGACAAACAATGTGTACATGGGTCTCTCTGAAGAAAAAGAGGGAGGAGGAGAGAGAGGGAGGGAGGGAGATAGATTGAGAGGAGGGAAAGTGAGAAGGAGGGAGCTTGAGCAAGAAAAGAGAACAAGCCGATGTTGTATTGACTATCCATACATCAATGTTCATCTTTTCCCCAGCACAATTCCCTTCACCCCTCTCTCCCTGCCCTCTCATATCACCTGAACACCTCTCCTAGTCACCGGTGTCTCTCGTCGCCACTGTCCCTTCACCTACCCATGATGCAGTGCATGAATGGTGCAGAGGGCTAGCGCATACAGACCTGGCCCTGGGAGCTAACTCCCCACCTGCCTGGAAACAGAGAATGATGGACTCGTCAGCTTCTACTTCCATTAGTAAAGTGTTTCTTGTTGGCGAACTAATGAACTGATGAAAGATACAGCCACGAAAATGAATGGATTCCATGTTTGCTTGTTGTATTTCTCAGGCAACAGGAACTTGTGTCACAAGTTATCGGAGGCCAACCGTCGAACCTGTTGGCGGGCTGTTGAATCAGCAGAAGAGAAAGACGTAGGGAGGGTGAGAGGAGGAGGGGGGCTGGCTGAAGGGTATTTAGAGGGTAGAACACAGAAGTGTGGGGTGTGCAGGAGAATAAGATGTGCTATTGTTAATGTTACAGTAAATTAATATTCGTGTGAGGTCACCTATAACAGGGGAGCAGGCGAGCCGTGAGAGACATGCTAATGGAAGCTGTCACTGAGATGGGTGGGGGGAGAGAGGCTGGGGAGAGAAGGGGATGGAGGGAAGTGAGGAGAAAGGAGGAGGAGAGAGGTCCAGGGGGGGGAGGAGGAAAGAGAGGAAGAGCGGGAGGGTGATGAAGAGGGAAGCAGGATGGAGATAAAGAGGGAGGGGGAGAGCGGGAGGAGGGGGAGAAGGTAGCATTGCAGAATTAATCTACAAATTAGAATGAATAATTAATGTGTGGGATCTCAGGGGGATGGGAAGGATCTGGAAGAGGAGGGAGGGAGGGGGAGAGAGGGAGGAAGGGAGGGAGGGAGGGATGGAGGGGGAGAGAGGGAGTGAGGGAGGGAGGGAGGGGGGAGAGAGAGAGGGAGGGAGGGAATGATGTTCAGCACCACCGTGAGCTCTCAACAGCCCCCAGGACACTAATGGCGACACACACACACACACACACACACATACACACCTCTGCTGTCCTCTGGCCTGGATCTATGGCATTAAATCCCGTGTGTGAAAAAAGGATGATACGGATGTCAGTAAGGATGAGAAGATCTGTCTGTCTGGAGGACTGGCTCCCACATTGATTATGCTCAAAGGCAATTCTCATGTCCCTGGTCATCAATAGGAACACAGGAAGGACTGGATCACACACTCACACACACATATAAGAGAATAGGGTCTGAAATGCTGCAGAAACTATATGGCACAATATAACCGTGTTTGAGATTCTAATGTTCTCCTCTCCTTACAAAAAAAAAATATTTCCAGAGACTACTAAGAGGACAATGGGCCAATTACAGGCTAATCATACTAGATAACTGGTTCAATATATATTCCTCTGGTCCAATTTCACTTTAATTGTCCCAATTAGATTCAATTAGATGGAGCCGGTCCAATGAGAGCAGGAGAGCGGAGGTTCCAATCACATGCAGGACTGACACACACGCGCAGTACTGACACACACGCGCAGTACTGACACACACATGCATACACACTCACTAAGATATTATACGTTTTCTTGTTGTCACTCATGTTTTACACTTTAAATCTACATTTTCACCTCATACCTTCTTGACAGGCAACCTCATAGACAAACTCTCACTTTTTCTTTTAATTATCAAGTGATTTATATACATTACATTGGATTTTTATCAATTTATCTGATCTATTTCTTTTATATCACTCACATCACTTTATCTCCCTTTTCCCTTCTTCCTCTCTCTCTTTCTCAAACTACAGGGTCGCTGTGTTCCTCCGCCCAACAGGAAGTGTTTCCATGGTTTCCCATCCACCATTTCCTCCTGGCATACAGTAACAACAGGCCGTTGCCAACGGTGATGAACAGGGGCCTCATTAGGTGTCTCTGATAGCTCTCCTCTGCCTTTTTAATTTCCCATCCTCAATTAGCCCTGTCAGCCTCCTCTCTCTATATCCTGCAGGCTAGCACACACACACACACACACACACACACACACACACAACAGCCCTACAGACATACAATCCTGGTGAGTTTTCCAACAAGAGAAAAGATGTAGGAAGAGAGAGAGAGAGATCAAGAGAGCAAGAGGGTGGATGAGTGGGGAAAGAAAAAAAAGGAAAGAATGAGAGGAGAGTCAAGATAGAGCAGGTCACATGACCACATCCCATGTTTTCATGGGAACAGTTTCCCCTTACGTGAGACAGAGAGGATAGACGTCAAGCTGGTATCACAGTGCTCAGCTAGCTGCTCTCTCTTTTCTCTCCTCCTACTCACGCTCTCGCTTTATCCTCCTGCAGCTGTCGGAACCCACCATCTTCTAGCACTTTCTGCTCCTTCTCTTTCTTCCGCATCTCAGGCCTGTCTTTTAGCACTCATAATGAACAATCTGTCTGTCCTGCAAGCATGCACAGATGCACACACAGACAGTGAGGTCAGAAATAAGAGTCCAGAAGACAGTAGGGACAGAGGACAGTAGGAACAGAGGACAGTAGGAACAGAGGACAGTAGGAACAGAGGACAGTAGGGACAGTAGGGACACAGGACAGTAGGGACAGAGGACAGTAGGAACAGAGGACAGTAGGGACAGTAGGGACACAGGACAGTAGGGACAGAGGACAGTAGGGACACAGGACAGTAGGGACAGAGGACAGGGGACAGTAGGGACAGGGGACAGTAGGGACACAGGACAGTAGGGACACAGGACAGTAGGGACAGTAGGGACACAGGACAGTAGGGACACAGGACAGTAGGGACAGAGGACAGGGGACAGTAGGGACACAGGACAGTAGGGACACAGGACAGTAGGGACAGTAGGGACAGAGGACAGTAGGGACACAGGACAGTAGGGACAGAGGACAGTAGGGACAGAGGACAGGGGACAGTAGGGACACAGGACAGTAGGGACACAGGACAGTAGGGACAGTAGGGACACAGGACAGTAGGAACAGAGGACAGTACAGTATGGACGGACCTGGGAAAGGTGAGTAGTGGTCACTCCATTTTTACAGATAAGCACTCCATGCAGACCTAGCACTGACTGCCTTTCACATGACTCAGCATCTTCAATTGGGTTTTTCTTCCGTAGTTTCCTTTGCAGCAGAGCTAAACTCAAATGAGGGATAAATACCTTGTCCGCCTCATGAATATGCCTGAGAATTACATTTCTGCATTGCGTTTGGTGTTGGCTTGTGAGAGCTATTCATTATAAACAAATGTACAATTATGAAAGGATACCATCTTTCGTTGCCGGTAAATTTCTCTCTCACACATACGCTCTCCCTCACACTCCAACAAACTCACACACTTTTTTCATCTCGCCCAATTCTTCATGCAAACACATTCACTCACAGACACGCACTCTCTCCCTCATACACACACATACACACAGAGACAAACAGAACGCGCACAGCTAGACCCCTAGTGTGCATGCAGAGCCAGCATTGTATACAGTTTATCTCTTACTCCCACACACACTGACAATAGAGAGATTTAGCATCTCTCGCTGTCTTTTCCTGCTTTTTCACACTATTTATGATAATGATTTCACAGGCACTCTTCCCCTTGTCTCTTTTTACTCTCACCCTGCCTCCCTGACTCTCCTAACCACCCCCCACCCTACCTCCTATTTTCCTGTCATCCCTCTCCCTCACCCTATGTGTCCCGGCCTCTCCCCCCCCTCCCCCTCCTCATCTGATCCTCCCTAGCAGGTAGCTATGTCTGTGTGGGAGCAGGAGAGCAGGGGGTATGAAGGGTGAGGTCGAGGGCGTTGGAAGAGATGCGGGGGGGGGAAGCAGAAGGGAGGATCGATGTGTCTTGTGTCGACACTGACGGCTGCTGCCTCAATCTTCTGACACCAGAGCTGGCTCCCAGGATCACACACCAACACAGTAAACACACACAAACACACAAAACACACACACACACAAACGCTCACTCACGGCGAGGACAAGCCCAGTGTTCCCCCTCCTCTCTCCTTCACAGAAAGGCAGCCATTGGAGGCATTTGGCTTCAGAGATTATTGAATACATATGCAAACACACATACACACACTTATTCTGCCTTTCTAATGAAATTGTTCATGTCCTCTCCTCTAGCTCGGCTAGGGCCAAGCTGTTTAGGTTCTATGGTGTAGATTTAAGCGTTTTGGTAACGCAATATAAAGTACCAACACACACACCCCACCACCACACATCTCTAATGATGTGGTCTGGAGTATGTCCACAAGGTTTGAAATAGAACAAGGAAGCGCCAGTTTCTGCACTCCCTCTCTCTCACACACACACACAGACTCACACAGTCACCAGCCTCCTTCGGTGTCGCTCATACGTCCTCAAACACAACACACAGCTTTAGCTGCGCACACCAACACACCGTAGACTTGACAAAGTAAAGCAAGACAGGGGAGAGGCGCGGAGGGAGGGAGGATGAAAAACATGGGGGAAAGGTTGACAGCTCACCTCTCTCTCCTCACTCCTGAACACTGTCACCATCTTCCTGTCACATCACTGACAGGATGGCGTGCTACGTACACACAGGAATAAACACTCACACACACAAATGCCTATAAGCACATGCACTCATTATGCAGACACATGCACATATGAAACAAGTTCAGTCACATACAGACAGAAAAAATATGCATATGCTCTAGGAAAACATGCACATACCAAATTTACACACACATCTGAATCACTCTGGCATGTGGCGTAGAATCAACAAAATAAGAAATAGGTTTTCCTCTAAACCTACAACATCAAGTAGGCCCCCAAGCCAGTTCTCATGGTGAGCATCGCACCTTTGAGCCAATTACTGCGTCCGTGCAGCAGACAAATCACGTGACCCAGCGCCCCGCGGCTTCCAAGTCAGCATCATCGTCTCCACGATGACAGTACCTGCCAATCCGACAAATCAACTCAGAATCTTCAGTGTGTTCTCCCTCCCCCTCCCCCTCCCCCCAAAGCCCTGCCCTGACCCCCCAGGGCTATCTGCTAGCTAGCTCAGCCCCTCTGGCCGCCCACTTTAATATTCCATTCTGTTCTCTCCAACCCGTCTCCGCTTCATCAGTTTAGACTCATCTCTCTTTTCTCTTTTCATTTCACCGCCCCTTCCTTCCCTCCACTGCGTCTCTCGTCTCATCCACTCTTGGTCTCGCTGTGAGAGTTAATGTGACCTTTATGGGCTGTCAGTAAGCGCCGCACCAAGTCACTCACCCTACACCATTACCGAGACGACTATATCAGGTGCTGTCACCATGACGTTGGGAACCAAGACCACCCTCACACATGCGTGCTTCTAAAATGAGAGAGAAAGAGAGAGAGAGACAGCTGGGGAGATACAAGGCCTGTTTTAGCTCCTCAACCTTCTTAACAGTCAGAGACAGACTGAAAGTGAGACAGATACATGAGAGAGAGGAGTAAGAGAGGGAGGGAAAGGGAAGGAGGGAGAGGGGGAGAGAGGGAGAGAAAGGGAGAGAGAGAGAAGGAGGGAGAGAGGGAGAGAAAGGGAAAGAGAGCCCGTCCTAAATCCAGTTCAGCGGTGTTCCCTTTGAGGGCACAGCCCTCTGGGACACAGCATCTTCGTCTCTCTCGTTCTCTCTCTCTTTCAATCTCTCTCACACACACACACATCTTTATTTTATCTTTCCTTTTCCTTGCATGTTGTCAACACCCCTCTCTCCCCCAGCCACAAAATTGCCACCGTCCTGCCATAATCCCACACTGAGCTGTTGCCAGGAGAGAAAGAGAGAAGAGAGGGGACATGGGTCTCAGGCAGAGAGACGAGTGAGAAGAGAAATGCAGTGATTATCATTGGATGATGATGATAATGATTATGGTCACTTCCAAGACTGTATTCTCATGCAGACTTCTCACATCTTAGCTTCGGCACTGTGTGTGGGTGTGTGTGTGTGTGTGTGTGTGTGGTATTGTGCCTCCTAATAAATCAGCATAGATAGCTATTCATGCGTAAATCATTGAAAACGGCGGTGACAGAAATCAGGAATTTTCAGATCTTTTCCACAAATATCCAACCGTTCCTTTCAATCACACACCAAACATTCCCATTCTGTCGTCCATCAAATACACCCCACAAGCGCTGGCCCGGGCCTGAAACAGAATAGTCAACATGCCTGCCACAAAATCTCAGTTTCACAGTGTGATGTCTCAATCAGCTGGCTAGAAAAGCCTTTGAACATAAAAAAAGAAATCCAACACGCATGTAGAAACACACAGACACATGGAGAGGCACACAGACCGGCACAACAACAGAGACAACAGCGAGAATGGACAGATAACTGTGACCGCGACACCTCTCTGTCTCCAGGCTGTTACAGGGAGATCTTCAAGCACACTCAAACTAACTGGCATGGACTTCAAAGCCCCATTTCTTCTCTCCTTTCCTTTCTCTACTTCCCTCCCCTCTCATCTCCTCTCCTTCCCTCTCCCTTGTTCTCCTCCCTTCTGTCTTGGTCTCTTTTACCCTTGTTTCCTCTCCTCTCTTCTCCTCTCTCCCCCTGTTGTGGAAGGTAAGCCTGTCAATAGTCTGTCTGGTCTGTCTGGTCTGTGGTTGTCCTGAGCTCTGGTCTCCTAAAAAGGCATCACATGGGGAAGGTGGTTAAATCCACATGTGTTGATCCAGTCTGATTAAGCTGACATGCCTCAGTGACATTGTCAAAAGCCTTACTGGAGTATTACTATAGTGAGTCCTAACAGGGTCTCTAAAAGGACAGGTTAAGAAGAGTTTTAGAGTGTTGTATTTATTGTCAAACATTCCAATGTACCTGCACATACTATATGCATGGTTTTTATTTGCAAATGTCAAATAAGCTAGAAACTTGAAACGCTGACTTGAAGCTCCTAACTCACCTCAGAAATTGATGTATCTTATCTTACAAAACAAATGATTGAAACATCTGAAAAAGTCTCTTTTCTCTCTCTCCCCGTGTCTCTCTCACACTCACAGGATTCATATATAGGGTGGGAGTGAGGCACAAGAGGAGGACTAAAAGCAAGAGGCCACAATGGGCAACTGAACAGATGGTGCTCGCTTGCTTGCATGAGCGTGCGCTTGTGAGTGTGTGTGTTTGCATGCTTTCACATGTGCATGTGACTGATGTGATGTGCGGTGAACTGATGATGCTTCCTCCCAGATCCCTCCCTCGCTCCTTTGCTCCCTCGCTCCCTTGCTCCCTCCCCTCTTCCTCCTTCTCTGACATAACATGCAGCAGCACCAGTCTCCTCCTCTCTCTGTTCTTATCACCACTGCAGTGCTGACCCACTACCCCTCTCCTCCCATCCTCACTCTCCTCTCTATCTCTTTATCACATTACCAGTCTCTCCACAACCTACCTGGGTCCCGATAGAGTTGGGGAACCAGAAGGGATAAAAGGGAGGGGGTGTAATTAGAGGTAGAGAGAGAGAAAGGAGAGGAAGAAGAGCAAGAGAAAAACAAGGCAGGAGAGAAAGAGGAGCGTAGGAGGGAGGGAGGGTGGAGGTTTAGGGTCAGTACATCATATCCTCACAGCATCTCTTTTTTCAGCAGTCGGGTCTCCTGGGACTGCCTGAAGTTAATGGGTTGAGTTTTAATTAATTTTGCTGTGTCAGGGGAGAGAGAAATAGAGGGATGGAGAAAAAAGGAAGGGGAGAGTGTGAGAGAGACGGGTGGAATATTTCAGAACAGAGTGCAGAGGGGCTGGAGGTAGGAGATGGTTTGGGGGGGCACCATGTGTATGCAGTTCTCCTTAGTAAATTATGAGAACTTGTTCTAGCCGAGACCAGACTGGACCGGACCTGCTGCAGCTCCCTTGCCAAATCCTGGGATGACCGGACACAACCCTGGCCTCTTGTCCCTTGCTGCCACAAGCCTTCTTATTTGTTGATATCAATTTCAGGACCTCATAACGCCCACATTCAATGATAGACACATTTGCATGTATTGTGCGTATGAAGACAAAATATCCCCATACATACACAGTACATATAGTCACAACATATATAGTGGCAGCCAGGGTGTTTTAGCAAAGTGTTAACCTCAGAGATGCGCAATCAGGGACAGTTTGAGCCCCCAAAAGGGTGTCTATTAAAGACTTGACGAAAACCTTCTTTCAATTAAGGCTACATAAAATTCTCCTTTTTCCAGGGAAAATCCAAAGTACTGATCTTTGTGTCCTGGAAGCTATTAAAGATGGTAACACAAAGTCAGGTGTGAATCACAGCAGGAACTCTCTGATGTAGCCTGAGCATGGCATGCTCTCCCTCATCTAGCATGCTCTCCCTCATCTAGCATGCTCTCCCTCATCTAGCACGCTCTCCTTCATGTAGCACGCTCTCCTTCATCTAGCATGCTCTCCTTCATCTAGCATGCTCTCCTTCATCTAGCATGCTCTCCCTCATCTAGCATGCTCTCCTTCATCTAGCATGCTCCCCTTCATCTAGCATGCTCTCCTTCATCTAGCACGCTCTCCCTCATCTAGCACGCTCTCCCTCATCTAGCATGCTCTCCTTCATCTAGCACGCTCTCCTTCATCTAGCACGCTCTCCCTCATCTAGCATGCTCCCCTTCATCTAGCACGCTATACTTCAGGTTGCATGCGCTCCCTCAGGTTGCATGCTCTCCCTCAGGTTGCATGCTCTCCCTCAGGTTGCATGCTCTCCCTCAGGTTGCATGCTCAGTAGTCAGTCTCCAGGGATCTGAGATTGATGCACAATAAGCAGTGCAACATTTTTATAGTTTAACACTTAGACGTTTAAGATTTTAAGACTTTTGCTAGACCTAATCTAAAGTACAAACTATTATTGTCTCATGCGTCAGAACCTTACATAATCAAGGCTGGAGCTGTCTTCAGAGACAGACAGAACAGAAGGTGATACAAAAAATAACTAATTAAACAAATAACATAATGTGTAGCACTTGGTAGTTCTTAGCTAAACTTAGATGTGGGTCAAATTTACTTGCTCACCAAAACCAAACCATATACAATATTTTTATGAAGAACATCTCTTAACCATATCTTCAAAACAAACACGGAATCTCTGCCAAACAAACGAATCATTCAGAATACATGCATCTGTAACTACAGCTTGCATACACACAAACGGTGTAAACTCTATGCCAACATTTCCATCCACTGTGTTAGCAATTCAACACCTTACTTATATTTCTCATTAGTAAAAGTGTTGGGATGTTTTGTTGATGTTTTGTAAAAGTTTGATTTGCTGTTGACTAATACTTTGTAAAGGGTTCATGGGTTTGAGATATAATCAAGTGTTATACCCAATACTTCGGCCTGCACCCTCTATCAGTGGAGACAGCTGCCAGACAGCCTGACGACATCAATGTATAATTCATACTTTTTTGTGTCTTCTCAAACAGTTGCACAGCTACGGAAAATATTGACCTTCCAGAAGCGAGCTTGTCTTTCTAATTGGTTGGTGATACCGTAGTCGCAGTTAAACATGTGAGGAAAGTAAGAATAAATTAAGTTTTAATTGGGAACACTGTGTTCTAATTGATCTAATTTCTCCCTCTATCTTTGCTATTGTGATTTGTTCTCTTTTTATAGACGGGGACGAGAGAGAGGATGGGGATGTGGTAATGACATCATTCTGGACGAGGCCTTCGACTGTCTGCTTCACTGGACTGGAGGCCGGTCTGGGGCAGGGGAGTCTTGCCCCAGAATCACTTCTAACGGGAAACACAGGACATGCTGTTTACTGTCCCACTCACTTTGTGCAGCATATCTGCCTTGAGAGAGGACATTTAGAGTCCTTGGCTTTTGATTGAGGGCTGGACTTGTCCGGCTGAAGACACAGTATCAGGTGACCCCACACCTCCCTGTTAAGCCCTGTTCATTGATGCTTCCTTCTTTCCAAAATGTTACCTCCACAAATAGAATGCTTCTGCTTTAAGACCAGAGTTTAGGAGTGACTCCCAACTTCCTGATCTGAAGTAAAACTACCAGCCTCAAAAACCAGCCAGCCAGTTTCATATTTACCCAACTAATAAGAGTTTGCTGTAAGTAGGTCAAACTATGTGGATATTGATTACCGTCCGTGAGGTGCATTTGATTTGTTTTAATTTCCCCATTTAGGAATGCAGAGAACCGATATGAGCTTCGAAAAGCCAATTAAGTGTGCCCTTTTATGTTAATGATGACAGCAAACATTGTTATTTAAAAAGTATCACAGAAAATTGGTTTGTGTCCCTGGAGTGCATCTCTGGTTAATGTCTGTGTCATTCATCCATTAAAAATATGCCTCAAATGGACTCAGATGCACAGCTAACGTACCATTACTGTTTTATTTATTTGTGTGTGTGCGTATGTGTGCATGTGTGTGTGCCTGCCTGTTTGTGTGGTGCTGGGAGTAATTGCTGTGCAGTAGCCGTTCTACACCTTCATCGGAGTTCTCAAACATTTCTTTTTCTCTTCCTCTCCTTTCTAAATCATTCCTCTACCAACCCTCCTCTACTCTCACTGGTTGGCCAGGTGTAGATAATGAGAAACACCATTCCTCCCACGCTCGCTCTCATCCCCATACACAATGTACGCAAACCAAGCTTCTCACAACATTTTGTAGGCAGGCAGCAATTACCTAGGACAATACAATTAAATGGTTATCATCCCAGATTTCTACACACTTTTAGTCACACTCCTCATCCTCACAAACTGTTGATACACTGTGCACCCTAAAAAGACAACACCATCTGCGGCTAGCGTCTTTATCCATCCCTCTTCCAAGTCAAACAGATGGAACAACAGAACATGAAATTCAGTTCTCCCAGAGAAATGCAAGCGACACACGTTTACTCGGTGAAAACAATTTTGACTTGTGAGTGCTCTGAGAAAGCGGCTCACCTCTGAGAGAGCAGCTTACCTTTGAGAGAGCAGCTTACCTTTGAGAGAGCAGCTTGGCTCTGGCAGTGCAGCTCGTGTCTGACAGAGCAGCTCGGCTGGCTGCATGATCAGCCCTCCTCTTGTTGTTGGTGTTGTTGTCCTTCCCTGGTGGGAAGTTTAACCCACATTTACTGTGGCAAGTTGCCAGTAATGGGTGGAGCACACAGCTGGCCAGACAGGGTATTTCTTAGTTCCACCAGATCAGCTGGTTCAGAAGCTGATTTCTGTACAATTATAAACATCAAGCAACTCTTCTCCGCAACAACGCTAACCACCCGCACAGCACAGGCCACAGCATTCTCACAGTCCGGCAATTAAGGAACGAGTTGGAGACACGAGTCCAACGCCGGTCTTGCCTGGCACACCTGGCTCGTTAGGAAACAGGGATTAGGCCTAATTAGTGTCTTATTAGTGCCGGCATCAGAGCCCCGCCCTCCACAGGTGCTGACTCCAAACAGACTCATTAGTCCCCATGGCTCAGCAGGGCGGGAGGATAGATCAAACACACCCTAATTGACAGAAGCTTAACTTGATAAAAGCTGATAACTGGAGGGGTTGGCTGTTATATATCACAACAATGGAAAAGTTGGAGAGTATCTAATATAGACTTCCAGTCAAAGACAATAATGTACAATAATTGTGGAGCATCTATCGATCAGTAGGTTTGAAGGCCTACGGGAGACATAGAATGGGAGAGACTCGGATAGGGAAAGAAAGAGAGAGGGATAAAGAGCGTTGGACGCAGTGGGAGGACAGGATAGATTAAGAAAGAGTGGGAGGGAGGACGATAGAGTGGGAGAGAGGGAAGAAAGATAGGAGAGAGAGGGATAGAGAGACACTGAAAGGTAGAGAGAGAGAGAGATGGGGGTGAACAGGGGAAGGAGAGAGACAGGGCAGTACCACAGACAGCAGTACAGTACTCTATTTGGGTTTTATGGTCCATCATAAAGGCATAATGGTTCTCAGCAGGCCCGGCTGTTTGGACTGTCTGGTGTCTGGCCAGAGTTAACCCTATTCATGTCTCTGTCTACAGCCACACAAACACAGACACACACATACACACACACATCCTGCCAGGAACCTGACCTGCTCTCGGACTCTATAAATGTCTAATTATAATGGTTGCCCCTTAGTTACCGGACCGTAAGAGAAGGGCAAAGTCTACTTCCTGGCAAATGCCTTGAATTTCCAGCAACTAGACAAAACATAACACAAGCACACAATTACACACAAGCAATGGTGCAAGAGCAAATAATCAATTTTTGTTGGTGTATGTCTTGTGTGTATTTTCCTCCCCTCACACCCTTCTGTGTAGAATATATTGCAACATTACAGTTCTCTATACAGGTGGATCAAGATGGCCTTTGACCCACCAGCCTCCTTTAAAGGTCATGGCTATTCTGCCCATTCCACCAGCCTTGACCTTGAAACGCAAACACACAGATGCATGCATACACACACACAGAGGCCCACAAAAGAACACACCGATGCGTGTGGCTGGAGGGCGATCTTAATTAAAGGATGAGGTCCCCCACAAATCAACTGGACAACCTTGAGATGAGGTAGAGACTTTTGCAAGTCCAGGCTGCCCCAGAGTGATTCAACTGTCGGGGTGAAGGCCGAGCAGCACCCGGTCCTCCTCCTCCCTGCCCCATCCCCATCCCCCCCTCAGCATTATCCTGGGCTGATCCCTCACCCCTGCCTCCATCTGTCTTCCCCAGCCTCACTTGACCCCCTGATTGAAATGGGAGTTGGAGAAAGAGACAGACAGACAGGCCGAGAGAGCGAAAGGGAAAGAGATAAAAAAAGAAACTGAAGATTGGTATTGAGAAATATGAGGTGGGGGTTTTGAGGGCATAAAAAAGATATAACAAATAAATAAGAGGGAGGTGAGCGCCGAGGGTAGAAGCAGGGGAAGGAAAGAGAGAGAGAGACAGAGAGAGAAAGAGAGAGAGAGAGAGAGAGAGAGGGAGTGTGTGTAAAGACTGGAAGGTAAAACCCAAGGCGCGTGTCTTTGAAGCTTTGAGTTTGGACCATAGTGTTCTCCGGCAACAGACAACTTTTTCTCTCCAAAACTCATCTAAGTGGTGCAGAGCTGCAGTGAACACCATGAGACTTGTACCAGACCACTGAGACCAGGCCCAGACCCCCCAGCCTGGCCAGGTCCAATCACAACCAGCTCCAAGCAACTCCACACTAGGTCTCCTCCTCTTCCCATCCTCCCTTTGCACTTTTCTACACAATCAATTTCCATCTCCATATCAGTCTTCCTCTCAATATCACTCTGCAGCGAGCCTGGCGTATTGAGATTGATTTTGAAAAGAGATCGGAGATGAAATTGGAATTGACCGACATTTTGGGCTCGGAGGACAGAGTATGGGGGTGCAGGGTGGGGTGGGGAGACAGGAGGGAGTGGACCGGGGAGGGAAATCAATGAAGCTGAAGGGAAAGTGCCCCACTTATGAGATTAATGAACAAATTAACTGATTGACGATAGGTTTAAGAAGGAGAAAGAGAGAAGAGAGGAGAGGAGAAGAGAGAGATGAAGGCTGATGGCGGTTCGGCTACCCTGTTTCCGGATGTTACTGTGGTCTGTGTGATGACCGTCCTCCTGTCTCAAGGGTGTGGGAAATCCAGGTCCAAGAAAAGAGAGAAGGAAGGGAAATGAATATCTTAGCGCTTAGAGTATTAGAGTGCAGATCGAGAGGCCACAAGTTCCAATCCTCCTGTGCTCCACGTCACTTTGGATAAACGCCTCTGCTAAATGAAGCATTTTCTGCGAGAGCGAAAGAGAGAGGAAGATCAAAGTGTGTTTGGAGGAGGTCAGTTCAGGTGATAGTGCAGGTCCTCGGAGGTCAATGCAGCGGGGGGAGTGTGTGTGTGTGTGTGTGTGTGTGTGTGCGTGCGTGTGTGTGTGTGTGTGAGAGAGAGAGTTCATGGTGCATGATGTTTGTGTTGGGGGGAGTGGGGATTGATTTCTGCCAGATTTATACCTTAATCTTCTCTTCAGCTGACCTCCATGTCTACCTATCCTTTAAAAAAAAGCTAGTTGGAGGCCACCACACACACACAAACACACACAAAAACCCACAGAAACCTAGACAGGCAAATCTGGGCACGTGTACAACCCACATGAACGTCTGGGGAAGAAAAAAATTATAGAAAAATGGACGAGACAAAAAAAGAGGGGAGGAAAGGAGGTAAAGCTGGAGGGAGGGATGACAGCTACAGCGGGGGAAAGAGAGAACGAGATAGACAAAGAAGAAAGACACAGGGAGATAGAAAGATGGACAGAGGAAGATAGAGAAGAGATAAGTGATGGAGCCTCATGGAGGGCAAAGTGAGCATGGGACAGACAGAGGGGAGAGAGGGAAGAGATAAAGGGGGGGGGACAGATGAAGACATGAAAGAGACAGGCAGGGTATTGGTATTCCTCTCACGTTGCCGCTCTGTTTGACTTTAGGA
>BROE01000011.1:7037115-7192115 GCA_036571765.1 Plecoglossus altivelis | reverse complement strand
TCTGAGAGAGAACGTTCAAATACAGTGAAAATCCGGTTGACAGCATCTTTCAGCTCATCCACTGAGTTCCCACCAGAGCAGCTCTCTCCTGAGAGCATCTCCACATGGTCTGGAGCACCTAAAGAAGGACGCCTGATTTCAATTTCATGTCTTTCAATTGCAGACGCACACACTCGTGCATATACTGAGTCATCCTGCGTTTTCCCTGGTGTCTGAATGGGAGATCCTGATGAAAAGGAGAACAATGAAGGAATGTGAATTAGAGACCAAACCGTCTGCTGTCAGTTTGATCCCCTGTGGTGTTAACATGCTTTATCACGTCTACAGTTAATTCCACTGCTGCAAAGCCGGTGTAAAGGACACCTATCCTAACGCCTATCCTAATTCACTTAGAAAAGGGAAAATTAAATACATTTAGACAAGTCTAGACTTTCACAGTTGTGAACTGATGAGATCTAATCGGTTGGTGAGAGCTTATTCAAGTTCATACGCGTAATAGCCAGTTTAGCAGATACATTTCAAGGGTGGTTGGCACTTGGTTGGGCCTGGGAAATAGTCACGCGCGCGATGGCCATCAGACTTCTGTAAAGGTTGGTTGAGATTGGTGGACAGACTGGGTGGTGATATATTAAAGTGGCCTATGATGAGGATACTCATGCCCTCACACACACACACACACACACACTGCTACGTTGGGCTCAGTGCTCTCCTATGGTGAGTGATGGGGCGAGGGGAGGGCCTCATTTGACAAAGTCGTGGTGTGGACTGATTGCACCTTGATGATGAATGTGTGATACAGGGACTCGCTAGGGGTGCCGAAAAGACAATTAGAGCCATGTTGATCTCCCCCACCTACCCTCTCTCAATCTCTCTGTCTCGCTTTTGCACCCTCTAAAGCACGTACATTCACTCTGTCTTTTTACCTCTCTCTTCTTCTCTCTTTCTCTCTCTCTCTCTCTCTCTCTCTCTCTCCTCTGTGCTTCCCTCTCTTCCTCCCTCTCTTCCTCCCTCTCTTCCTTCCTCTCTCTCTTTCTCCCTCCTTTCTCTGCTCCTCCTCTCCCTGCTCTCTCCCAGTAGGCCTGGTGTGAATGAGTCCAATGATTGTGGTCTTTAGCACCATTAGTATTAATAAGTGACGATGAGGGGAGAGGGACACATGAATATATGTGAAAGTAAAGAACAAAGGGATGAACTTGCTCGACACAAACACAATGAACTGTCTGTCTGCCACAATGCTGCTGTCATTAGTATTAATAAGGAGCTGGCAAGGAGAGAGGGGATGAATAAGCAGAGGTAAAGATGAACAGATGAGGCCACGTGCAACAAGGGAGAGGAGTTGGAGTGTGTGTGTGTGTGTGTGTGTGTGTGTGTGTGCGCGCGCGTGTGTGCATGGCAACGAGGTCAGAGTGATGAATTGCCAGGCCTCCCAGGGGCCTGGCCAGGGGAATCTGTTTGTGTATCCGGGCCCGTGGTGACATGATGACACCACCAGTGGCTATGGCGGCCCTGCGTGGTAATTAAGTGACGTCCGTTGATACATCCTGGACCCCAGTCATCCATCACCAGGCTGGAGGATGACACCAGCAGGGTAGGGGGAGATAGCAGCACATGCAGGGTAGGGTGTGAGGATGAGGATAGGGGAAGACGACAACACAAGCAGGGTAGGGGGCGAGGATGAGAATAGGGGGAGATGAAAACACAAGACAGACAAACAGACAGACAGACAGACAGACAGACAGACAGACAGACAGACAGAATGGTGTTGCGTGCTGACGGCATACTGACAGTGTGCATTAATTCCTCCCACTCCACTAGTTCATTTGGTGTGATTCAGCAGTCCCACTTGCTTGTAGAGAGCAGAGGATGTAGTTAACGTAATTCCACAGAGTGAGAAGAGAGGGGAAGGCGGAAAAAAAGACATTGGTGGAAGATGGTGAATGATTTTCAATTTGCGTTTCATTTGTATTATCTTAAAACCACTCATTACACAAATCATTTCTCTCCTTCATTTCATCCTGTTCATTTCCTTGAAGTGCATTATCATTAAATGAATCTGCTGTCACTTTTTTGTGCCATCTTAACAAAAGCAGTTTCCTCGGAGACACCCAGATATCAGGCAGCTATCTCAGACACACCCGGCTTCAGATGGTCTTCAATCAACCCTCGGATTATTAAAAACATCTCTGAGCCCGTTCTACTCCACATTAGACGCAAACCACTCAATATTCAACTCAAATCCCAAACAATTAAATGAAGAATTCTGGGCTGGAAGACTTCAGACCGATGCTCAACAACAAAATGGTGGTCACTCAAAATATTGATAATCATCTCATTGAGATGGATCTGGTATTCATGAGAAGTCTCTCCATCTGCTTGTCCTTCAGAGCTGAGATTGTCTGCTCACTGTGTGGAAACAATAACGAGGTTGACTAGGAGCTGGTGTGTGTGTGTGAGTGAGTCGTGAAGCCGCTTTTCCAACACTGTATCCTCCTTGCGTCTGTTAACGGTTGATACAGGAGACGTTGTCCCACACCGAGGTGCGATATCCTGCCGCATTCCACAGACAGCGTTAGAGAGACAAAGAGCGAACTCGGCCCTCCTTCTAGAACTCTCTTATCAGATCTGGGAGGCTTATCACAGGCCTACACAGTGACATTAGCATCGTGCTAGCGCGCTCCCACTGGCTTCTGTCAAATAAGCCTTGATAATATCAGACACACACACACATTACATTTTCCTCACTGTCTCGGCTGGCTGAACAGTTTTACATTAAAAAGGAGAAACCCAGTAAGAGGAGAGGGAGAACATTTGGCACCGCAAAAAAGACAGATGCAAGACGAGAACGGAATGAAGAAGTAGGGGCAGGCGTTAGAAGAGTTCGCTTTCAAAATGTAGACCGGAACGTGGAACCACAGAAGATGCTGCTTGGCCACAGGATGTTGCTGGTCAGAGGGAGAGATGGAGAGAGGGAGAGAGGGAGAGAGGGAGAGATGGAGAGAGGGAGAGAGGGAGAAAGGGAGAGAGCTAGAAAGAGAAGAGAAGGAGACATTGGGAGAGGATAACACAAAGAGATGGATTTATACTCCTGCTGTCATCTCATGTGTTTACGAAAACAACTTAGGGTGCTTCTGGATGATAGAAAGTGTGTGTGTGTGTGTGTGTGTGTGCGTGCATGCACGCATGTGTTTGGGGGGAGGAAGTTGAAGAGGGTGACGCTGGGGCGGGGGGTATAATGGAGGTTCTAGGTGACCAGTGAATGATGGTGGCAGACACCAAGTCCCTGGACACTACGGGAGTGTGAAGAGCTCATTCGCTCTCCACGCCACTTGGGAATATACACACTCACACGCACACACACAACTAATGTGCGCGCTCACTTACACTTCGAAGTGACCAAAAAGTTGCTCAATTCACACCGCCTCATACACGCTCACACACAGTTTCGCACATCCAGTCTCTCTCGCAGGCACCCACAGTAAACCACGCACACACATGTAAACACGTAATACATACCACATTGCAGTGACAAGAGTTCATTGGGGAGGCCCTCAGGGAGGCAAGGTGTCGACATCACCAGGTAGATGAGCTACAGTGGAGATGGAACTCAGACCAGACAAGAAACAGAGGGACAGCCTTCTTACTCTTTCCTTTCCTCTCTCTCTCTCTCTTCTCTCTCTCTCTCTCTTGCTCTCTCTGTCATCCCTCTCTCTCTCGTATCTGTCTTGCCCCCATAGCTCTTTCTTTTTCTCCACTTCTCTCACTCTCTCTTTCCCCTTATCTGTCTCCTGTCTTTGCCATATCCTCTTTCTCTCTCTTGTTATACATTCGTAAAGCATATTTTTTGATGCTGTACACATCATCAATACCTCCACCATCGCTCTCACACACTCTCTCACACACTCTCCAACGCTCTTAATCTCTCTCCCTCTCCTCCCTCTCTTCCTCTTTGTGTTTTGTGTTTCATACAACTGGTTATTTAGGACCACTGTGCGCTTTTGTGTTCTGCAGTGGACTCCTTGAATTACCCATGTTCTCTGCTAGAAACGTCATGTCTAGCACAGACTATTTGAATCCTTGGTGAAGACACAACTTCTTTTTTTCGTAGTAATTTTCTAATTTTCACAAATAGGGCGATAAGAGCTCCTGTAATCTTTCATCTCACAGTCTCTCATGAAAGGAGGACTAAAGGCAAACACACACGCACACCAATGTACACTTCCCCATGCACGAATGCAAACCACACGAGCACACAAACAGACTAATGTCTCTGTCGTCTCACAGCCTGGCTGTTCAGCCTTTGTGTGTTAGCTGTCTGTCCCTGTTACAGAGAGTAGGAGGAGGACAGCAGGCCATCACAGAATGGAGGGGAGACCGACGGAGAGATGGAGGGAGGGAGCGGTGGAGAGGAGGGAGGAAGGGAGGGAGGGAGGGAGAGTGGGAGAGTTCAACAGAGGGAAGGAGGAAGGTTTAGATGGAGAAGGTGTCACACCCTGCTGAACCCATTGTGTTATTGATGTCTCCTCTCTCAGCCCAGGGACTGATGGTTCCTGGCTACGTTCGACTCCTCATCCATCTGTCCAGGTTGAGACACACACACGCACGCACACACTTGCAGTAACACACACATACAAGAGAGATACCCACAGTTATCATTGAGACAAAGGCACAAAGAGGCACACGCGCCCACACAACCACACACACACACGTGGGTGCAGGCAGGTACAGGAACATGATAATGTGATTTCACCCTGATTAAAATCACTTGTATTGAATCTGTCGTAGAAGGCCATGTCAAAGAAGAGGTAATGAAATTAGGACATGGGGGCAAGATGAACGACAGTAGTCGAGTAAGGGGGGCGTTGAGAACGAAAGAGGAGAGAAAGAGACACAGGCAGGCAGACAGACAGACAGACAGACAGACAGACAGACAAACAGACAGACAGACAGACAAGCAGACAGACAGACAGACAGACAGGAAGGCAGGCAGGCAGGCAGGCAGGCAGGCAGGCAGGCAGGCAGGCAGGCAGGCAGGCAAGGCTGTCAAGACAGCATCAATCATTACCAGCAGTGATGAATGTGTTCCATACTAGCATGTCTTCCACATGTGTGACCCAGCAGTCTCCTCAACAACAACTTTGAGAAAAACCATGTATGACAACTCCTCCATGCTCCATCATGCGATAGTACGTTACCCCAATGTGTACATCTTCTGACACATGACGTCTCCATCACGACAGGCAACGTTCCACTCACTGATGACACAGTCTCTGCATGAACACTGAATGGTATATTTCCTAAACAACTTCACTGGACAGTACCTTGCCCTCAGCCAACCCACTATGGAACAGATGTGAGGTGTGCAGTAAATATTCAGCCCATGAAGGAGGGGAGGCTAGGGTGAGGAGACAGACAGAAGGAAAGATCCAGGACAGAGGCAAGTAAGAGACTCATAACAGGCACAAATGACAGAGTTAAAAAAATACAGAGAGAAATAAACAGAGAGAGAAAAGTACAGAGGGAAGAAAGAGAGAGGGAGAGAGAGAGAGAGAGAGAGAGAAGCAGTAAATGACAATGGCCTATGAAGCGAGGAGCATATGATGAAAAGCATGCTGCTGCTGAAGGCTGCTCAGAGCAGGTAGACTGGATACACATGGCCAGGCTGCCATCCACCCCTCCAACACTCTCTTATTCCCCTCCACTCCTCACTTCCTCCACTCCTTCATTCCCCTCCTCCTCAATCCCTCCATCCCTCTACTGCTATTCAGAGCTCTAGGGGACGAAAACACCCAATCTCACCTGGAGAGAAAGAGAAAGAAAATTGAAAGGAAATGGAGGGAAGAAAGGGAGGAAATGGTGATTGTCTGAGAAAGAAATAGAGAATGAAGCAAGAAAGGGTTAGTGTGATGGCAAAGAAAGGGTGGATCACAGAGAGAGAGAGAGAGAGAGAGGGAGAGAGAAAGAGAGGGAGAGAGAGAGAGGGAGAGAGCTGTCAGAGGAGGTGAGGAAGAAAATAAATAGGACTATGGAGAATAAAATAGGACTGAAGACAAAGTACAATTCCTGTGATCTGAATAGTCCTAAATGGAGCCAGATAGACAAACAAAGTGGAAAGCGATTGGACGGTTCAGTGTACTCTGCACCACATGCATGGCCACATTAGCAAAGTTAGCATCTCCCCCATGCTCCGCTGAGCTGAAACACTGCAGTGGCAGCCCTAAACCTCAGCACCTCTTTCTCCCTGTCTCTAATTCTCTCTCTCACTCGTTCACCCTCCTCCTCTCTTACTGTCTCTTTCTTCAACCATCTAAGAGGCTCTGTGTCTGTTTAGCCCAGGGCTGTGCCACGTCACCTCTTCCCTAAAATATGTAAGGTGTCATCCATCTCTCTCCTCTTCTCTCCAGCTCTCCCTCTCTCTCCCTTCCTTTCTCTGTCTTCCTCCCTTTCTCTCACCCTCTCTCCAGCTCTCCCACTCCCTGTCTCTCCCTCTCTTTCTCTCTTTCCACTCTTTCATTCCATCTAAGACACTCTATGTCTGTTTAGCCCAGGGCTATACCACTTCACCTCTTCACTTAAAAATTTTAAGTATCATCTCTCTCTCTTTCTCTACCTGATGACTAGCGCCTGCCTTAAGCAAGCTCAGATGATCAGACGTCCGTTAACAAGCTGACATCACAGTGAAGGAGATATGATCATCATTGACGTGTTGCCTAGGGGATGTTGATAGGAGGGTTGTTACTGGAAACATTGTAGAAACGTGGGACAAATGTTCAGAGAAAGTTCAGATGAGATCTGTGACTTTCTTCTTTGTTTTTCAGGGAATGGTTGATGAGAAGACTGTTAGCAACATAATACACTCTCCCTTCCAGGCAGGAACGTGTGCATGAGTGTGTGTGTGTGTGTGTGTGTGTTTGTGTGTCACTGGTTGTGTGTGAAGTTTATGTGGCACAACAGCATCATTCGTCAAAGGAAAAACTGGCTAATTACCGACCCTGTCTAAATGTGATTTGTCCTCTCTCCGGACACTCTCCATTCTGTCCCGCTGCCTAATTTACTCTGTGTACAAATATAGCCTGCATCTCCATCACATCCAGCCAGGCCAGGCCAGGCCCTCAGAGCCATCCTTACCCCCAGCTGGAGGGGTCCCAGAGCTGGAGAGCATCTCCTCAGAGTGTCTCCTCAGACTCAGACACCACAGGGGACCACTGATGGATTCAACCCCCTGTGCGTGGTCATCAAATCTTCACGTATGTATTTGGGGGGGTGATGCCCTCCGGTAGCTGGCTCATCAAGCCCCAAGACATGGACCGTTGCCATTAGACCAGCAGAACAGCTCTGAAGACCATGAGGGAGCTTTGGGGTTTACCAGTCCTCCATGCCTTGTTAAACAGCAAAGCTCTCCTCTCACCAAGGCTAAGCAACCATGATAATAGGTGAGTTATTATTTCTCATTTGTATGAATAAATCAAAAGAGCTCATATTTAGAGTACACGTGCTCGCGCGCGCGCACACACACGCACACACGCAGGCTCACTAATAGAGATGGACATGATGTGCCTTATTACTCATTCATCCATTTGGTCTCATTTGAAGGCTATTTTAGGAACAGAGTTCTTCAACTAATAATTGAGACTCCCACTTCTTCAGTATCCCTGAGTCTCTCCATGAGCAAGAGAGTGATAGGTGTGTATGTGCGTTTGTCTGCGTGTGTATGCGAGTGTGTGTGTCGACTGCTGCACAGTACGTAGCAGCAGTGTGTTCAGTGTCATCTGCGACAGTGTCCTGCATGGACTGTAGAAGGTGGCCCTCTATAGGCTGAGTTAACACGTGCACTCACAGGGTGAGAAATATTCTGCTTCTGAAGGTTAACTCACATGGAGAGAGCACGCTGGAGGAATGGAATAACAAAAGGATAACACGACGATGTGGAAACATGTAAAACGTACAGCAGGGTTCAGAGGTCTGAGACTACATTCAACATCTACTGGACATGTGAAAAGACTTTCATTTAAGAATGTATTAGGAACGTTGCCCGATCGTGCTGGGATAACATGGGTCATCGGGTTTTGAAGCCACGTTTAAGTACATTTTCAAGTATTCAACTTTTAATTCCAAATACTGAGCTGCACTCATCATGTGTAATGAAACCATGAGCGTAACGTTTGAAACAAATGCTAAATAAAAGCCCCTGGTCTCAGACCATTGGACCCTGCTGGATGGATGATAAAGAGGGTGAAAGGTACAAAAAGAAGAAGGAAAGTAATACTAAAGGTTTAAGTGGACAGATTCTCTCTCAAATATGTGTACAGGGGAGGGAGAGAAAGAAAGAGAGAGTGAGATAGAAACAGACAGAGAGAGAAAGAGACAGAGACACTCAGAGAGAAAGTGTGAGAGAGAGAGGGAGGGAAAGAGACAAAGAGAGAGAGAGAGAGAGAGAGAGAGAGAGAGAGAGGGTGGGAGAGGGAGAGAGGTAGAGAGAGAGACAGTAATATTTGACTAGCCTGGGGGGCTTGCTTTCCCCCCTCCACAGATAAACTTTACCCCTCCGGGTCTGAGCGGGTCTATTTCCTGTTAGGGCATTGCGTGGCATGAACAACCACCCCCCATGGAGAACACTCTCTCTGTGAGCTGTGTGTGCGTGTGTGCGTGTGTGTGTGTGTTCTTAGGAAAATGCACTTCTAAGTCTCAGAGGAAAGAGCCAGGAGGCCCCTGCTGATATCACTGTGCCTCTCTCTTCTTATTTCACATGAAATACATTGGCTATCACACCAACAGGACACTACACACACACACACTCACACACACAACCACACACATTCCCCCTATTTCACACGGTCTCTCTTTTCCTCCCTCAAACCCACTCAAGTCCTCTCCACATCCCGTCTTCGCAATAATACACTCACACAAAAGCTTTAGTGAACTGAGCTTTGAATATGCTCTCTCTCTATCTGTCTCTGGTGTGGTGTGAAGATGGGGTCTGTGACCACCAGGAAGGGGAGGGGATCAATTATCCAATGGAGGCCATCGACCGTCTGTCAAGCAAGGCCGATTAGTTAACAGTGAGTCATTGACAACTCAGAGGATTCCCGGAGTTTAAGTGTTCCCGACTGAGCTTTTGTGAGGCGAAACGTATCAATAAAGTTTGATTGAAGGTTGTCTGTATTACATATGTAGAGCATGTGAGTGAGATGAATGGCTGCTAACAGTCTTCACAATAGACGGTAACGAGCGGAACCTCTACTCTCTCTGAGACAACCAGTGATCACGGGGATCACACAGTCCAACACGCCACTTGAGTTGATGGAACACCATATGCCCCCCAGCTAAAATAGAACAAGGACAATCAAAAGTTTTATAGACTGAGAGAAGTTTGTGGGGGTGTGGGGGTGTGTGTGGGGGGGGGTGGGTGTGTGTGTGTGGGGGGGTGGGGATGAGCTGGAGAGTCCAACGGAGGATCCCCACACAGCTGGGCTTTACCACAACAACATCTCGCATCATATCTGTGTCCACCAGGTCTGACAGGTTAAGGCCGCCCTCCATTCTCACCACACCGCTCTGTCCTTTCTTCAGCCTTCATCATTCTCTCTATACCTCCTCTAAACCCTGCTTGTCCTGCTTCCTCCCTGCCCTGCTGCTCCGTCTCCACTCGTCTGCTTCTTTCACCCTTTGTCCCTGCCGTCTGTCAACCTCAGATCCGACAGCGGGGCAGAACAGAGGTCTGTCTCTCTCCTCCCGTCTTCCTTCCGTCTCTCTAGGTTTCGGAGGGAGCAGAGGAAGGGTAGCATCTTTCTTTCACCCTCACCATTCAAACTGAGCATGTTTACGTCTGTCGTAGAGTTCACACAAACACTCTCTGGCTCGTGAGTTGTTTTTCAACCCATTCTCATCAGGGAGGATCCGATCAGCGGACCTCCGATAGCACTCTCTCTCCCCATGAAAGATGGGAAAACCATAACTTCAGATATTTCCACTCAGCCTTGGTAATTGCAAATAATGTGGCACGGTGATTTTCACCTCCGTTGAGTTTGCACTAAGTCGACTAATCTGCAACTTTCTGTGTCTCTATCACTTTCAGTCACTCTCATTCGCTGCTATCCTGGCCCACACAATTCAGTAATTGCAATTTTCGGAGAGATTTATTGGAGGAGACAGACTGTGAGGGAAGGTGAGCGAAAATACAGACCAACAAGGAGAGAGAGCGAAAGAGAAAGATTAAGGAATAACGTCAATAGACTACCGCGTACTTCAGTAAGGTCAGGTCGATCTGTAGACGATTGCTGAGCTATCACAGTATGGAGAACACACATGGTCTGTGATATCCACCTAGTGCCATGCTGACCAAACAACATACACATGATCGTCAAAATCAGATACACACAAACACACACACATTCAGAAGCACAGACGATCGCACATCACCAACACACTACACACATTAACACCACCTTAATCAAGACTAAGTCATGACCAAGACCAGAGTGTGTCGAGACCAAGACAAGATCCAGACCAAGGCAGAGCAAGACCGGATCAAAGCAAGACCACTTCAAACACACAATCAGTGAGGGTCGGTGCGTAACTGCATATTTTAACTCACAACAAGCACTTTACAGTAGTGCTGTGTGGTGTGCTTATGGCCTTGTAAAGCAGCACATTTTCCTGTTATTTCTTTCTTAGAAGTGGAGAGGCATTAGTACTCGGTCTCTGCTTTCACATCTCTCTCTCATACCCAAGTGAAAGACCTCGGTACCGCAACGTTTATGTCAATGGAGAGATGTAGCCCACGCTGCTGTCATGACTTAACGTTGATGAGACAGAACTTTACATTCATCAGAAGATACATGAGGCTTGGCTCGTTACCACAAACAAAATCTGGCAAGCAACTGAAATGAGCACCCTGAAACATGCAGCATAACATGGGTCGATACTCGTTAAATCTCTTTGCGAATGCATGGGGTGGTCGGTAATGTTAAATTTGAAATGAGTGTTGCGGTAATGATATAAACAAATAAATTAAACAATTCACAGGCAATTTTGCAATATTCCTGCAGTTGAGGTCTTAATGGGTCTTGAAATAAAATTCAGAATCCGAAACCGAGACAAGACCGAGTAAAAACGCAGTGGATTCGGAGACAAGGCCGAGACTACTACTACAACACTGGTACACACACACACACACACACACACACACATAAACGCCACTGCCTCCTTTTGTGTCATGCGTGACTAACTCTTTCATGGCAGGTACTTGGCATGCTATACTTCAACCTACTTCTCTATCGCTCTCCCACTCTTTCTCCCATTACAGGCCCCTCAGTCGACATCACTTGAATAATTTTCTCAACTCACCAGCAGAAGCTCTCCAGAACAACTAGTTCCTGGAAGAACCTACCAGAACCCTTCCTGTGGAGCAGTGGCGTGTCGCTGATACAGATCCACGCCCACCCTGCATCCTGAGGAGGAGAGCGCTCGCTTGTAGTGACACGGAAGTTGATTTCAAACGCTGCATTCGTGCCAAGCCTGCTGAGAACTTTCATTTTTATTCACTAATTCAATTACTTAAGCAATACATTCAACAGATCCACTGACTTCGCAGTGACACCACCCCCCTCACCACCCCCTCACGGGGGGGGGAAATTCACACATTGATTTTGAACCAGACGATTGGTCAATCACCTAATTCTCGAATTCTGACGGTGTTGTGTGCAGAAGAGCGGTTTTCTGCAAGTCTCTGTCTTTGCTTTCAAGGCGAGATCAGAGACAGAAGCTCTGATGGAGCCTCCTCATCTGAAGCCAGAATCAGCGAAGCTGAGGGTGTCTGAAGCATGAGTCCCAGTCTCTGAGCAGACAGCACCCTGGACATGTGATTCAGTAGCAGGCTTCTGAGGGACGCATCTAAGACACATGCTCGCTCACAGGCTGATGCGGACTGCATATGCTTTGCCAGCATGCAGACAGAAGAGGATGGAGGGATGGAGGTGTGTTACAAGGGGGAGAGCCGCAGAATGCTTTCCAGCCTTTTTAGGCAGTCCATGTTCAGCGAGTCTGCTCTCCCTCCTCCCCCCCCCCCCCAGCTGCTACATCACGACACGCAGCTCAACACGTCACACGACCAAAAACACACACAAGCCTGCCGCTCCCTAAGCGTTTCTCCCCACCTTCGCATGCAAATTCTCCCTGCTTCTGTCAGGTGTACAGCATGATGAAGGAGAGAGAGAGCAGTGACTGACAGGCGGAGTAATATACTTGCAGCGATGACCAGACTGAATGATGCAAGGCAGGCTATCAGAGGAACTGCTGCATGTCCAGGACAGAGAACTAACATTGCCCTCTGCCTTGGCCTGTCTCCCCCCACCCACCCAGACCCATGTGATGAATACACACACATACACCCGCTTCACAGCCACCCACTTTTTAGGATCTCTAATGCATTCTGTTACATTGTACGCAATTGGTGGGTTTCCTGATTGCCTGGATTATTACACTGAATGGATCATCACCGATACAGTAAACTTACAGATGATATCACCCCCTAAATCTCGCTCTTTTCATCTGGTTCTTCTTCCTATCGCCTATTCTCTCTGTCTCTTGAGTTGTGCGTGTCTGTGTCTCCCTGGTTACACTTGACTGATGAGGAGGAAACCTTTTCCAAGGACAGGAGGCTTGTTAGAGCCAGGGTAGGACGTCCACATCGGCTGGCTGAGAGGGACAAGACAGAGGGGAGCAGGAGGGTGAAGAGGGGAGCAGGCTGAAGGAGGGATGAAGGAGAAGGACAAGAAGAAACAGTGGAGATAGTTCTCTTCAGGGCCCAAGTCTCAGCCCCAGGTCCCTCAGCATCTCTCCACTGAGAGAGAAGACCCTGTCAGTTGGTACTAGAGGGGCCATTCTAAGGAGTCCGGGGAGGGGAGGGGGGGGGGGTAGGTGAGTTCTCTGGGGGGCTGAGGTGTTGTGGAGGCTGAGCCAGCCCCAAGACAGACAGTTAGGGGCTGATTAATGAGGTGGAGGCTGTGGTATTCATCACTGGCCCCCCACCACATACACACACACAGTCTTACACACACACACCTCTCCATCTCTCTGGGACAAGCCTTGGCAAAGGTTTTTGCTGATAGATTTTTTTCAGTTTTTTTTCTGACTGACTCAAGGCGGCAGGGGGCTTTAAGATGGCAGAAGGAAGAAAGTGAGGTGGGAGGGAGGAAGGAAGGAAGGAAGGAAGTAAGGAAGGAAGGAAGAAAGGAAGAAAGGGAGAAAGGAAGAAAGGAAGGAAGGGAGGGAGATTAGAAGCAGAAAGCTGAGTGCAACTGAGGGACTATCTTTGTGAAACATGCGAAAGCAATGCAAAGACCTTGAAAAATTATTCTTCCATTATAGGATGTGGCTTTTCTTGTTGTCAACCTAAAATGGTTCTTAAGATATTCAGGAACAGTTAGCTGTCTGTAATAAAGGTAAATCGCTGTTTTCAATTACAAGTGGGACTGGTAAATGAATACATACCACACTGACTGTTGGTTCTGTATCTCCGTCCACACACAGACACACACATACATGCATTCACACATACACACATTCACACAAATACTCATTAGAGGCAATTATGCCCTTCTACATATGGTTATCATTTCTTTCTCACACACACTTTTTATCTCTCTCTTGCTATCTCTCTCTCTTTCTCTCTCCCGCTCTCTCTCTCTCTGTGTGACTCTTTCTCGCTTTCTCTCCTGCTCTCTTTCTTGCTGTCTATCCTTCCTTTTCTACTTTGCCTCATAGGGGGGCAGGAGATGATAAAGATGAAAATCCCTTTGATGAGCAGAAGCCTGTCTGGGTGTCATCAGTCAGGCTCTCAAAACACACTCTAATAATGAGAGCTGCTTCAGCTGCTAGGTTCACCAACCGACAGGAATGCTTTAATCCTGACCTCCCACACATACCAAACACACACACACACGCACACAGATGCAAGGCTCATGCACAAAACATACAGTACATGTAGAGTGAGAGACAGCACACACATATCCAAACCCACTAACACACACACACACACCTACACACAGATTCGTCCAGAAATCAAAGCAGGGTCTTCATTCAAGTGAACATGCTTCCCCAGCCCTGTAGCAGTCTTGCTCTTAGTCCAGCTGATGGAGCCCCTACTTACTTCCATGAATATCTTTGATATCTCAATCAGTACATATAGTGCACACCGTACAGCCTTCCAGGAGATATACTGTCATGTCTGAGCGCGGTGTTTGAAAGGCCGTTGAATACACACCGGTGATGGAAAATGAATTACGTGGAAGACAATCCAATAGGCATATGTGCATTACAGAGAGTTTGACTAGAGCTAAAATGGTATAGCGTGACCAAAGACATCACGGCAGAGTAGCTGAGGATGGAAGGACCTTGAGTGAGAACGTTCTTCTGAGAGAAGCGTGCGTGAGAGCGTGGGATGGTTCAGAGGGCTGCTGTGGAGAACGGTTTGAATAAGTGAAGACGGCCTGATTTTTATGAATCCGTTGGGCGTGTGATTTGTACGTCTCAGAGCTGGTGGGTGATGTCTGTCGCACGCACGGCCATGGATGACTGACTGACGGACTGACTGACACAATACCTGGCTGATTGACTGACTAACAGTGAGAAGCAGACCCAAGCAGATTGCATAGTTCATATTTCAGAAGCTCTTTTAGTATTTTAGCCCTTTTATTATTTTCGATTGACCCATTTAATGAAATGGCTGGTTTCCTTTGTCTCCGATCAGCCTTTTTCACAATTCACCACTTAAGAGTCATTTCAGCATAACTCACAGGCTATTAGACTATCCTCCCAGAAGGCATTAATATTGAATAAAGTGAATATTCTAACGTGAGGCCCTCCACAGTAATCCTATTCTGGTCTGGTTCTCTAATCCCTATCAAGGAAATAAATCGAACAAGTCTAATAATTGCACGTTGTCTTTGCGTTGTTTTCTTAGCCTACCCTTTCCCATTCTTTCTCTCGGCGTTTTCCGGAACTACGAACGCTCTCCCTTCTGTTTTCTTTCTAGCTCTCACTCATTCACCCTTCTCTTGCTTTGCGTCGGGCACTTCTTTTCCGTTACATGCCTTTCACTTAATGTGTGTCCACACTCTTTACTGAGGGACAGAAACAAGAAAAGATAGAGTGGAGCAAAAGGATGGAGGAAATAGAGAATAAAAGAGACTGACTTCCAGCAGTTAGGCTGTCACATTCTAGCTATTCTCATTAAAAAGGCATTAAACCCCAGTCCCAGGTCCCAGCAGAGAGAAAGAGAGTGTGTCTGCCTTTTCGCCAGGGGGGGTAAGTGGGTGGGGGGAGGGGGAGTGCACTTCTGATGTTTAATCTGCCATCAGCTGTGAGAGATGGTGGGGCTGGAGTGGGATGGAGACGGAGCTAACTAGCACCACCCGTCCCCACAGAGTTCAGGTGTCAGCTTTTAACTGATATTGGTCAGTTCCTCTAATGACCTTGTGGAGGTCATGGAGGAGGGGATGATAGGGGTTTGAAATGGAAGGTGAGAAGTCCATGGGGAACGGCTGGTGTTGTTGAGAGGCTGGTTATGATGCAGGGTTGGTGGGCAGATGGAGGGGGGGAGGAGGGAGGGACAGTATGAAAACACTGAAGTAAGCATTTACTGTAGATCACAAGTAAATAAAGCTTGTTAGTGACTAGGTATATGTGTTGTGTGTGTTTGTTTGTGTGTGCATGTGTTGGGGGACTCTTCCCCTGGTGGAAAAGGAACTGTTGCAGGTGGACTGGAGGAAGAGGGGGGGGGTGGAGAAGAGGGAGGAGAGAAAAAGGTTGAGAGGAGAAAGACAAAGGAAGGAGAGACTGGTGTAATGACAGAGGAGGGGAGAGAACAGCGACAGGCCCAGGATGATGGACAGATAGGCATGCACAGAGGGAGGATGGGTGGGTGGGTGGACATGAGGAGGAAGGTAAGTGAGGTGGGGAGAGATGAACATGGCAGGATAGAGGGGGGGAGGTAGGCGTGAAATGTCAGAGAGGCGAGATAAGTTGACATAGGTGTGTAGCGTAGTGTGTAGTCGTGTCCTTAATTAGCTCTGCAACTTCTAACACCAAGATACTACCCAAACAGGCTGGGAGGGGGGAGAGAAGAGGGGATGACAAAAATAAACGAGAGGATACCTGTCACCATGGGCACGGGGAGTCTGTCAGGGTTTGACAGGCAGGTGAGTTAGTGAGCTGTGTGTGGAGACAGGGTCAGCTGGATGAGAGAGGACAGGGTCAGAGCTCTCTCTTGTCCTCCCCTCCTCTTCTACCATCCTCTCTTCTCCTGTCTCTTCTTTTCCCTTCCTCTCCCATCCCCTCCGACTCAGCCCTTTCCTCTCCCGGACAGACTCAGCTGTTTCCTTTGAGCTGCTAGATGGATGGGCTGCGTTCTCAACAGGGGGATGAAACAGAGAGCTGATTCAGTAGGCAGGCCCACCCACAGAAAGCAGGCGGCCCTCAGGAATAAGGGGCAGGCTGGAAGGCGGGATTGAGCTGTACAGAGTGTGTCAGTAGTCCTTTCCTGTCCTGACAGCAGGAGGTCGCTGGAGGCTGAATGGTCCTACAGCCCGCTGACAGTGTGAAGTTAAAGGCTGAATAACCCTTTAATGTACTGAACTGACTATCAGCGTGAGACCAGGGATGTTCTGAGAGGAGAGCCCAGGTATAAAATGCACTGCATAAGCATCTCTCCTCTGGACGTCCACAATCGAGGAGCAGAGAAGGGATGAGAAGGTGAGAGGAGAAGAGAAGAGAGGAGAGGGTGTAGTTCTCTTACCCTCCTCTCCTCTGTATCCGTGGGGATAAAATCCTCTACCAGTAGACACCAGGAAGATGCTGAATAGGTAGATGGTAATAAGATGATAGAAGCACCTTTTGCTGACTCACAGGGAAACCACATTTCCATTCCACTTAATTAATACCCACCTTTTCTCTCTTCCCCCTCATCCCTCCATCTCTCCTTTCTTTTTCTAATGACGTTTCTGTTCAATTCTTTCTGGGAGGAAAGAGGAGTCATTTGGGGGTTTCTACAGACACCATGGAAAGGTTAAAGGTCATGAACCATGAGCTTAGTCTCTTAGTGTTGATTGGCTAATTGTGTATGCATATAGTCTGGGACCCTGGGTATAATAGCATGGGAACATGGGACAGATTAGAGGTCACAAATCCTCTCAGGGTCTTTGACATGGGGTGTGTGTGTGCAAGAACGTGTGTCTGTTTGTATAGACTTAAAAGTATGTGTGTGATGGAAGGGTGAACTTGAGATGTCCTCTTACCTGGGGGTCATTGCGTGGAAGAGTGTTTGCGGATCGGTGAGATGCTGCATGTTGTTGACTGGTATTTTAACTATGACTTTTCTGGCTCACAACAAACCCTCCCCATCCATAGTATCGGCTACAAAGATGGTAAATGGGAAATAAAACATACTAAAGATATGCTTGTAGAGATAACTTTGAATCATACACAGCCTATGACCAAAACACGAGTCCCAGGAGCACATTTCTCATCATTATATCCTGTGGCCACAAATACACAGCCCTTCTATTGATTTCCTTTCTGACAGAGACGAAACAGGTTGACTAAACCTAAGCTGATGATCCATTATAACAAAGATGGTTGTTATCATAACATGGGCGATAACAATGGTTGTTAATGTGCTGCAGTAGAATCTATGTCCGCCATGGGAAAATGATTTTCTGTGCTTGACTCCAGAGCTCTGCAACATCATGGTTAAGCCTATAAATCAGAGCAGTGATAGATCCGACCCCTTGGGAACATCCTCCTGATGTTTGGAGCAAGGTTAGCCGCAGTTGCTAATGTGCTTTGTTTCTTTTGTGAGTGAAGGTTCTTTTACATGAAGGACAGAAGATGAAATGCTTGTGCTTTGGTCTGGAGTTGGAGAGAGGGCGAAATGATCTTAGAATAGACAGAGGACATAAAACTGACATTTGTTGTGAGCGAACAACACACTGCACTATGATTGAAAGATGTGTTCCGAGACAGCTATATGTGCAACAACAAAAAACAAGGTCGCTTTACGTGATCCTCGTAGAATTCCAGGAACGTCTGAGTGTCCGTCTGTGAGTCTGTGGCTCGATGATCCTAAGAACCAGACACCGTATGTAGTTGGGAGTTTCATGGGTTTGGTTCAGCACTCCAGGCTTTGCAGTCTTATGCGTGAGTTGCATGGATGCTCCATTTGCATGTGTAAGAAATGGTCTATAAATATTTCAATGTCCCACCACCATTTTCTATGGGTACAAACTCGGCATCAAAGCCATGGCCATCACAGGCACTGCACCAGTGATCCTTTCCCAAAACAGGATCTGCTGAGCAGTTAAAAGGATTTACTTGTGGCTTCTTTTACGGTACAATTAAATATTTATGGAACACAACTGGGGTCATATTCAAATTAGCAGGTGCTGCGGGCTTGATAAAAACAGGACTGATTTATATTCATGTTTTTTGACTTGATAATTTAACACATTGTAGAGTACAATTACCTAATCTGGAAGGAAATAAAGGCATGACTTATTGTATGCCTTTCACAAGCCACTTGACCATGTGAAATTACCCTTAACAGGAACTCTAAGGCCCTTACAAATGCCAGTAAAATACACGATTAAAGTACAAATAAGCATTAGAATATCTTATTGCGTTCATGGGATAACTAAGAGAAATCCTTTGGTAGTAGATCATTCTGTTCCATGGAGAATAGATGGCTTATGAGTGGTGACATCTAGACCAGCAGTCTAATAACACAGCTTTCAATTCTCTTGGAGTTCCACATTGTGTCAGGCTATCAGATCAGAGTAATCTATGCCACAGACCAGGTAGCATACAGGTTTTACGTTTTGGACTGGCAATACATAACATAAGACTTTTAATTTAAAAAACAGAGGAAAAAACCTTTATTCCTGTGAAAGGTAGCCAAGAATGTGCAGGTAGTGTAGTTTGGGATGGCTTAGATAAGAGTAAATACAGCCTTTATTGCTTTGATTTCTGGGAAGATAGATTCAGATGGGTAACATGGCAAGTCTTATGAGAATAGTAGAGGGAGGAGGGAGGGGAGGGAGGGAGGCGAGGACAGAGGGACAGAGAGAGAAAAACAGAGAAAGGGGGGGGGGGCAAGGGAGGGAGGGAGGGAGGGAGGGAGGGAGGGAGGGCGGGCGGGCAGGGGGGAGGAAAAAATGATTTTCATCAACTCAACTGAGAAAGGACACACCTTGGATGAACAGTAGCTTCTGATCATATAAATTGTGACAATTCATGACACACTTATTAATTTCCAATTTGCCATACAGCTGTTTTACTCACTCCAATGTGCGTCAATGTACACCACACGTGAGGAGCAAGTCCTTGGACCACTTAAGTCATTTGTGTTGACACAGTTGAATGCACTGAGAAATTCCTTTTTGTTGTTGTTTTATTAGCAGTCATATCACAGTGTGAAAATTGCTATTACGCTGTTTGTTTAAGAATGCTGGAAACATTGAGGGAAGCCACATGGAACTCTTAGGTCTGTCTGACACACTGTGTATTAGTTAGATTTCACTCCTCCTGTCCAACATGTGGCTGATGATACTCTCTGTCTCTCATTCCTTTTTCCCTCAATCACTCACTTTCCTCTCTTTCATACACGAATGAAAGCGATGAATATGTATGACAGAGATGATATGATACGAAACTGCCGGCCGCTCTGCTGTCACATGCCTAATAACTGTGTGAGTGATTGAGACACAGTCATCCAACAGCAGGGCGGAAGTGATGGCGGATTGGCTTCGATCCAAAATGGTTGCCCTTCGCCGGCCATGTCTCGCCCACTTTCCCTGGGAGAGGAGAAGAGCAGAAACTGCGAAACAGGGAGGCGCGCGGGCAGATGGCGCGAGAGATGGACGGGTCCCTGGGAAGCCAGCAGAGCTGTTAGCTGGGTCTAAGCCTCAGCCTCGGACCGCCGTCCGACCCCTCCCCTCTCCAGACTCAAGCTGGTAAGCCTTCTGTGGTCCTCCCATCCCAGGTCACATGACCATTCGAACACGCCAGGTTGGTGCATGTTCAGAGTAATGCTGTGCAGTCACCTGCTGTAGGTGTTGACAGGTGAATCTGAAAGTAGTTTGGGTTGGTTCAAGACCACACTGTGGCTGAAAACAGATAAAGAAGTGTTATAGAGAAAGCAAGAAGTAATTCATGTGCTACCAATTTACAACAGAGAAATGTGCCATCAGTTACTAATGCATGTGCCACAAACCAACCTGTAGGTTTAAATCAAGCACAACACTGTGCCTTGTTCTGCCTTAAGAGGGATGAGGGATGAGTGAGTCCTGATCATGGTTGGAGGTTCTTGCCAGTTGAGTTTATGACTTTTGTTCAACCTTGACAGTGTCTGATCGATGTGATGAACTGTGGCCCTTGAATCTTGCCCTATCTACCTACTGTAAATCACCAGCAACACAAGGGGTCCAACCAAAGTAAATACATGGTAGAGATGAGTAGTTGAATGAACTCAATGCTTGAATGCACACAGGTCTGCTCTGACCAACGCTTCAGCTGCCATGGTCACACCACGTTCACAACGTGAGCGCAACCGTTTAATCTTGCTGATTAACTACGCACAGGTCAAAAAGAAGGACCAAATAAGGAAATTCACTTGGACAATATCTACACATATCACCCATACAAACAATACATACTTGCTACTATGAAAGATTCAAGTTGATAAGCAGGGGAAGAACCCTTCTGGGACGGGAGGCTCAACAGTTTGGGATGAGGAGAGGAGCGTTGGGGCAGAGGGGCAGCCACTTGGATACTCCTAACACGTCTCGGGGCTGACCAGTCAGGCACAGGGGTCCCAAGGTTGCCAGGTCTCTGATGCATGACAGGGAAACAGGCCCTCTGTCTGCGTGGGGAACAGCAAGGTCAGCACTTCTGCCCACACACACTCATACACACGTCAACTCCTGTTCTGGTTTTCTGCTCCTGGAACACAGAGACAGGCCACACTGATGGACTGTCTGCTGCAGCAAACGTCTGTGCGTGCGTGTATGTGTGTGTGTGTGTGTGTGTTTTTGTGTATGTGTACGCATGTGTGTGTTTGCGGTGAGGGTTCTTGTTGACCATGAATCTCCTCTGACCTTTCCCATGCAGACTTCAACTATCATGAATATTAACACTCCATTCTTACCAGAATCTACCATCTTCAACTACCATTTACTTTACTCTCAAGAGCTGTTGAAGACCTATTGAATAAACACTGTGAAGAGTCTTATGAAAACAAGTATTTAAGTGTTTCAGAATATTGATTTGTCCGCTTACACATGGCAACAAATTGAACGAGTTATTCTACTGAAGATGAGTCAGCATACATCGTCCTCTGTATGCTTTCAAAAGTATTGAGATCACCATGAAAACAGATTATTTTCTCACTCACATGCCTCTCTCTTAGTGCCTGTCTCTCACCAAAACATGATCCCCGTGAAAGGCAAGGATTTGGTTTGGACTGAAGGCTATTTGGGTGTGTATGATTATTCTGTAAAAGACTATCTTTTTTCTGATATTTTTTTCCTTTCGTTTTCAGTTGTTTCCTTGTCTTTAATAATATGTATACATCCCATGCATAATGTGCATACTGTGGCCACGCTGTACTTGTAGTAGTAAATCATGATGTGCTCTACATGTCAAGCTAAATATCAGTACCAGTTTAAAACATGGCAAGAAGGTTAGAGGTGTCTCTCTCTGCTAGTCGCCCAAACTCTGATTCATCTCAGACACCAGATAGAAAGAGAATCCAGTCTTGTCTCTGCCGTCTGCTAATGAATTGGTTTTAGCCTGTTTTGGAGCAAATTACCCTTCCCTCCCCTCCTAATTTTCCAATTTGCTGTGTCATTTATGTGTAATTGAGGATCGCATTGGACTGTATTACTCCCACAAATAAGGTGATATACTTTATCGAAGTGCTGCTTTATAAGAAGGTGCTGATAAACCAAACATCAATTGAGGACCGAAAAGTAGAGCAGGGGCTGTTCCAACAGAAAGGGGGGAGATTGTAAGAGCCATTAATTGTTTCTCAAAGGCAATCCAAGATAGCAGAGCAGCCATTATGGACCCCTTAGTTTTCAATGGATGCAATAAATGAAGAGAAAATTCACTTTATTTCTTCATTCCTGCTGAGTCGCCCTTGCAAGTGTTTGCATCTCATATTCTTAAACAAATAGGAAAAGCTTGTTTTCACCTGCAGGGGCTTGAGAGAGCAAAGTCATGGAGGCCTGGGCATCAGTGTGTTCACACATCAGAGCCCTGAGCACGCACGGAGCACTCCCTCGCTGGTAAGGAAATGTAACTTTGTACCCTTGAGGCTCAGCTGAACCCAAACTAAAAACAACAGCTCAAAACTCAACCTCGCTTCTGTTTCGCCCCAAAACCACTTTTAGAACATTCAGTCGGGGGGTAATGTCCTTTCCTTTGTTTTTTAAGTTTGTGAATCACACCAACCCTCGTCTTTATCTGTCTTTCTTTCAGCGTGTCTAATCAGAGACAACGTTAACCTCCCGCCTTCAGACAAGCTGGCGGTTACGGCTAATGGAGGACTCTCTGGCGGCAAATGTTCCTCGCCGCTGGTTGACAGGGCTCCTTGACAACAGAGGGGATGCCCATCAAGACCCCATCATGTCCGGGCTGCATATACACACTTCCACACCCCAGAGACACCGACCACCAGACCAGTGTGCCCACACTACATTATCTGAAGCTAACTTAAGCGGAGTTGATGCCGGGTCTGTGCCAGTCATTTTCCACGCCCAATTCTCACCTTATGTTCTATCCGTCATCCCTTGGGCAGTCAAATACCTCTACAACAACTACATTATGAGAATGTGTGTTTGGCTCATGTGTTTTTTCTTTAGAATCCACCTCAATGCTACAGTCCCAGACATCCGGCTGGTTCCGGCCCCTGGCTCGAAGCTGAGCCGAGGTGAGGGGCGATGGCGGCAGGCGGACAGACGGCGAGGGAGTCTGCTGTGAATAAATCGATTAGGGAGCGTTTGACGGATGGGCTGTATAGGGGAGCACGACACACCAGAGAATTAATTTGGCTGGGTGAAAAAGGCCCTGCCAGGCCCATTCATCTTGGCACAAATTTGGCAATTTCCTGGATCTGGGGGCTCAATTAGAGAGTGTTTCCAACAGTTTGGGGGGATGGGGAAGGTGTGTTGAGAAATACATGCCGCTGATGTGTCAGACACATGTTAATGATGAGGGATTTAAAGACTGGGGAATGAGATAGGGGGAGGGAGATGTAGGGAGGTGGGACAGGAGGGAAGAAGAATAGAGGTATAGAAAATTAGGATGGGAGATTAACGAAAGCTTCCCAACTGCTGTTGATCGAGTTGATAGTGTTGTTGAGCCTGACTCTTAAAACACCAAGAAAGTGGCCTTCCGTGTATCCCACCCAAATGGAATCCAGAGTATCCTTGTGAAGCTGTGTTCCCCTTAACCCCACAGCTGCAGAGAAGCTGGAGTTCCTCTCCTCCATGTCACCTCCCCCTGCCTCGTTGTCAGTGCCAGATTCAGTCTCTCGGTGTGATTTATGTATCAGGATCACGGTGTGACCTCCAAACACGCCCCATCCATGCAGCACCTGTCTCCACTCAGCACCCTCCTCTTAGGCACCGCTTGCTGAAGACCGAGCCATGCGTGCAAAAGGATGCTTTTTCACCCCCTCCCCCCCAAAACATTCTAGTCAATCTGGCCAATGTGGGCGTTTGAAAGTGGGGAGGAGGGAGCAGGAATCTGCGCAGAGTAAAACAGGTGTGCGGGCTCTGGGCTTAGCTAACGAGGGAGCTGAACTGCACGCCTGGCTGACCGCAACATCTGCCGTTCCTCTGAATTAGATTCTACCACTGGCACAGTTTGCACAGCAAGAAGCCACAATGGGGGGTTTAAATGGGAGACAAACGTGGAGGGCTGATTGGGCGGGGTGAGCCCGCCAACACAGGGGATGTATGATGATAAAGGAAGGGGGGATTTAGGTGTGTGTGTGTGTGTGTGTGGGAGGGAGGGGGGGTGGCATTTCCATAAGCGTCAGCGCTGCTTTGACCCCACCCTCCTTCCTCTGGAGCTCCTAATGAGCTCGTCAGGCTTAACGACGTCTTAATTGGACGTAAACGTATCCCTGAGGGCGGGAGGGCAGGGTCCTGGGCCAGAGGAGGGACATTTTGCAATTTCCTACCAGGGAAGGTCACATGGTGTAAACCACTTATAAAGTCAGAAGGACACAGAGGAAGTTATATAAGAACACTGCAGTGGAGTGTCCATTTGGAAAACAGGTTTATGGCTACCAGCTGATTTTCAAACTGAATAGAATTGGACTTTGTGTCTCTACTCCGCCCCCCGTCCCTCCAATTTAGCACCATGATGAAAGGTAGGAGCTTTTTCCTCATTTCCTGAACGGTGTAGACAAAGCCTTGACACACTTAGCACTCAAAACAAGCTTCACAAACGTCAGTTTGTGTAAGCCACTATCCACTTTTTTTTATTTATTATAAGCACATTTGTAGCCACTACACTTAGGGACCTTGGGTCCATTGTACTGGTCCATTTGTCCAACACTAATGAGCTTTAGTTCCTTAGATGACAACAGATAAAGAGCCATTGTGCATATGTTCAGGTCTGAATGGGGTATTTCCCTTTTAAGAGCCACCGTTGCTCATCAGCGATGGTTATCCATTGTGAGAGAAAACGCGACTCAAAAGGTTCCACACAACTACTAGGTTTGATGGTGCTTTCAATGGTGACATACTGCCATCTAGTGGCAGAAACAGGTACCAACCTGCTTTCTTAGGAAGCTACAATACTCTCAAAATATCTGTATATAAATATATAAATAAAATATTAATAAATATCTGTGAATGGTGTAAAGGAAGAAAAGCATACTTTCACTGTAAATGAAGACAGCCAGGCCAGGTCCAACAAAATGTATTAAACTATAATGAATATGTACAGTAAAAAGGGAACAAAATGTGTCTTGACAAAGACATGGACAAGGACCAAGATTAGATGGGTTTCCCAAGAGCCTAACGCATGAAAACTGCAAGTACAGCTTTCGATGTGATCAGCCAAAAAAAGAACTTTCTAGTCTTATTGTAAGNGTGAGGAGCTCGGTCACACGGGAGGAGCTCGGAGTAGAGCCGCTGCTCCTCCACGTCGAGAGGAGCCAGCTGAGGTGGCTCGGGCATCTGTTTCGGATGCCTCCTGGACGCCTCCCTCGGGAGGTGTTCCGGGCATGTCCTACCGGGAGGCGGCCCCGGGGAAGACCCAGGACACGCTGGAGGGACTATGTCTCTCGGCTGGCCTGGGAACGCCTCGGGATCCCCCCGGAGGAGCTGGAGGTGGTGTGCGTGGAGAAGGAAGTCTGGGCCTCCCTGCTCAGACTGCTGCCCCCGCGACCCGGCCCCGGATAAGCGGAAGAAAATGGATGGATGGATGGAATATGTACAGTAAAAAGGGAACAAAATGTGTCTTGACAAAGACATGGACAAGGACCAAGATTAGATGGGTTTCCCAAGAGCCTAACGCATGAAAACTGCAAGTACAGCTTTCGATGTGATCAGCCAAAAAAATAACTTTCTAGTCTTATTGTAAGTGGACTCTTAGCTGAGGTGGGATTGAGATTTATTTACAAAAAGTACATCTAAAGAGAATAAAAGCGTCACCATAAAGAAAACTGACGTTCTCTCTCCTCATGCAGTTGCCAAGTGACTTCAATCCATGCAGTCTCCCACAGACCAAATCGAAACTATTCGCCTGCGGTTTAAAAAGTTCTTACAAACCACATTCCCTTTCACAACAACAGTAGAAGAACAAATACATCATGATACAGGTCAGATATCTACTAATGTAATTTAAGGATTACATGAGATACAAGGATAGAAAATATGTATACGAAAAAGAACGTGAAGGACGTAAAAATCTCTGGGGGGGGTTGAGATTAAAATCTTCGACCAATGAGCAACAGGGACAGGTGGTTGGTTACACAGACGGTCCACACAGTGATGTGAGGCGGTTCTGGAAAGAAGAAAAAGATGAAACCTTGAATTAAGACCCAGTGAAACCCATGTGCACTTGAGATAGAACTGGAAAAGAAGGACTGTCCTGTATTAACGTATAAAGAGAGTCCTATCACGGTGTACCTGCAGCAGACGGATGCTGTGTATGGCTGTCTCATCCAGCTGACTCAGATCTACTGTGTCCATCTGACTGGCCAGAAGCTGAATAGACTGGACACAGAGAGAGAGAGACAGTCAGGGAACAGGTCATGATGCCTCTCTGAGGGCTGGCACTGTGATCCTGCGCTTGTGCTGATGATCTGGGCTGAACTTGTGTCCAGAGAGCAGGATTCTCACCTCTCCATTCCCGATTGGGACGTTAATGACGATGTCGTCACCGCCTGCGGAGACAGGCGAGCCGTTGACAGAGATGCTGTACACTCTCTCCTTGTGGCGAGGGATCCGCACTGCCGGGGTTTTGGGCAACCTGCATGGAAACAGGAAGTCCTCTTACACAAGGTGGAGTCAAGTGTTCAAGGTACCCCATAATGATATGGCGTGTTTGTTACAGTATTGCGATTCCCACAGTCTAAATGATTTCATATCACAGTCAAACCTTTAAACATATTGGTTGCTATCAGGATGAGTAGTTACTTTCGGCAAATATGATAAAAAGTGCTTCTCAACTCTCAATTGCCTACCCTGCCTGTAAGGCTTGGTGGATCTAATCCTTGACCATTAGGGACACCTACTGGAAGGTTTACACACAAGGATGGAAGCAATACTGACGAGTGAGGTGTTGACTGCAGCTGCAGCTTTACCTGGGGTCGAAGCGAGGGGTGACGAGAGGGGTGGGGCCCAAGAGAGAACAGTCCAGCATGTTCCTAGCTGGCGTGACCAGTGGTTTCCTGCTGGACCTTAACACAGAGAGACAGCTTAGCACCAAACCTTGTAGAGATGAATCAGGGGGAACCCAATTCAATGGCCCTTAGATTGTCCGTCTCTCTCTCTGTCCCTGGCCTTGCGATATTCTAGGACTCAAAACATCAAAGAGCTGGATACAGTGCGTGTCCACACTAGAACAATCCAGAATGGACAGGTCATTTCATATGAAACGTGAGCTTTATAGGTGGTCGTACCTTGTGACGGAGGTGTTCTGCTTGCTGACTGAAAGAGCTTTGGCCTTCTTCGATGTAGAGGGGGGCTTTTTAGCTCGTCCCTGTGAAGTTGGGTAAATAACGTGATTTCATGTATCGTTGTCATGGCTTGTATGGAGGAGGTGCAGTACATTCAACACCAACACTACGCAGAGTGGGATGTTGCTCTCACTTGCTGATCTGTCACTGAGCCCATCCTCCAGGTAACATAGGAGCTAGGTAGGACTTACCCTCTTGACAGTGCTGGGAACTGTATTCTCCTCATCCTCTGAGCTCATTCCACCCTTCTTCTTAGAGGCTGAAAAGACAGAAGAAAGAGGAAGAGGTAAAGAAAGACGAGCTGATGATGACATTAGTGGAGATGGGATGTTAAGAAGAAAAACCTTTTGTGATTGTAACTGAAACATGTTCCACAGTATTATATTGCTTTGAGTACAACACACAGAAAGTGTATCATTAAGATGGTCATTGGAGTAGGTGATTCCAGAGAGGACAGCGCTGGGCTGACTTACACTTCTTGGCTGTCTTGGAGGCCAGAGTGTGGACCTCAGCCAGGACACTCTCCACCTTGGCTGCTGCTTCCTCTTTCTGTGGGACAAGACCAGACATGACAACTGCCACTGCTGCTCAGGTGAGGCCAGGTACACTGGTAATGAAGCCATGAGAGTAGGAGAGTGTGTGCAATGACGTTCCTATGACATCAAATGACTATGACATCTGGGAAGCCTACCTTGGACTCCTCTACAACGGGGGATTTGGGTTTATCGATTTCTAAATGCAGGAGGAAACAAGAGATTAAAAGGCTTTCATTACTCTTGTGTGAATTAAATAGGACTCAATTACTGCTTTTATACCCTCTATAGATTCCACTGAGCAGTGACCACATTGACAGTTCCTTACATATAATTGTCTTACTGGCTGATAACTTACTGCAATGTTCCAACCAGTTCATCCTCCTCACAGCTGTAGGTAGCTTGATTAGGGCCATGTTGTAGCAGTTGTCAGCATCTTTTAGCAGATGGTTTCTCTTCTCTTTCAGTCGCTCGATAACCGTTTTCACTGTAGACAATTACAACAATTAGTTGTAACGAGTTTACTTCTTTAACATGTACGGACAAGTCACACCGCTGTATTACTTAGCACTAGCTAGACTAAGCTATCAAGCCGGACGTTTTGTGCTGTACTAACTTGAATTCAACTGTAGACTGGCAAAGAAATGTAATGGATGCAAGGTATTATACAGTTGCAAGATTAACTGTGCTATACACATTGAGTCTAACATGAGTGCAACGAGCTGTGTGACCATCACTTCACTTATTAGAAATGGATACAAGAAAAACCCGCACAACATATTACTCTTGAATTAAGACAGAAAAATGTACATGGAATAATCGTGCTTTTTAAACCGCAGCCTTCAGAAAATATAATAACTGACATGACAATGGGAATAGTTGAAAGTTAGACCAAGAAGCGAAGCCTTCTATCGAAAGCGTGCATGTTCGCGTGTTCAAGTACTCTTCATATTCATGAAGGCTAAAGCTTTCAAAAACCTTCAATGCCGTATTTTATCTCCCCAGATTTCACAAATGTTAAAGGACTTTCAAGGCCCGTGGGACTAGCAACATTCAACAGTTTCATACCCTCGCAGTCAAAATCCTCGAGGAAAGCTTCCAACTTGTCCAGTTTAGGGTTGTTTTTGCGTTGTTTTGAGGTCTTTTTTCTTGGTGCCATGGTGGCTGAAAATAGAAAGTCAAAAAAAGATTAACGGCAAAGCCAACTTGGTAGTACTATAGCACTAGCTGGAACCAGATTGCCTTCTTTAGCATTCTCCTAAATCTATTACTACTGCGATGGCTAGCTAAAGTTAGCTATAGCTAGCAAGCCGTTCTTGACTGACAAATCGTCGTTAGATTATGGCTAACGAATTTTAGATTTTTGCTTGCTCGGCTATTTTCCCCGTTCTCGCATGCATTTGTGATGAAAATAACATTGTTAGCGCACGTTATTTGGATAAATATATTACCTGATTATTATTTGTATACCGAGCTAGCCGGACAGCTTACTAAATCCGTTGTTCTCCCTCTCTTTCCACAAAGTATTTTCAAATGTACTCTGTCGGAAGAGAGATCAGCCAATGAAGACACTGCTTCTCTTAACGTCACTACAAAACCCCACAGTAGCCAATCGTTTCACACAACGTCTATATATGTGGCCGGAAATCAAGCGCAACACGATGGAAACGTCGAGGAACGTAGAAATATGTGCAGGTTTTTATTTTATTTTAAGCACGTTATTGCCGTTAATGTAAATTCCAGTTTATATACGACGATACAAATACAGCGTCGTAACATAATAATTCCAATAAATTATTCTTGCACTGGAGGATCGTTTTCATCATGTCGAAGCCTGCATTGTTATCTCTTCAGCAAATATTGAAAAAGTGTTTTCAAAGCTTGCAGAACAATCAGAAAATATTTAAGTCCGTGCTGTATGAATGCACTCCTCTGATGGTTTCACTCGGTAACTTAGCAGAACAACTGCGGGCTCTTCAAAATATCAACATCGCCAACACAACGCTTCACAACTTTCCTGACCTGCAAGAGCGTCTTAATTATAAACTCGCACAGGCAGTGGATATCGTTATGGGGAAACTGTTTGAGAAAATGTAAGATGCATGCTTAGCATTGTTGATTCAGCAGAGCATATGGACTTCACGTAAAGGTCGCTCAAATTCTGCCCATCATGTGATTGTTTTTGACTGGGATTTTTGTTACAGGTCTCTGCTCCAGTCTGTGAAAGATTCTTTCAGCAACCAGGTATCTAGTGCTTTCCAGTTTTACGAGCAGAACTCAGACAGTCTGGACATCGCTACCTGCAGTCAGAGGTCAGCTACAGCTCCATCTATCTGTGATATGTTGGAGTGGTTGCAGGATGCGGATCGCTACTATCGCCAGCAGTATCCTTTTATTGTCTACTGTCAGTTTTGGTTTACAGACACATGGGATACTCATCTGTAACTCAACTTCATTTTCATTCACACACTCATGCATATAAAGTAGAATTTGAGAGTAGTCTTTCTTCAGCAATGCGTACAGATTCCTTAGGAGGAAGGTTCTGTTACAGACGCTTACACCAAATCACTTCTCTCTTCTGGAAACTGCTTCTAAGAGATGGGAGTCTCTTGACTCCCTCCATGGACAAGACAGCATAGAAGGTGAGACAGTCCACCTGTACGCCACAACATTTAGCTCATTCTCTTTATATGCCCAAAATGAAAGCCTTGCCTCACAGTATATTCTCATTGTATTCTGTCTCCTTTACAGATACATTGTTTAAAGTGTCCTTCTTTGTTGAAGCCCAATGAGACGAATACTTGAGTGGAAATAAAATATACTGGACTATTGAGCCCGCAGTTAATCGGATGGCCAACTGGTCGACAACAATTGGACAGTGTATACATCAACTGGACTCGATGAGCAAAGAACATTATGAAGCTGATTTAGATTTTTCAGGACAAAATCATGACAAAGTATTCATTAAAGCATCCTTTTACAAATCAGTTTATTTGTTTACAATTGTGTGAACGTTTTCAAACCCAAACATGAAATGTTTGTCTGAGGACATTGTGCAAGAACACCACGACACTCTTCACCACAAAGTCACACGTATACAGTGTGTCTGTTGACAGACCTAGAGTGCATGGAGGCTCTCATCAAAGGCTTGTCAAAGAACTGATTAATTCTTAGAAAATATGAAACTTCAGCACTATGTGTATAATTTAGTGCATAAAATACAATCAAAAAAGATGTATATACATACAATACAATAACTTACATTGAATAAATACATCCAGCATAAACGTCATTCTAACTCCATCACACCAAAAGAGTAATTGAGAGAAGAATTCTATATCCCTTTACCTCAAGCCCTTCAAGTCATCACTTCCTCTACCCTCCAACCCTCCCTACATAAATACAAATACTTCTGTCAGTCTTCCGATACAAGTCTCTTCCATAAGTCACCCCATCTTCATTGTGTGGCTCATTCCTGCTCCGTCACCCCCACTGTTCAGTCTACACATACTCCTTCAGGGGAAGGCTGTTAGAGGAGATGGGCTTAGGAGGCTCAGGCGCCGAGGGCCGTGAGTTAGCAAAGCTCCGGCCCATGTACCCCCGGTGATACCCCCCTCCCCTCTCCATATGGGGGCAGGTGCTGCTCAGCACCGCCCCGCTGATCATAAGGATGACCGCCGCCGCCCAGCCCAGGTAAATGGCCTGGCCGAGCTCTCGCTTGTGCATAGTGGGCACATTGGGGTTGTAAAAGTCCTGGACCACCGTGTTAGCAGTCCAGGAGACGGGCACTAGGATACACAGGCCTGTGAGGATGAACAGGACTCCTCCGGACAGCGCGATGCCCGCCTTGGCCCGACGGTCATCACCTGCGCAGGTGGTGCACTTCATGCCACAGCAGGACACGGTACAGGACAGCCAGCCCAGGAAGATGGCCACACACATCAGGGCGCGTGCAGCCTGGATGTCTGGAGGCAGGGCCAGCATGGAGTCATAAGTCTTACACTGCATGTGACCCGTAGTCTGGTAGATGCAGTTCATCCAGATGCCCTCCCACTTGATCTCTGATGTCAGAATGTTGCTGCCAATGAAGGCCGATACCTTCCACTGGGGCAACGCTGTCACAGCGATGGCCATGATCCAGCCCGTCACTGCACATGTGAAGCTGATCAGCTGCATGCCTGTGTTGACCATGGCTGACCAGATTAAATTCAATTAGATTCCTCCTGTCCTCAATGTCCTGTTTTTTTCTTTGTTTTCCGCTGTTAGGATCACCCGTCTGTCTTCAACCACCTAAACTTCTCAAGCGTTTTTTGGGATTTGTTTTTCTCTTCAACACCCAGTGGTAAAGACTTGACAGATTTTCCAGTCCTGGTCTTTCTCCCCTTTCCAAAGATCCTCCTTTTTTCTCCTCTCAACATCCGTCGCTCCTCGTCTCGCTTACTTTCTCTCCTTTTTCTTTTTCTGTGTTGAACTTGTGAATAATTGAGTATCTAATAGCAGGCTAGTCACTTGTGGCAGCACACCAATCCTGGATTGATTAATTAGCTTTAGAAAGGCGCCAATCGGTCCAGTGGGTTGGAAATGGAACGGTCTAGGTTCTGATCCTGAACTCGCTCAGTCTCCGAAGGGCTGATTACGAGGTAGCTGGTCTCTATTACTCTCCAGGAAGAGTGTAGTCTTACTTAAGAGGTGTGAGTACAACCTGATACTGGCTGTCAGGGCTGTCTGTCAGGGCTGCTTATTAAGCTGTGTTCTCCTGTCACTTTTAGGCAGCAAAAACTATCTACAGTAGACGATGGGAGTATAAAGAAGTCCACGTCGCATAAATAAAGCAACAACAAAAAAATGAATGTCTGCGTCAAGCCAACAAATATATTCAATCAGGGAAATGAAATCATGTTTTTGCTCAGCTCAGATCCAAAAATTTAGCAAAATAAAAAAAAAATCTGCCATAGCCTAGCCACACAGTCAGAGATTCCGTTTTTCTTGTAATTGTTGTGTTTTTCAGAGATGTTTCTCTCCCTCGGTCCTCCAAAATGAGAAAAAAGAGGTAGATCTCGTCAAACGCTGGTGCGTGGTGAAGTGTCCCCTTGTTACATCCAGCCACAATGGGCCCTGAGCCCAGGGAAGGCCACTTCAGACCCAGTGCAGGATCAGCTGCCACTGCCTGCCCTCCCCCCGCCTCTTCCGCAAAAGCCAAATAGGTCAGTCCGCTTCTTTTTAGAATATAGATGGGATGCAAAGCCTCTTCGTCAGACTAGGAGGTAAGCAGAGTGGATTTCTACCGCCCATCATCAGTTTAAAGAACGACCTGTGTGAGCTCAGTGGCGCCGTCCTTGAAAAGAGTGAACAAGAGATGGGGAGAGGATGAGGACACGAGGGAGGGAGGGAGGGAGGGAGCTGGGCGTGAGAGTGGTGTCTGTAGGTGGACCTGCTAACACAAAGACCATCTAGGGGGCCTCTACAATGGGCCTTTACACTCTGCTCTACACCAATGTTCAAAAAGAGCGTTACAAAAATTCACTTTTCGCCCTTTTTTGTCAGGGGTCTGTGTTGAAAGAGACACCTTTTTAAAAAAAAATAAAAAGGGGTGCTAGATGGAGTGATTGTTTTGTTTGAGGGGAGTTGGGGTTAGCAGAATGACCTCTGGCAACAAAACTGAACACCAGCCACAAATACAGACCAAGTACTTTCAAGTCCACTTCCATTGTATGATGTTATAGAGAACTGGGCCACACCAATAACATGGTTTTTTTTTAAGAAATAGAGTACTACTAACAAAAAAATGTTAGATCATGAAAGGTTTGTCCAAACCGAATGACAATATTAAGGGCACAGACAAGGCGAAATTATTCTCATTTACTACTTTGCCTTCAACCGTCACTTGAACAATCAGTGGAATCAATTAACTTTGAGTTCCTGTGGGATGAATAAAAATTCTTCCTTTTAATATCCTGGACGTTTCACACCAACATCCCGGTCCTTCTGGCTTTGTCTGTCACATCATCTCATTCAGCCTTAGTGCATGTGTGCTGATGAATTAAATATTATGGCAACAGGATCTCCAGTTTGAGTTTCCTTTCTCATGTGGCCTCGTCTCCCTAGCAACGGTGGTCATGACAACAGGACGGGACACAGGAAACGGGAGAGGAGCTGGAGAAGAGAAGGGGGTGGGGGAGGCACATAAGGTGATGATGGCTGTTCATTGTAGGTGAACAGAAAATATTGGTCTGTTTGACACAAGGAAAACACTGCCACGTAGAGGCAAGTCAATAGCCTTATATTGATGTGTTTTGTTAGTACAACCCCAGGCCTAAGGTACAGATGATGTTACAGAAGACCAGACAAACATACGTCAGGCTGGTCAATAATTCAGTCTTGAGAACATCCCTGAATGACTGCGTTCCTGACAGCCAGCTATATCAGCTGACCATTTGACCTGTTTTGTCTGATACAGCATCTACAGTCAGGTCAGAACAGTGTTACTTTTAACAGGCAAATTCTCCAAAAAGAGATTAGAATCATTAGACAAATTGCTACACTTAACTGAATAACTATAGATGAACGTCCTGATGGAGTTTACCTGCCTCTGGTATTGAGCCACAGTTGATCTGTGAGCGGACCTGTGTTCCCTGCTAATGATGCTACGCCACCTAGTGCCCCAGACAGGTAAAGTTGAGGGACCAGTGAGTCATTCCTAGACATGGTGTTCTGGAAAGCCACAAGGTAATAATGAAATAAAGAGAACACACCAACAGATTATGATATAGGCATAAAATACCAATTTATTACTTTGCACAATAACACAAATATTCCCTGCAGGCTAAAAAAAAAGTAAAGGAAAAAAAAAAGAAAAATATTTTGAACATGTCGCATAGCAATACAGCGAGTGATTGGGAACCCCTTGTAGGAGGAGCCAGACCTCAAGGTCTAGCCCCTCCCCAGCAGGTCTGACAGGCTACCATTCTATTGCTATTGGACAGTCACACAGCTCAGACCACTAGCAAAGGAAAGAAAAACGGCAGAGCTACACACCGGAAAAAGGAACTGAAAAAAATTAACTTACACAATGTCAAATAACAAATCTGTAGAGATATAATATCAAAGCGGAATTAAAAAATAAATCATGCTCTCTTTCAATTGGGGCACGGAAAAAGAATGGATCTTTTAAAAAGGTTAAAAAGAGGTAACCCCGTTGCCGTGGACGCCTTGGGCCAAAGGCCCCCTCACAGAGAGGAAGTGCGCTTGTGAGTGGCCACCTGGGCGGCCCCACGGACAGGACAGCCCCAAGAGGCTTGGCAGGGGCATGAGCCAGGCGCTGAACACCTTAGTGGACGTTACGACTGGCCAGGGCGGAAACCAAGGGTCAGGTCTTGACGGGTCCACATTTGAAGAAAGTACCTCGTTTGAGCTTGGGCACGCTGTCAAGACTTGACCACTTCGCCTCCGCCAGCTTATGCCTCCGGGCTTTACTGACATTTGTGTAGGAATCTTTAAAATATGTCTAGAGAGACTGGTACAATATTGCTAGCCTAAAACAGTCTTACTAAATTCATATACATTGACCAAGAAAACGGACTTAATTTTTTTTCTCTTTCTCTCTCTTTAATAAATATGATTCTAACAAGTTTTTAGGACAATACTCTGGCATGCAGACGAGCAAAGTCTCCAATGTTTTTAACTATAAAAAAGACCCTAAAGAGCTAAGTCCACCAAATGCACATTCCCACTGATTGATACAAGCAAAAAAAACAAGTACAGGAATACAAACGGTAGCAACAGCAAGAGCAGACCAACAGCCACATCAACAAGAAGAATTATAGCTTTTTTCCGCATTCGAAAACTGGATTTGGGTTAATATTGCTTTGCAATGTTAATATGTTCACAACTGGAGTTATCAATACTTGCCTCGCTAGTTAGGACCCCCACAAACACGCAGACAGAATTCCGTTGGAAAACGTTGCTCCTCCTCACGTCAACCGGTTTCCTTTTCATTCATGTAATAGTCTCCACGGCTCCCAAGTCTGGAAATCATGACCACCTGGATATTTGCACCAAATGAATCCCACAGCTCTTATGAAGTCCATGGTGAACAAAGGGACAGCACTAGTCTAGCTAAAAGCCCTCCTCCACAAGGGAACCAGGCCCTGAGCACCAAGGCCACAGCTACCACAGCTCCCTCGCCCAGGGAGAGTAGCGGACCTTCCTTTGCCAATCCAAAACCTCCTGCATTCAGATCCTGCCCCCTTACCCTCACATCCCATGCATCTCTGTTAGGCTGGTGCCCCCCCCCACCCCCACCTACAGACCAACCCTCTCCCCACACGGCTCCGCTACTGGCTGTTACCTCTACCATGCTTTCCTCTCCTAGGTGTCGCACAGCTTCTCTCCTCCAGGCCAGCGCCCACGCCCTCGGCAGGCAGGTGCTCAACTCGTTCCTAGCAAACCTGCTGCTTTACGGGTGGTTTATTACAAACGGGTTTTTTTACTGAGCTTTCTGTCCTGCAGAGGCGTGCACGTCGCCACTTCCTCCCCGTCACCTCCCCTTGTTACCCTTTCTGTACCACCCCCCCAGCTTCTAACCGCAATGAAAGAGGAACAAGGTAGTCCTGCCTGCCTGCGCTACCGTGACCATTAAAACAATCATAAGAGTTGTGATAACTGCTCCGATGATAACTATGATAACCTGGTCAGATGACAGCTACTTCCAGACAGGGGCAGTGCTCATGCTTACTGTCAATTCATATCTTGTGTTTGAATCCTTTACTCTTGGATGAATAAAAAAACACTAAGTAGAGACTTAGAGATAGGTATACTTATTCAAATACACACAAACAGTAATAGAAATTTCTTGTAGGTCAAAAAGAGAAAGAAAAGAAAATCAACTCATTGCCTATTGCATACCTCTGACGCATTCAACTCCCTCAAATCCCAGTAGTCAACAGCTTCCCCCTCAAACCAGCGCCCCGATGCCAACACTGCCCATTACATGGGAGTGCCAGCAAACATCTGCTTGACCAGTCAGGGTGCCCACCTCTACCATACTAACTGGAGAACACCAGCAAACCTTCCCACTAACACCACATCTCACTCTGGAACAACTGAGGAGTATGCGGGAGTTCAAAGCTGACACACCTTGGGGTCTAAACCATGGCCAGAATGCTACCAAGTCCAGGAGGCTCTGAACCCTCTCATGCAGCTCCACAACCCAGCCCTCACCTCCCGACCAACCTTCAGGTCCGCTGCCTTTCTCATATTAAAAAGAAAAGTAAAATCACCATCATAGTACTAACAACTTCAACAACAACAACGATAAGAAGAACGTCAACAACGGTAAACTACTGCTCTAAACAAGTTTTAAGATAGCCACAGAACATTATTTTATATTAAACTCTTACAAATCTGTTTTGATGATTCTTATGTATAAATGCATAAAGGTTCGAGAGAGTGCCCTCTGTTGCGTTGCCTGGTGTGCTGGGTCAGTGCAATGAATTGGCCGGTGTGGCAAAGGAGACCTCAAAAAACAGACCTCGTGTTTCCTAACCCTCGCCCTCCCACCCTGCGTTCCCCCGCTAAAAACCAGACGACTAGCGCCTTACAAAAAACACAAAATACAAAACCAAAAAGCTACTGCTAACCCTCTACCCAGGGTCCTAGTCACCTCCTCACACGAACAGAGGGTTAAGGATGGACCAAGCAGATCCGCTCTTTTCCCCACACAGACGTCAAGGCCAACTAGATAGCCGGCACTCTGTCTGTCTGTGCAAAGCTCTCGGCCATTCAACAGGTCCCAATGCCTGGCCTAACACACAGGCCAGACCACGGTTACTACTGCTACACATACACCCACCAGCCTCAGAGAGAGGCCTGGAAAGTTCATCTGTTGCTTTTATAGATGTAAATATTTATATGTATATTATATATGTAATGTGTGAATATAAAAACATCAAATCTGAGGCATTTACAGCAGTTATCTCCTTGATTTCCCTTTACAATTCAGTGGCCTGCCATGAAACACACACGCACACATATATACAAACACACACGCAACACAAACGCACCACACACACACACAACTCTTTCACTAAAATGGGAGAAGAAGAGTACTGGGCATGGACACCCAGGTCACCTCGCTTGTAAAAGACCGAAAGAGAAAAAGTTAAAATACGGTCATATAAAGAAAAAAATATGAAAAAAAAAACAAAAAAAAACGAAAAAGGTCACTGCCCCATTTCCCACCCCCCCACCCCAACTTCATCCTCATGCAGTACCCCCAACGCCCCAACCCAAGAGCTTGTGACAGATTTCGCCCAAATGGGCTTTGAGGTAAAAGTAGAGAGTCCTGCTTAGCTGGGAGAGCTAAAGAGCTGCCCTGGCGGTTAGCGCCAGTCCGCCCTGCGCTCAGTGTATATTACAAAAACAAACTCAATTAGACATTCAAAACCTAAATAAATGATAACTCAATAGAAATGGCTCAACTGTATAAGTGTGGGGATTTGACTGCGCAGTGGAGGCCCAGACGGTCCCATACTGCCTGCTGTTGCTGGTAGAAGGAGACTTGACTGTGGGAACGCCAGGCTTTGTTTGTGTCCCTCCCCCTGAGTGGGGAGGACAAGCAGGACGATCACCACTGGCTTCAAGCCGCTCAGGTGCAGATCAAGACGCAAGAAAGAGAGAGGGATAGAGAGACTGGCAAAACAACCCAGAGAGACAGAGAGAGAGAGAGAGCATAGAGAGGAAGTTGCGCTGTCCCTGCTGGTGTGGTTCAAGCGAAGTACATGGTGTGCTGGGTGTCATAGTGAATCTGGACAGCCTTGGCCAGAGCCTGGGGGTCCCGGCCGTTACTCTGCCCAGACACATGGCTGCCCTCCGCACTGGAGGGGGGGAGAAAGAGAGAGAGGTGAGGGTTTGAAACTCAGTCGCTATCAAGAAACAGACACCAAAATGAACAGCAGTACCCAAGACATTCAGCCTATGGTGTGCTCTTGTATAACATTTCCATGTGTGGAGGGAAGGGGGGGGAATCTGAAAATGTGCCCTCTGAGGCCACGTCGGCATGGGCGCTTACCTGTCGTGGTCTTTGTCCACCAGGTGGTAGCGGGCACGGAAGGCTACCAGGCGGGCGTAGTAGGCTGGCGCAGGGATGGAGACGGAGCGCGTGCAGCGGACGTAGGTGTGGCACAGCTGGTAGGTGAGCAGCTGGAGCTCGTCTGCTGTGAAGCAGTTGTCATCCCACAAGACGTGGTAGTGGGAGGGGCGACTGGTGCCCTGGGTGTGGAGGAGAGATGTTTCGATATCATGACTGCAATAAGTCATCTGTAACCGGTGTACAAGGGCTCACACATTGTGTGTGTGTGTGTGTGTGTGTGTGGTCTGGTCTCACCTGGATCCCAGCATGGCTGCACAGGTAGAAGTCAAACTCCGAGGGGTGTGTGATGGTGCTGTCCACTGTGGTGCCGGCCGGAACGTTGCCACTCTTGCCCACCTGCAGGGGGTGACATATTCAGACCTGCTCTTCCAACAAAAACACCCCAAGCCTGGCACTAGCAGGCACTTCCGAGCGCGATGGGACAGCAGGACTTACTCTCTCAGCCTTGTCGGAGCAGAAGAGGCGGGTGTGGTGGCGTTTCTGCACCACGATGTAGGTGATGCCTGGTCTGTAGTCCTCCTCCAGACTGATGCATGCCTTCCTGATAGCTATCAGCTCTGGCCACGCCACCTGGACACAGGCAACAAAACCGTTTCAGTTCTGTAGTTGAACAGCTAGGCGGTGCTGCAACAGCCAGGCCTGAACCCTTTGCTTGACCCACCTGTTTCATCTGGCCCTCTGACACGCCTCCTCGGTAGTAAATGATGCGTGTGGGCTTGAAGCGGGTGGACTTGTAGAACTGAATCAGCAGCTCTCTCACCATGTTGGTCAGGTCCTGGATCACCTGGTGTGGACATGGAAGGTCAGCATGTAGGCATGGCCTTGACCCATGGCCATGCGCCAGTAAGTGACGCATGTCTTAATTCCACACGCACCACCCCCCCCAAAACGAAATTAAAATGCTACCAATGAACTCCTAAGCCAATCAGATCATTAACTAATCAACCAAATCAGCCTACTTCTTGGCTGTACAGCTGCTCCTGGGACAGGTCCTGGCGGGAGGTCTGCACCCGCACGGTGGCACAGTAGCGGCTGGGATGACCATCCATGCTGCCCACCACCGCTGCGATGGACGGCTTCTTACCATCACCTGCTGGGGGGTGGGTAACGTCAGCGCCCAGGAAGATGACGGGCTGCTGGAACACAGAGGGCCTGGGGGGGGAGGGATGATGGACAATGCACAGAAGAGGGAGAGAGAGGAGGGAGAGGGAGGAGATTGATGTGTGTAGGTGGAAAGAAAAAAAAATATATATAGCTTAGCCCTAGCTGGTTAGTTCAAGATTTGTACAACTAGACCCCCCTCCCCCCCTGCAAACAACTGATGGCCGGCCACACCCCCTCACCTCTGATGGGGAACGAGGACGTTATTGATGCCCCCCAGTTTGGCATTGATCTTGAGGCAGAGGTTGGAGAGGGTCTGGGGGGAGGTCTTCACCACGTTCTTCACCTGAACACACTGGGTGGCCATGCCCAGCAGAGTGTCTCCAACACGCTTCACCTCCGCTGGAGGAAGACAAACACAGACAGGGGGCAAGCTTGATTTCTTCTGATTGATTGAGCGATCATTCATTCAAGCTGTAGTATGCAGTGGGGAGACCTCAGCAAGTATCGAAGAACCATAACAATGAAACGGATGAAAGCTAAGCAGAAAGGAACGTGGTCCTCGTCTCTTACCGTAGACAGGCGTTTTGCCGGGCAGGATGACCACAATGAGCTGCAGGCCAACATAGGACATCTTCAGGTGTTTGAACATGGGCTCCACGCTGTCTGCCCCCTGGGCGTACTTGCAGAAGCAGGGCTGGCCTTGGATGGGCATGCCAGCATCCTTAGAGATCTTCCGCAGCTGATCGGTGAAACTCCTTGAAGAGAGAGTGAGGGCGGGGGGGTTGGAGAAACATTAAGAGCCTTTTCCCAACCATCCACATCTGGAGATCGAGTCACCGTTCTTCAATAGAATTAGCTCAAAGATAAAGACGAGGAGCGGGCACTGAGATGCGCCCCACAGATCAGAGAGAGAGAGCGAGAGGTTAGAGAGACTCACTTGAGCAGGTCTTCTCTGCACTGTTTCTGCGGGGCAAAGCAGGCCACAGCCCACACCTTGATCTCGATGCCAGCGTAGAACTGCTTCCCTCTCATGTCCCACACACCCTGGTTAGGCGTGGCCACGGTCTTATTCTGCGGAGAGAGTCCCTACACTCTTAGTGAACCCCCTGATTTGACCAGCTGACACAGCAGACAGTACCACACACACACACACACACACACACACACACAACACACTCCTGGTAGACCCCAGGGCATCTGTTTTGATCCTGTTTAAGACCGTATCACATCATTTTGAGTTGGAACAACATTATTTTAATCTTCAAGGGCCTTTGACAGCCTGTGACATTGTCATGGTGGAAAAACCATTTGTCTTGAATATTGCCTTTGTCTTTATCCATATATTCAAAAGATAATCATGTGTATGTGTATATACGCTAGACAGTATGAACACAGAGCAGGAAGGCATATTGTACATCACGTATTTAATAAGAAACCTAAATTGATAGCTGCTGTCCTCAGATTCCATCAAATGAGTATCATGTGAAGAGCTCACACTTGGCTTTTCTCCCATTTCAGAGGGCAACAATAACACTCCACTTCCCAGCATGCAACAGACACTCAAGATGTACATGCATCTTTCAGAAAAAAAGGACTAAAGATTTCAAAAATGGTGTTTATGTATACTGATGTGACAAATGATCTAATCCTCTGGTTATCTGGACTGCTCATCTTTTGTCCATCCTGAGAACATAGGAAATCTCTAAGTGATCCCCAGCCCCTAACCTATGGGCCCCTAACTTATGGGCCCCTAACCTATGGGCCCCTAACCTATGGGCCCCTAACCTATGGGCCCCTAACTTATGGGCCCCTAACCTATGGGCCCCTAACCTATGGGCCCCTAACCTATGGGCCCCTAACCTATGGGCCCCTAACCTATGGGCCCCTAACCTATGGGCCCCTAACCTATGGGCCCCTAACCTATGGGCCCCTAACCTATGAGCCCCTAACCTATGGGCCCCTAACCTATGGGCCCCTAACCTATGGGCCCCTAACCTATGAGCCCCTAACCTATGGGCCCCTAACCTATGAGCGACAGCACAGGAAGAATCTCCATGCTTTCCAAAATGCCAACAGGCAGGTCAGCGTCACCTATGCTTAGATCAGGTGGGATCTTCAGTCCATCCAATCACCTTTGGGTTTGTATTTATCGTACATCTCAGATTAAGACTGCTAATCTGGGATGAGGTCCGTTTAATTTAATTTGAAAAGATACAAGATCATGGCTAATGCAGTCCTCCGTTTACAAGCATGAGGAACCCAGGTCCTGGATTAGCACTAGCTAGGAGATGATGTGGCATTAAGGGCTTGAACCTCAAGTCGTTCAAGACTTACTCCGATACTTAACTTTATTCATAAGAGACAATGAAGGTTAATTTACTTAAAAGAACTACAACACAAGGAACTAAGGAGGCGGAAAAAGGCTCTCAGAAGTCAAACTACTAACACACACACACGGCTTCCCTACCTACCCCGCCCCCCTGGTACTCACCCTGCCACAGTCCCTTCCAGTGTCGGTACTCACCCGGCCCCCATACTGCAGCATGGGTGCTGGGAGCACACGGCCTGTCACCTCGGTCATGTCGTTGTGAACCACGATGCCAAACTCCTTCAGGTAGGGGTCTGGACCCCCCACCATGCTGTTGCTTTTGACCTGAGGGACAGGAGGGCAGAGACAGTAAGACAGGCAGGAGGAGCAGGGGGGGAGAGGTCGGACGGTTCTTATTTTTCCCCTTTTTTCTTTAAGTAAAAAAAGGTTGAGGGCATTACAGTGCTCATTTGTAGAACATTCTAAACAAGGCTATTTATACCTTTCTTCTTTTTCAACCTCTGCTGCAGTTCCACAATGGCTTTTCACTCACCAGTCGACTTATTTCTTCCTGTCTGTCAGGGGCAGAGCGAGCAGTGGCTTTGATCATGGTGGACGTCTGGTTGTCTGTTAGTTTCTTGATGCAGCGCTGCCCTGCCACAATATTACAAACCTGGAAGAAATGGGACACTGCATGACTAACATGCAACAACTGTCATAACAAGCATAACTTTCCCAATATGCTAAGATATGACTAACTGAGCGTGTTGCATGCGTGGCATGCATGTTGCGGTCTTGTACGAGTCTGTCGGTTTTGATGTGCGTGTTCTTGCCCTTCACCCCATCCAACCCTCACCTCCGGGGGCTATGCCCCACCCCACCCTCACCTCCAGGAGCCACACCCCACCCCACCCTCACCTCCAGGGGTAGATAAGTGTGCTTCTGTTCCTGCCCTACTTGCAGACAGGGTAAGTGGGGGTATTTGAGTTGCAGGCTGTACTTCTGCTTGAAGTACTGCGCTACAGTGCACTCCATGGCTTGGCCGTTCTCTAGCTGCAGAGGGAACCTGCACAGGGGGAAATAACAGATCTGTTCACCCAAAATATCTGACTGTATTGATAAGGCTACAATCTGTGTAACAGACTGCTGGTGGATTTTCATCTACAAAAAGTGTAGCATTTCAGGGGTAGTAGGTGTAATACTCAGGAAGCATGAGAGGATTCAGGTTAACCCCCAAACTTACGTTTGATGGCTGGCAGGGCGACGTGTGACATTGCACACACGGTATTTTCTCTTCATCTGGCCACAGTGTGTGACCTCAACTTTCAAACCTGCTCAAACACACGCGTACGTACACACACAGGGAACCAGAAAAATATTTCACAAAGGGGGTTGCAAACGAACATGGGGTTGGTACATAGATGTGAAACAGACGTCTTAGGCATTAGAGTGAAAACTGCTGCACCAGAATCAGAGTGACCATGCAGCATTTGCATCATTGACAATCTATCCTTCGTGTAGGTCGTGTGTGTGTGTGTGCGCGCACGCGTGTGCATGTGTATGTGTATGTGTGTGTGTATAGAAGCATGGCATAAACATTGGTCTGACCTGCAGGTCCCCACCCACCTCGGATCTCCTTGGTGAACTTGACGCGTTGGGAGTCGGTGAGTGGCTTGGTCTGCTCGTTGATGTTCTGGATATCTAGGACCTCGCACATGAACTCTATGACTGGCTGGGCTCGGTAGAACGCTGTGGCTGAAACTGGAGGGAGAGCCATGCGTGTCATCACCACAACATCGGCCAATCGTTATCAACCATCACTAGCATACACTACATATGGCTGTATTCCCCAAACCCACTTGCATCCTCACAAAACACACGCTTAACTTACCATCGATGTTGAGCATCATGTTCCACATGGCAGGACGGACGGACTGGTGGAAGCCAAACCACACCTCCCGGCCTCCGCCCAGGGGGTGGTAGTAGCCCTCTGGGGGGGAGAAGAAGGAGCGGCCCACTGGGGTGTACCTGGAGGCAGGGACATGAGTTAGATGATACAGCCTCTCAGAGCAGCTTTCCAAACATACTGAGCGTAACTCCCAATACGTCGCTGGCACTCTGACTACAATTCTTGGGCCTGATCCAATGAACGATTCATGTCTGAATTCTGAAGCTGTACTGTCCATTGGTAACTCAGCTAATCCTTGTGTTTGTGTGAGCAACACACTGCTGGCTCGCTCTCCTATGCCAGCTTCATGGTCATTTAGCAATTCCACTTGTGCATTTAACTGCCAGCTCAAATGAGAGTTAAACACTTTTTTTTCTTTTACTGTCCGCGTATGGGAGCCAGGCAGTGAAAAACATAAAGTACTCCCTGCGTTTGAAGGTTCACGTCACTGCTTAGGGCTTGGTCCGTACACAGACAACTGATGAGGCATGTATACTCCAGCTACGTGTGAAAAGGACGTGTGTTTTGTGGAAGCTCAGGATGTGCATGCTCGTACCTCATGGAAGGCAGGTGGCGTGTGATGACATCCAGGGCCTGGACGGAGTCCTCAGGGACCTCGTTCAGGTGGCCAGACAGAGCATCCAAGAGCATCTGCAGGCTTACCACTGACACCCACTGCAGAGACACCTTGAACGTCTGGTCCTTCCCCTCCCCAGGGAGGGTCACTTCCAGGTCCACCTGAGGGGGAACAGAGAGGGAGGATGGGCGGGTGAGGAAGACGGAACGTCCTGATGTGAGTAGAAGGGGGCGTTTCCTTGGAGATATATTTTAACTGTACGCCTCGAAAGATGTTACGTCCATACAAACTAGTTCCCCAAAGTACAAAAGACAGGGTTTTAAGTGTGAGATGGGCTCCTCCTAGTGTTGATGTAGCGTTGAGTGTACAGTATGGTGTGTGAGCGCTGGAGGTGTGTGCTCACCCTGTCTCTCCCTATGGGCAGGGGGTGAGCCGTGTACATGTTCCTCTTCCCATCATAGCCCGGCTGGCGGTCTCCAAAGATCTGCATCTTGAAGTGCCGTACCATGGTGTCCACCACCTCCCTGTGGAGGACCACGGAAGGGTTGGTGAGACACTTTGAAAACGGTAACATCCTGACAGAGAGTTCATGTCAGCCAAGCAGCAGCTTACCGGTTGACCCTCCGAGGGCGTTTCTCAGGCTTGATGTCAATGTCGTAGTGGTAGACATCAATCTTGGGAATCTGCACCTGGAAGTGGTTGGCCAGGAGGCGGATGGGCTTCCCCACCGTGCCCATGCCGGGTCGGCGGGGAGGCTGGAAGAGGGAGGTGGGGGCAGGGGGGCCTGCAATAGAGAGAAACATTCATTAGGTTTAGGCATCAAGAGTTGAAAAGAAACTGAAATAATATTGGCAGTGTGTCAAATGGAGTTTTTATAACCAGAAGCTAAACTAGCTTGATGAGGAAATGCTGTACCGGATAAGACATTTTAATACAAATAAATCGGATGGTTATCTGTCCAATCACACTGCACCGCCTTCCCGCGTTCATTTAGAGGCCTCCATCATTGTGCCCAGTGACCCACAAAGGGTCAAGGGGGCAAACAAAACAATGACCCTCAATTACCCGCCTCTCCACCCCTAACTCCACCCTCTAGCATATTGGGGTGCACCCAGACAAAGGAGAGCATGAAGGAGACAGACAGCAGCAGGACCCGATAAAGCGAGTGGTGGGAGGGGGGGGGGCAGGGGAGACACTGGGATTACTATTACACACACACACACACTTACAGCTACAATGCCCCACCCCATCTTTACAGTAATCCACTGACATCAATCATTTCCACAGCATATTATTATTTTTTCTACATACACCCTCTTGTTCTGTCTCTCACTAAAGAACCTTGGAAGTCACAGATAAAGAAGAGACCTATCCTGTGTGTCAAGTGACATGCTAATTCTCAAGGAACATTAGCAAATGTTGATTTAAATTACACACTCAAAAGGTATCCTAGTACGTTTATTCAAGCTATTCTAGAAACTAAGAGAGGGGAAGTCCTTAAGGCTTCCTGATGACAGGGTAAATGATGGACAGAGGGAGGGAGGAAAGGAGGGAGGGAGGATGCACACCGCTTTTGTCAACTGACAAGGGGGCTGCAGGGGTCCTGAACCCGATGCACCAACACGCTCCAGTTAGCAAACATCGTGCGAAAGAAAGACAACCGGGACCCTCCCTGCTCCTTAAAAACATGCTCCCTGCTTGCCCTCATCCACCCCTCCACAAGCCAAGCCCCTGCACCCCTTGTTCTCAACCCCTGTGAAGTCTGCCAGGCTCTATGACAGCAGTACAGGGGGCTCCCCACCTGTGTTTACATGTGGGATTTACAGGTCGGCTTCAGGAGACTCAAGTCGCAAGGAGCACTGTGAGGTTTGGTCACCCACTTTCACCAAAAACAGAGTGGGGACTGTTCCAAATATAGCTCTCTCAGCTGCTACACTAGAAAGGTGGTGAGCGACTGAGTGGAGAGACGCAGAGAGAGATAGAGAGAAGAGTGTAAGTGTGTGTCACCATGTGGAATGTCAGGACCCCTCCCTTTCCCACAAACCAGCACGTACCCCTCCTCCTCCTGTTCAACCCCCACTGACGGAGTCTAGGGTGTCCAACTGGTACCTCTCAACTTGAGGTTAAAAGGTAACATGCATCCACACCCGTATAACCTGTGGCCCCACTGACCCACTGTCTACTCACCCGCTTGTTCTTCTGAAACGGGCTGTGTCCATTCCCCTACATGACATAACATGAAACCCATTTTTATTTTCTACCAAGACATCTTTGTGAGGCATCAAAAAGGCCAAAGAACATTACAAACTAACTAGGCGACTTTGGAGCCTCAAATGGACACACAGTATACATTGTCAGCCAGATAGGGGAAATTTCACTTTGAACATTTAAATTGGTTTGGTGAGAAATGGCCAAGAGAATTTGACTGTTACATCAATGAACCAGCAGGCTGTTGCATGGCTGCTTGCCAAAACCTGCCATAAAAACCAAGGATACTACTTTATGCAGGACCAATGTAGGTTGTTAAAATTGGCTTCTTCAACTCAGTCACAATTGAGACTTGCTGTTGTCAGACAACATTTTGACTTGTTTTCAAACGGAAATGCACTCAATGAAGAGAGGATCAGATGTTGTGGTGTGTACAATGCTGTGGCCCATTCTGCAAGTCGCCACACTACATTATAGATTTTATTAATTCATCAGATGCTTAATCCAAAGCAACACAACGTACAAATAATGCATATGACCATTTGTATATGAACTGGTGTAAAACCTGTTTGCTGTTGAGAAATGTGGATTTTACCTATGTGCTATAAGGTTCAGTTTGTTTCTGTTGGAGGGGGATCAGGGAACTGCAATTGGCTGCCATAGTGTGCCAACGGCATGATTTGAGATTAAAATGAAGAACGGGTGAAATGGGAGATCAGGCAATTATGACACTTAGAGATGGGACTGGACAACAGTCACCTATAAATCACCTGGATTACAAAACCAATGGCTGATTATACTGACGTTGAGTATAATCACAAATCAAATTGTGTCACTCGTTTTGCCAGCAAAAGCTCTGATTTTGAGGCGTATATCTAAACATCAGCGTGTATTTATATATTGAGAACGCTTTTGGTCGATATATCGTGTGCGAATGGACGCATCAGCTATAGCTTGGAAGACAGATCGATGGAAATACATTACATTCAAAGGCAGGCCAAGCTCCATTCTGTGCATGCACGAACGCGTGTTGTCTTTTCTACTTCACAGGCAAAGCAACAGGGAAACAGTGGCGCGTAAAAACAATAATAGGTTAACACTGGAATGCTGATGGTTTAGAGTTCAGTCAAAACATGGTTGTTTGCTGTCCCCAAAAAAAAGAAATGTGACGTTTGTGCAGCTATATTTTTCTCCCCCCACAGCCTGTTCGCTAGTTACATCGCTAGGATAGGGAAGCGAGCCTTCGAATGTCCGTAGACGAGTCAGTTAGCTTGCAACGTTAGCAGCTACAGACTTCCACGTTATTTCATTTTTATCAGTTTATGAGGTATGCGACTTGATTACTCGTATCGGTGGCACTTAATCGATAAAAAATATACTTTTCTGATACCAAAAACCCTCGATAGCGGAGTAAAACAGCCGTGATCCGCGTAAACACACGACACGGAAGAAACGTCCTGGTTAAATCCCCCACACAATGCCGTCCAACCCTCTCAGCACGAGCACGGACATCAGAAAGAAAACAAAACTAAAAATGAACCAATTTGATTACCCTCGTTTGATTTTTCTCGTAGCGTACGCGTATTACACGGTATAATTACAGACACAATAATGTCTTAATTGTATTAATGTGTCAAACGGACAGGGCCCTTATTTGATCGTTTGTTTTTCTGTGTCGTCGAGGCCTAGCAGGTTACAACCACGGCCCCCAGTAAAGCAATGCATTTGCGCATACACACTCCCAACACGGGCTATTCGTTTCATCCTCTTACCGGGTCCGAGCGCTTCCATGGCCGAGGGCTCTCTCTCCGTCTCTGTCCCGGCCTGGCGGCTCCGTACCGACACTGAAATTGGGGGCGGTATCTCGAAGCTTAGAGTGGCTAATTTAAGAAAGGGAATAGATGCTTCGCTTGTCCGGCTGTCTTGAGGATGCGTTGTCTTCTGAGTGATTTAAGGCAGATCCTGGGGATTTGTAAGTGAGCATGCGCGGGGAGGTGCAATTAAAGTGACAGACCAGTGTAATTCCAGTGCTCAAGATGTGCCAGACTTCAAGTCGAAGCGGTTTGCAATAATAGAAAACAATTTGTAGCTACTTCAAGTAAGTGCAAATATGTACATTTGGAGAATAGGTGCGCAATTGTTACTATGTCTGAGACATAAACAGTGACCTTCTTCACACGCTACAAGTGTAATCCATGCAGAATGGCATTGCAATATGTAAAAAAAGAATGCAAATAAATGGATTCTTTTTTTTAATTGTCCTTGTGGCGGTGAGCCGATGGGCAGATTGTAACCGTTTGCGGCACATTTTAAGAGACTACACCTTTAATTCCGTTGCGCCTGCGTAACCAGACATGACAGCTGTGACAAAATGCACTCATCCCACCTCCTTCCCTCTCCCATACATATCACAAAGCCATATACACAGTACAGAAAAGAAACCCTATTATTTCGACCTCTTATACCCATGTCGGTAAAAATGGCGGTCAGTGACTTTTCAGTTGTATCAGCCAATTAAAGATCTACAATTAAGTTGATTTTTATTTAAAATCAATGGGGTTTAGAAATAGTAACGAGATATTTGAAATTATGGTTTGAATTCCCATACTGCCCGATTAAAATACAGCATTTAATCTCATTTTGGATACATGCAAGTGTCTGCACCTATCCGTTAATGGTTTCATATTAAAATTGTGTAACCATTACTTTCCTCTGCAACAGTGGCAGTAGTGATAGATCATGATAAAGTAGATACATGACAACTTTTCAGTTCAGTTTTACAATGTTAATGTTAACATTTGAAATATTTTACGATGTCAGTGGCTGATATCAGAAAATTCTCAAAAACGGAATAGTTTTCTGAATGTCATTATTCATTGAAAGCACTGATATCTATTGTGTGTCGTGTGAATAGACCAATCAAATGCTCTTACTATGTTTGAAGGTTGAGTCTATTTAGCCTTTAGCCAATAGAAAAGCAGAACGGAACTGATTGACGTTGGAAAGGATGTACCATCTGTGTCAGCGCGCGAATTATCAAAATTTCTCTCTGTGTTCGTCTGACAGTGCCTAGAAGGAGCGGGAGTCAAATAAAGTAATCTATAGTTATTTTACTATACAGAAATATTATAATAAGCACGTTTTTTCGCACGTTATGTTTGGAGAGATTTAAGGCAACACTTTCTTGTCTCCCGGTTGAAGAAAGATTTCGCTCTGCGTGTTCAAAATCAGGCGGTCAAAGATGAGTCTAGTCGTCTCCCAACCTGTAAGTTGTGCTAGTTAAAGTTTATGTAGTGAACGCGTATGTCAGTGTATTTAAATCCATTGATTAAACATTCTACAACAATCTCTTTCATAATCAGTATTGTGAAATTTTGATTGGACTAGCAAATTAGCCTGCCGTAGTCCTGTTCTACTCAGTAGTACTGAGTAGAACAGGCGGGAGGCTAAACTTGCGGTATCGTTTTAATGCTACAACACAGCTGGTTGCTGATTGTGGTGGTGCTTTATTGAACGTGAGTTTGTATTTAAGGACAGTGACATGTTAAGTGTATTGAGTTGACTAGATTAACGTCAACACAAAAACATACCTCAGATTTGTTAACATTGAAGTATTTAGAAGATAGGTTTTTGAGTGCCGAGCTAGATGGCTAGCTAGCTAGCTAGCTAACAAAGTTCATTGTGTTGAGGCGCCACCATTTGGCAACCAGCTAACCAGCCACTTTACAAGCAACTACTTTTTTTTAGCAATCAACAAGAATACCTACTTTCAAAGTTGACTAACCAATCACGCTGACTGAACTAACGATTCTTGTTGACGTTGTCTGGTTAGTCTCGTCCTTCCAAACAGCAGCCTCGTAATAGGTTATCAGTATATAAACATACCTAGACATGATGATCCATTGAAATGCTTTTTTCCCCAACAGGCAGTGGATCTACCAGTGGTAGGGCCTATCACAGAGAGTGACTCAGACAGTGGAATGGGCTCACCGGTTGAGATGATGGCAAAAGAAGAGACAACCGATATCAATGCTCTCCAAGGTGAAGGCACATGACAAGAGTCCAACTAAATACAATCAAAAATTGATATCAGTTATTTTTGTAAATCCTACCTGACTGTCAGACAGGACCTCTGACTTCAGACATGTCAGTGCACGACTTAGAAGTTAGTTTAGAGTATATGATCATGTGCAAGCTCACTGCTGGCTAACCTAATCGGATATCTGTGATTTGTGAATGGTATGAGCTTGTTATAGATGTCGCTACATGTGTATGCTATTTCCCAATCACATATGTCTCAGATTCAGATGATGAGGTCACCATAAAACGACGGCCTCACTGCCGAAAGGCGCTGAGAGACAGTGACAGCGAGGAGGGGGAGGAGGAGCATGGAGCTGGGATGGTCGACGCTCTCATCCTATCAGCATCCAGTGGAGAAGACGTGCATCCAGGGGAGAAAGAGGAGGACGATGACAAAAGGGTAAAGAAAGGAGAGGTTAAGAGCAAGAGGATATCCCGGGCCCCTGTGGACAGTGATGAGAGCCAACCAGAACAAGAGAGCAAGGACGATACTCCACAGAAGGTGATGAAAAAGAAAGGGAAGAAGAGGGAGAAGAGTAAGAGACACAAAGCAAAGAAAGACAAGCTCAGCAAGGCTCTGGAGCTTGTGGAGAGAAAACAGAAAGCTGAGGTGAGGCAGCAGTCTAACATGCTGGGGAAAAGAGTTGCTCAGTGATGAACCAGCTTTGAAAGGTTTGTGCAGACTCACCTGGTTCTGTTTGCAGGAGGCCCCCATGCTCCGGGCGATGAACGACAGCGGCTGTCTCCTTGGCGACCCTGAGCTGTTTGACGCGGGTCTGGAGGAGGAAGAGTCCCTGGATGCCATCAGAGCAGCACTGAAGCAGAAGCTTCTAAAGCACAAGGTGAGCAGCGGCTTGGAGCTGGATCTTTAGTTGGGAAGGAAGTGTGGTTGTTGTGCTTCGATGCCTGATTCTTCTCATTATGATTTGAACTTGAGATTTAATGCTTCTACCTTTCCTCAGGAAGCTCTTGTGGACGATGACCCAGAGAGTGGGGATGAACAAGAAGAACCCAAACCACAGAGAAAAGTATGGGGGACCAGTGTCCTTTAACACTTGCATTTACTCGTCTCTTTCGTCGTACTGCAGGCTATACGATGCATTACAATGAATGGATACATCCGACTGTAAGCCAATGCGATCCTCCTGTGTTCCTTTTCACTCAGGAGAGAAAGGCAGCCAGAGCCAGCAGGGAGGCCATCATGTTGCTCCACAGTGAGACGCAACGTATAGTCAGAGGTTAGTTGTGTCGTCTCACCCTACAAGTGAAACCCTTCATTATTATAAGATATAGGGGGTCTGTTTAGTGAGCAGTTTGTTGCCATTTCACAATCCTGTATAACGTACACGATGCACTGTGTCCTGTCCTGTTCCTAGTTTAGTAGGATGTGTGTGAGACATGTCTGTGCACTCCTTCCTGGCAGAATCGTCCCTGGGGCTGCCCTACCACATGCCTGAGCCCAAGAGCCTCGACCAGTTCTTCAAGAGGAGAGCCCGACCTGAAGGGCCTGCCATGGCCCTGCTGAAGTAAGCACACACGCTCCCTTATCCATCCCTATCACAAACTGCTAGTGTTCACATGCAACTGTTCAAGCTGCTTCAAACAATGAATACTTCAACCTCCTTTCTTTTGTATTTCTCAGATCTACCAAGTACCAGGATATGATACTGGAAACCACCTCAGCCCCTCCACCTTCCAACCCACCCAATGAGCCCCAACATGCCCCTGCAGAGGATAACACTGTCTTCTCCCCGGTCCAGACCCTACCTCAGCCCTCTGCCACCTCCTCCCCCCAGCAGGAGCACAATCCCAGGGCAGACCAGCCCCAGACGGGGGCCCCTGTCCCTGAAGTGGAGGAGATGCCCAAGTCATCCGAGCTGGATCCCACCCAGCCTGAGTCCACAGAGACGGAGGCTGGGCTTCCAGAGCCAGGCCAGGTGGAAGCATCTCGTTCCCCTGCCAGGCTCGTGGAGACTGGGGCTGGGGAGGTAGGGATGCCTGCTGCTGGTGCCAGTGTGGAGGCTGTGGCTCAGGGTCACCACAGATCCAGGAAGGACAAACTGGCCAGGCTGCGAGAGCTGGGGTTGGACCCCCCACCCATCCCTAAACTGTGTCCAGACGAGGGGGCCTTTGTTAACCTGCTGGAGCCCCCCCAGCCGGTCAACCCAGGTAAGACTGAGAGCAGCCGTTATACTGAAGTATGAGGGTTGGAGCGATCAGGGAATAAAACAAATTGAACAGTGGAATTCATTTCATTCCGATGCGTACCTCAGTGTTCCTCACTGGTTGATCTATGTGTCCTCGTCCAGGTGTCGAGGCATTGAAGGAGCGTTATTTTCGACACGTGCTTCCTGTGGCCCGGCCTAAGGGAGAGCGCACCCTGCAGGTTGGTCTCATCCGTAAAGACAGCACCCCCACTGGCCAGGAGGAGCTGCGCTCGGATAGTGTCAGCGTCACCATCAAAGAAGAGGACGAGGAGGCTGGGAAGGGTGCGTTTGATTTGGGGCCAAAGGCCTCCTAGTTTCATCAGACGGGTGGACACAACTAACGTGCCAAGGCTGCCATGATTGGATGATCAGAGGTGTTAGACTAGTGAGGCTGGATGGAGCTGTAGTCTTAAGCCCAGTCTCTCCTGCGTGTGTGTGCAGGTGAGAAGCTGGTGAGTCTGCAGTCCCGGCTGTGGAAGGCCATGGCTGTAAGACGGCAGGAAGAGCGCGCTCGCAAAGCTGCCCTCCATCGCCTTGACAACGAGGACTGCGGCGAGGAGGAGGAAGAGGAAGAGGAGATGACAGAGTCTGAGGGTGAAGAGGTAAGGGAACGCCTATATCACTTTAGTATTTACTTAGCAGACGCTTTCATCTAAACTGATGTACAAGTTATACATATAGAAAGCACATTAAAAAAAACTTGAGGGTCAGAAGTTCACAATATGAACAGGATTTCAGTGGTCAGAGTCAAGGAACTGAGTTTTTACTAGCTGCTTTGCATGATGAAAAAAAAAAGAATATTCCTATATGTCCTGTGGGGTGATGCTGCTGCTTCTTCGTCTTCTTAGGGTGTGGATGAGCTGCTAGCAGGGGATGATGGGGAGGAGGAGCAATCACATGAGGATGAAGAGAGTGGAACCAGGGCTACCAGAAGCCCCTCCCCTGGACCGAAAGGCCCCTCCCCTTCCCCCGACCTGCTCAACATGGACGCATCAACTCTCATGCTGTTTGCTGGCAGCTCCTGCTCTCGTACTGGGTGCGTGTGTGTGTGTGTGTGTGTGTGTGTGTGATGGATGTAAGATGACGGCTTAGTGATATGATTATACCATAATACCTTCCACATCTTTCAAAGGAAAGCTTTGCATCTCGAACGTTCAGAAAGGGTCCCCTTAGTGTGGCCAGTAATGAGCTGTGATTTCTTATTGCTGGCCTGTGTGTCTTGTGATCCCAGGGATGGTGTGAGGAGGATAGGGCCTGGAGGTCAGGAGAGCGATGCCAAGACAGGTCAGTGACTGGCCTGCATCTGAACTTTGACCTTTTTGGGTGGAACGTCCCAAACCGGCTTCAGATAGAAACTGATCCATGTTGAGAACCTCTGCCTTGCCAGCCGACAGCTCTTTGAATTTGTTCTCATGTGTCTCTGCTGTCGTCCATCACAGAGGAGGAGGACTCTCTGTCTCTGGCTAAGGACAACAGCCACAACAGCAGCTTTGAGCTGGCCAACTCCATGCTTCCATCCTACCAGCCAGTCAGCCGGACAGCAGCCCGAGGCGTCTCTGGCTACGCCACCTTCCGCTCCCCTTCACCTTGCCTCTTCAGACCCAGCTTCCTAGGTTCTGCCTCCAAGGTGAGCAGAACGCTGGTCTGCCAGTCCCAGAGCTGCTATTAGCAGCCTAAAACAAATGTTTAAACCCATCTACACCTGGATCAACACATGTATACAAGGTTAGCAGTGTATGTATCAAACTGAAGTGTGTAAATGACTAAAACACTAACCACTGCACCCCCCCCACCACCACTCCCCCCAGAGCTCAAGCAAGCTGTCTGAGCCCTCCCTCTCCCTGCCGGTGGAGGACTCCCAGGACCTGTACGCGCCTCCATCCCCCAGCGAGTCGGGCCCCCGGGGCCGCTTCTGCCTGGAGGACGACACCCAGTCCCAACTGCTGGACGCTGACGGCTTCCTCAACGTGGGGCCTCGGCACGGTGCACCGCGCTCACACAAGCGCCAGCTCCTGCTGGACAGCCTGGACGAGAACGCCATGGACGCCAACATGGGCGAACTGCTGGGCCTGTGCTCCGGGGGGTTTGGGGGGGGCAGTGGGAGGGCGGGGCTGGAGGCCTCCCAGGAGAATGAGCTGCTGGGCCTGTGTTCAGGGGCCTTCCCCTCACAAGCTGAGGGAGAGGAGATGGAGGAGAGGAGGAAAGGAGCAGGGGAGGAGGAGATGGATAGAGAGATGGATCAACTGTTAGGGCTGTGCTCTGGGAGGTTTACCAGTCCAGGTGAGCGTGTGTGTGCACGTGTGTTAACTCCCACGTCTGACTGACATTGGCAAAACGTTGTTGTTGTTGTTGTTGTAGTTGTATTCACACGTGTTCCTCCTTGTCCAGGTGTGTCCCCATTCAGATCTGTCTCCAGTCCTGCCAAGCTCACCTTTACAGCCGAGGACAGGTACTCTAACATAGCCCACAAGCATGGCGTTCAGCCTGTGATTTGGCCGATATAGCAATGTCTTAAAGGTACTTTCTACATAGACCTTTTATACATGTATCATGTTTTAGTGATAAGAAGCCAGTGGTGGAGGAAGAGGAGGAGGAGGAGGATTGTGAGTTTCATCTGCTGTCTGACATGGAGAGCCAGAGTGAGCAGGTATGGGGGAGAGGGGGGAGGGCAGGGAGAGAGGGAGGAGGTTGGGTTGAATTTCCTTGAACACCAGCTAACCTGTTTCCCTTCAGGAGGACAGTGAGGAGGAGAAAGGAGAGGAGGAGGAGGAGAACGAGGTGGAGGAGGAAGAGAGACAGGCTGTGTTCGCACCTCACAGGGTCAAAAAGAAGAAAATGTAAGTGGCACTGGATTTCTGTTTTCAGACAAGGATTTATGTCTGCTGCTTTTGAGAAAAGGGTCTGCTTGATGATAGATGTTGTTTCTGAAAGACCATTGTGGTGACACTTGCTTGCCTCCTTCACAGTCGCATGGCAGAGTTTGTGGAGTCTGAGGCGGAGCTGTCGGGGAGCGACGAGGGGAGTGACGACGAGGATGGGGAAGGAGGGAGCGAGTATGAGGAAGAGGAGCTGCTGGACGAGCTGCCCTCTGATGAAGAGCTCCAAGACCAGGTCAACAAGATCCACATGTGAGTACAGTCTCAGGACATACCCATGCTACTCCTTTCCATACATCAACAGAATGGGCATCTTCATTCACTGACTTATTGTGTCAGAATGGCTTGAGGGTTTAAGGACAGGCTGGTGGGATGCTAGGGGGTGCCGAGTTGTTGTTCCTCCACACAGGACATTAAGCCCCTCCTCCTCCTACAGGAAGCAGGTTCTTGACGATGACAAGCGGCGCCTGCGGCTCTACCAGGAGCGTTACCTTGCCGATGGTGACCTGCATTCAGACGGCCCCGGCCGAGCGCGCCGCTTCCGCTGGAAAAACATTGGTGTGTGTGTGTGTGTGCGCGCGGTACAAACATGGTGTTGAACAGCTGCGTGCTGAACCTTTTGGGTGTCTCCTGTTATAGATGACGGGTTTGACCTGGGCGGGATGGGAGAAGAGGGAGAGGAGGAGGAGGAGGACGACGATGTTGACCAGGCAGAGCTGCAGAGGAGGAAGGAGAGGGTGGAGAGAGAGCAGTGGCTGAGGGAGCAGGTGTGTGTGCGTACGTACGTGTGTGTCTGTGTGGGGCAGAGGAGTGAATCCCTCACTAATCTCTGTCCACTAACAGTCCAAGGTAAAGAATGGAAGGGCAGCCTTTGATGCTCATAATGAGGAGGAGGAGGAGGAGGAGGAGGGAGATGAAGACAGTCAGTTCATGAAGGTGGCCAAGAAGCTGACAGCCAAGAAACTGCAGAAGAAAGGTGAGTGTTGGTAACACATGTAGCGTCTCCCACTAGGATGGAACCCTGCATGTGTCTAATCACCTCCTTGGTGTTCCAGACATGGCTGCAGTGCCCCAGACTGAGAAGAGAGCTCTGCTGTTGAATCCCTTCCAGAGGCCTTCCCAGCCTGCCCTGGTCAGTAGCCCTTCTCACGCCACAGATTCCCCTCAGATGCCCTTCATTCGCTCTGCATTTCAAAAAGTTCCGATTTGCTTCTCAGAAATGAATTGGCCTTCTGAGTGATTTCTTGTATCAAGGCTGGAACTAACCCGGGTCATGGGTCTATGTAAGATAGTCACCCCAGACCGTGGCCATGCAGCCATGACCAAGCAGAATAACACATCCAGATGAAACGTGTGACTGTAAACCCTCCTGGCCTGTGCACTTCTAGATAAGAACCATGTCAGTATGGGCGTCACCTTAACATGGTCTGTGACATGATCCGACACTGTCGCCCATCCCAGGTGAGGAGGGGTTCACTGCTGAGCCAGCCCCGCTCTGTGCTCCAGAAACTGGCTTCCATCTCCGAGGGGAACCCCATGGCCCCCCGCAGCTCCAGAGGCTTCCTGTTCCAGACGCTGTCCCCTGAGAAGGAGGCCAGCTCTGACGCACCCAAGAAACAGGTGACACATCCGATAACCAGCTAATCCCTCCATTAAACCCTGAATCATGAAAGGAAAAATAATAAGTGCCTGCAAATGCAGCTATTCTTCTATGGCTCTTGTACAACAAGTAGCCTGAATTTAGCCTGTACACTGTATGTAATGTGATGATAAAAGTGCAGAAGAGCAGACATGCTAGGTGACCGGCAGGGTGAACTGTGCTTCTGGTGGATCAGGCGTTGCATCCAAATGTAAACTATGTAGCTTTGCAGCCAGTTTGTCTCAGCCGTAAGGTGATGGGATGCACCTTTTAGAAGCACTTCAGAGCTGTCAAGATGCAAGGCACTGTTAAGCCACTAGGTGGTGCCAAAGATCCAGATCAGTGTCTTTCTTTGTCAAAGGCTCCATTTGGTGACCTGCTCCATTCAGCCTTTTGTTTTTCCGTCTCCAATCTGATTTATCTGTCATATAAGGCAAGTTGTGTGTTTAAAATCTGCAAATGCATTTACTAATCAGATAATCAAATTGTTACTCAGAACCCATGACAGTTTCACTTTTCCAGATAACAGATCCAATAGCTAAGGGTTTTGTTTATCAAGTCTTTGACGGACATGTCATTTTGAAAGGTGTCCTACATGTGTGTTGTCTCCCTCCCCTCAGATGAAGAAGCGAGGACCAGTAGAGAACCTGAAGCGAGGGCCAGTACAGCACCTGACCCCAGCAGCCAAGAGGCCCTGCAGAGGCTTCCCAGCCCTGCAGCAGAACCAAGCTCCTCCCAGGAGCATCTTCTCCTACCTGGAGAACTAGGATGCCCTGCTGGGACACACACACACACACAGGTGTCAATAACCACTGATGGATCATCTCACACACACTGGTATACTACACACATTCTGTCACAAACAGGCAATGTTCAGTGTGTATTCAGTCATCAAAACTGTTGTTTTAAATTGGCAGTTCATTCCCAGGCATCATTGTTATTTTGTGTGTGGGTTTTTTTTTACCTCAGATTGAATATTTGATACACACCCATGAAATATTTCATCATGTAAATAGAATTGTTGAAGAATTTTTTTATACGGTGTATATATAATTGTTTTTGAGTGTATTTGTAAATTAAAGTGTATTTTATGATTTTATTTCATAGTAAGTATTTTTTATTAAAGCTACATTGCTATTCTCTGTAGCCTTGTTCTGGTATTCTGCTCTCATCTTGAATCAGGGATAATTGCCTAAATCAGCCTCAAGGATTTTTTTCCAATACCAAATCTGAGTTCACTTATCCTGAGTTGGACTTATCGCTTTGGAAACAAAAGGGTCTAAGACTTCTCTCTGCCCCTTTGGGTTCTTCCTTCATAGAATAATAAAATAATATGGTTAAGGTTCTAATAAGCTTTCCTTAAGATAATCTGGTATTATTCCCTTGATTTCTTATACAAGCCCTGAGATTTGGCTATGGGTACTAAAAAATCTAGTCCTCAGATCGCATGAATTTAACATTTAAGACCTATTATTGCGGCATTAGCTCATAGCGCCCTTGATTTTGGAGTTGATCGCCAACCTGTGTGAGTCTGTTGTGTTCTTGGTGCTCCACAATGTGAAGCTGCTGTCTTCTGACCTGCTACCTGGCGCAGGACTCCACTGCTCCTGGTTATCATGCAGAGTTGCTGTTTAGACAAATGCGTTTATAAATGGCTAGTAATACAATAATAGTGGCTCGTTAGGGATCCTTGTAATGACCCCTTTTAGCTCCTCATCTCATTACACTGAGGTGATTAGGAGCAGGTCCTGGGGTTACCAGGGGCACCAGGCCTCATTATACTTCATTAGGAGACAGGGACCAGGGCTGGAATGAACCCCATGGTTAGCCTCTTGTAGCTTTAGGCACAGACACACACTGACTTAATCCTTGCTTTGTTTATTCAATCATAACATTCCCCAACTCCCAATTCACTCCCCCCCACCCCCCATGTACTTGAAAGCAAGCGTGAAGGTTACGCATTTTGGCAATAGACTGACCACAAAATATCTAGAGGACAAACGCTAGTTTTTTATTCCAACGATGGGAGGCTAGAATAATTGACCATGGATACATGATCTCTTGTGCTTCTCTATAATACACCCGAAGGGAGAGTGTGTGTATGTATGAGAGAGACATAAGAAGGGGGTTTGTTTTTTGTTTAGCATGTCTGGGCCGATTTGACTGTTGCTGAGAGAGAAGGGCTTGAGGTCCACTTTAGTTTTCTTTACAGTGCATGCCGCTATGCATCTTTGCGTGGTGGCTTGACAGTGTTGCCATGGGTTAGCTGCCCTCAGCCACTGTCACAGTTAGACCTGGTGCAGGGTGAGACGTGAAGCTGAACTGAGAGAAGTGGGTCATAACTGCAGGCTGTGTAAAAATCTAACAAGGTCTTATTCACAAGGTAAGTCATGCTCTTTTTTAATGTCTGAGAAGAGGGCGGTTAGGAGTTGGAAGAGGCCTACGCATATCTTTTCACTTTATTTACACCCTTAGGGATCCTCGTGGATGACCATGGGAGTCTGAACATCGTGTCCATCTGTATGTCCTAGTCCTTCTGTGAATGTGCCTTTTTGTACATGCAGGCCTCCTCGGTGGTATCGTGCTCCGTATCAATGTCCTCAACGCCGTTCTTGTTCGAGTTGGAAGATGGAGATGATTTTGCATGTGACGGGGCCGCAGGCGGCCGCAGTGTTTGATGTATTTTTCATGTGCTTAGGCTACTATTGAACGATGGGGAGGAGGCGGGAGACAGCCTCGAGGTGCGGCACTTGAATGGGGATGTTGTTGAAGTGGAAAGGAGAGATGAGGAGGGAGCGAGGGGCGGAGGAGGCGAGGGGGACGCGCGCATTTCAGCCGCCAGCGACTAGGATGTCAGGGGATGGGGAGGGAGTACACTTGTAAAGTCTGTCTGATGTAGCCCCACCCTCCCACCCCCCACCACCCCCTCTCTCTCTCACACACACACACCTCCTACCCGAAACACAGACAGCAACAGTTTTATCATAACTAATACTAATAAGCAGCCATCTTAACGCACCCATTCCCATGCAACAACTTGTCTCACTTGAAACTTGATCTAGGGCCTAGATGTGTATTGGTAGTGAATCCTACAATATAGATATGTGATTTCCCTTTAAAGTTAGAATGAAACACATTCAGACTGTTTTTCTTCATGTGCATTGTTTCTTCTCACCTCTGCTGTTTCCCGTTGTACAGTCCCTGCCCGTTTTAGGAAGTGAGTCATTCGGAAGGCTAGTAGTCCGTTCTATCAACGCGCCAGTGCGAGAGTGGATGGGAGGGAGAGCGAGCGGGGAGGTTTTGTAGAAGATAAACATCACATAGGAGGGTCGACCGGAGGAGGGGAAAATAGGGAGGGCGCTGAATATTGTTTCTTCACCGAATATTGACTTCAACGGTAAGACGAGACCCATTGTCTGCGATCCTATTCACTATTGTTTTCTTCAATCGGTGATTTATGTAACCAGCGAATAAAATCAAGGATGACTTGGTATTATTTGAATTAGAGGGCATAGAGGTTTGGTTGTCGGCCGAGGAAAGAAAACGGATATGGGGTGAGCCTGGTAGCGTCGCTGACTTACGTAACGCGCAACGGATGATAAAATAGCTTTATGTATTTTAACCACTTTAACAAATTCCGGGTTTCCATTTGTTATGATTCTGCTAAAATATTGCACGGCTGTTCATCTCCTTTGATTAGGCTGACATGCAGCTATCTTATCGAACGTCGTAGATAATTATCGTTTGATGTTTTATTTCTCACGTTAACGCTTTTTAATTTCATTATTTGGAAACGTAGGCCTATATGTCAAAGAGATGTTTCATTTGGACTTCTATCATCAGCTGTGGATATATGGAATATGGTGCTTTTAGCGCAAAGGGAATTATCCCAAACCTTTCCTCAGCCAAACAACCACAGCTACAATGTAGGCTAGCTAGGGTAACATAAATACAAAACAGCGCAAATTATCATATTTGGTCTAAATGTTGGAACCCTTGTTAATTTGCTGTTATACAACTTTTGACTTGCTCCAATTGAGCGTTAGTAAATTTTCAGCAGTCATTCTTGCGCGACCCCTAGACAGTTGGTCGCTGTCCTTCAGCACCACGTGCCCGCGCGGGGATGAGTGACAGTACCCCGAAGTCAGGATTAGAAAAATTTCCATTCTGAGGAGACATGGTAATATTTGATGTTAATATGAGTGGAGGGCACCAACCAGCACGTAGTTACCAGATTAGAAGGAGGAGGAAGAATGGTTTAAAATAAACACGTTTACAAATGAGTGGAAGTCTCCACCTCACTCTAATGAGAATTTTGGATATGGATATTTGAGAATTCACAATAGACCTGATTGTCTGACCTTCTTTTCCCTGTTTGATGTACCATCTTCTGCTCTCTCTCTCTCTCTCTCTCTCTCTCTCTCTCTCTCTCTCTCTCTCTTACTGTCTTTCTCTCACATTTAATTTCTTTATCCAGTGACTCTCAATCCAAGCCCAGAATGCTTCACCAGGATCGACCTGCAAACTCCAACTACGGAGGTCAGGGGGGTGGAGTTGGAGGCGGAAGTTCCTCCTCTCTGCGTCTTCTTAGCAACTCCCAGCAGCAAACTCACAGGAAATGTGAGAAGGACGGCAACTTCAACTTCCTGGGTCGAGAGGATGAGGTCCTGACGGGAGACGAGAACCGTAACCAGGTTCGCCCCCGGAGCCTTGGCCCGCTGGGCCGGGACCCGCCTCTGCCTCCCCCCAGCATCCACTATCATGGGCCAGGCCTGTTATCGCCCCTCTCCCGCCTGCCCTGTTGGAGCCCCCTGGAGCCCCTGCCCGAGATCGAGAGTGGGGACGACGGCTACGGGAGGGTGCCCCCGGATGGCGCTGAGGAGGGCAAGATGGAGGAGGAGACAGGAAGACTGAGCGATGATGAAAAGAACAGAGAGCCACGGGGCATCCAGGGAGGAAGGAAAGAGGGAGTGGAGCTGGAGGGGGAGGAGGGAGGGGAGGGGGAGGAGAGAGGGGAGGAGGAGGATGGGGAGGAGTGGGGAGACAGTGGCTCAGAGTTCGAGTTCAGCTACAGGTCCAGCGGCAGCCTGTCCTCCCTGAACATGGAGAGTGGCGGTGAGGGGGCTTTGATGGGGGGGTGGGACCGCATCGGTGTGGGAGAACCCCGCTCTGACCTTCAGGGGGTGGATTGCCCCCCAGGCACTGCCGACCCCCTCTCCGACCCCACCAAGAAATGGGAGAAGGACGCAGAGGGGAGGAGGTGGGGCAGAAAGACCCTGGCAGGCTCGGCAATGGGGTCAAGCCTCCCTGACGATGAAGAAGAAGAAGAGGAGGAGGAAAGGGGGGGGCACTCCTCGGACTCAGACACAGACCCAGGCGGGGAGCTTCCTGAGCTGCTGGATGCGGTCTGGACCCTGAGGGACCGCGAGCGCTTCAAGGCCCAGGAGATGGAGAAGCACCAGGTCCAGCTGACCATGTACCGGCGCCTGGCACTGATCCGTTGGGTCCGTACCCTGCAGGGGCGTGTCCAGGAGCAGCAGAACCGCCTGCAGTCCAGCTTCGACGTCATCCTCACCCATAGGAAGGAACTGCTGCGCATGGGCGCCTCTGCTGCAGCAAACACCACCGCTAGCCAATCTTAGAGAGACATAACCAGGAAGTGGTCTACAGAAGCCAGCTTATGACTGCAAAGAGAGAACAAGGCAAAGTTCTGATTGGATATGATCCTACCTTGTGTCCCAGACTTTCCTGATTATAAGACAATCTCCAAGCAGCCTCTGAGAATGAACTCAGATGTGGCGCAACGCTATCATTTATCCTTTTACCTAACCATACCAAGTAAAGTGTTGAAATACTTTTTTCAAAGCTGTGACTTAGGCAAAGGAGACAACTGTATTTTACTGTATTGCTGTCCTACCCAATGTTTCTCCAAATAGATCCCAAACATTTTCTTGAGAGCAAGCTATAATCACCTTATAAGAATGAGTATTCAAATATTAAACATAAGGGTTATATCTAGCCTATAATGCTTTTTATATAAGGTTCCATATATATATATAAGCCATGTACAGTGATTTTATGATCTATAATGGCCATATCCAATATAGGTCTCATATATGTCTCTCCATTTGGCTTGTCATGAGAAAACATGGGAGATAACAACATTCAATGTTTGTGAACTAAAGTATCTATGTTATGTAGGAAAATATAATGTAAGAAAAAATACCAAGAAAGTTATTTATATCTTGGGATTAAATTGCTGATGTAAATCATTCCAAGTTAAGTGAAATAAAAACACTGGCTGACATCTGCGTTTGATTGAGTTAATTTATCATTAAATTGGGATGTTCGCAAAAACACATAACTTTGTTTATTCTCCAAATGTGGAACGAGAACACGATTGCTCTCAGAACAAGCGCTTTCTGGGTCTTGACATTGTATTTATTAAGCTCTTATGAATACATTGAAGAAGGCTTCGTTCAAATATGACTAATTTAAGATTTGTAAAGATTTGAGGTTACTAACATGGATTTTAGCCTCGAGAATATGACCTTCCACTTACAATTGGCTCTTTATCAGTGGAACAAAGATTGTTTGTATCGCTCTATCACACGGCCGAGTGTTCTGTGTAGGGTGTGATAGCCGTGTGAGGAACAAGCATCAATCTTACAAGAATGGTTACAGCGACTTGACCGCCTGCAGGCCGAGAGAGGTCCATGTGTGTGTGCGTGTGTGTGTGTGTGTGTGTGTGTGTGTGTGTGCGTGCGCGCGCGCGTGTGGGTGAGGTGCGTGCTTGCCTGCCTGCGCCGGCATGTGTGTGTATGCAGAGATACCAGCCTTTGCCACCCTAATCTGCCGTCTGAGTTGAGCCGGTCCTGCAGGGTCCAGGTTCCCCGGGGACTTTGTCAGTTAGCGCCCCGGGGCCCGCGCAGTCCTATTCGGCCCGGTGAGCAGCCGCCGGTCCAATCGCGCAATAGCGCCAAACCCCGGGGCAAGTTTGGGATAATCCTCGGTTATTCCTCCGAAGTCCATACGCGCAGGCTTATGTTCTAAGCTTATCGCCCCTTTTGGACGCAGGCATGACAGTAAAAGTGTGAGGAAATTAACATATTGATCTGTTGTTTATTGGCGTTAGCTGGATGTATGTGGGGCATCATGTGATGAGGCAGGTGGGATAACACGGTTACCCTGTGATTGTCTTTGCTGTAGAACCGTGTACGGGCAATCTTTTCCCCCCAAAATCCTTTTGGGAGACATTGAAAGAACCAAATCGTCTTTGTAAATTCAATATCACCATAATGTAACCTAATTATGGAGGTTGCACACAAAAAACTAATATAACGGTTGCAAAAAGGCAAAGTGTATTGGCCTGAACTCATTTCTGTTTCTCTCATTGTTGCATAGGCCTGTATAGACCAATGCCTTGGTCTATTCATAGAAAACACGATCTTAATTCCATATAGTCTTTCTCTCTCTCGTTAGAACACATTACTTCGTTTCAGCAACACTGTATAATAGGCGCACCAGCACGACGGGGCACGAGGCAGAGTGTGACGGGGACCCTGCTGGGCGCGAACAGCGGTAACGTTGAAAGAGAACCGAGCCCGGGGAGACGTGCATACGGGAGGGCTGCGGGACGCGCCGCTGTCTCTCTCCTCGAGCAGAGTTGCTAATGCAGTCGGTTATGCGAGCTAAGAGAACGTTTGTAAACCAGTTACAGGCGACTTTCCCCCAAATTAATACGGGCGAGGCGGGAGGGGGAGAGAGGTGTGCACAGCTGGGCTTGGTGGCACCCATTTCGGTGCCAAGTGGCACTGAGGTCTGACTGTGACCCTGTGATATTCACGATACCTGCTCATTAGCTTCCAACAATAGATTAAAATACTAAAATAAAATAATAGGGGTTACGGGGTTACGACAGTAGCCCCAAGTAATAGGGCAAGTCAAGCATAAATCAAAACTTTAATGTGCGCATTATTTCATGTGCAATAAAATCATATGCGTTTGAGATTTTTCATGTCGAGTCTAAATCCAATATGCAATGTTTTTAGAGCTTGCCTAACCACATGTTAAGAAATGGTTTATGACGTTGCCACATGCCACAGTGGGCCAGAGTAGGCCTTACAAGAGATGAAAAGAGTTTGAATCCAGTAGAGGGCGACACTCCATCACACAGCAATGTCATTTTCCGTCGCCTTTCACGAAGCTCTATGGGCCTGCAGTTGCATATTTATAACGCGAGGGGGCTGTCGTTTGCACAGACCAGCAAAGTAGCTGCTGTATTCACTGTTTTCCTGGTAGGACATATACCCCAGTTCTGTGTGATGAGTCCGAAGAGCAGACTCTCTCTCTCCCCTCTCTTCTTTCTCTCCCTTTCTTCCCTCTGCCTGATGTAGTGTGACAGTGCACTAGCCCCCAGCACTCTGTTGGCGTGGAAACAATCAGCTTTGACAGAAAGGGGGTGGTGGGGGATTCAGGGGAGGGAGGAAGGGGGGTTGCGGCCTGCGGCCTGTGTATGATGAACTGGATAGAAAGACCTGTCGCCAGAGAAAAAGTGAAAACATACAGTACAGAAAAAACCGACAGACAGACAGACAGACAGACAGACAGACAATAGATTAGATAGATAGATAGATAGATAGATAGATAGATAGATAGATAGATAGATAGATAGATAGATATGAGAGAGCGAAGTCAGACGTATTTTTTTCAGTCGTGTGAAAACAAACTCGGTAAGGCTCAATTGTAACCTGCACTTCATTTACATTAAACCGTCACCATCTTATTACTGGGCTTACCTGTTGACTGATTTGTGATCAATAAAATTGTAACTAGTTGTATACAGTGGGGGAAACTCAACCAGTATTTCAATCAAGTTGCCTCTTGAGGACCTAAATCACTTGTAAATCTGCTGTCGAGCTGGAGTCAGTCCGGTGGGAGTTGCTGAATGTGGGCGTCCAAGATGTTGGTGGGTATAGGGTTCAGCTGCGTCGGCTGCTTTAACCAGCTAATAAATATGAAAACAGCGGGTTAAAACTTTTATTCGTTCTCTGCTTGAAAGGATTATACCCTTCTATAGAGTCCCATGTAAATCCCGAAACCTCATAATGCCCAATATTGTCCTATAAAACTGTGTTGGACAATAGAAAGAGAATAGAGGCTTTTTCACGCATAAGGGGTTTTCTCAAGAGCACATTGAGAGCAGCCCGTTCGCGACACGCCCATGGATTATCTCGCTGTCGGTGAAAGCGCGGCTGGGAGCGGCAGGTGCGTGTGCCAGGCACGGGGGTCGCGAGGCCGGCGACCGTAGGAGCTGACTATGTCGAATGCGCGCAGCTGCCGGCAGGAATTTTTTCAGAGATTGTCAGTTCCATTTAACTTGCTCTTTTTTACCCTCTTGGGATGAAGTGGTCTCTCGTGCCCAGGTTCCCCCAACGTTCTCAGTTCATGAACGAAAAGGGCCGCTAAACGGTGACACCCCGTCAACAAAAGCGGACTGGGGCGAAACCCATCTCGCAAAACACCGTGGAAATTTGGATTAGGCCGATAAGCACTGATACCAAACCTGAATTACTTTAAGAAACAGACTAACTGAGAGCAAAATTACAGGAAGCAAGATATAAGAAGTAATTTTAATTAGACCTCATCGGTTTACTTCCTCCATCTACACTCCATTTATCTACTTATGAAATCATATGCTGCAATTGGTTTGTGTCAGCGTCATGAAATGGGTCTACAACTGTCAATAATTAAATCAATACCATAGAGAGCAGTCTTGTCTGTGAAAGACCACGCTCCAAACTCATGTCACATAAACTCACAAAAGAACTGCGAAGATATTATCTCTTTCCGTCTCAAGCATTGTATCCTAGTCCTTCTATCCTTGACTGAATTTATCTTTCAATATTAACGTCGAGAGCAGCTTTTATTTACCGATGCGCTGGAAAGTCACTTATATTACGCTGTTCCACTAGGCCTATAAATGACCTGCACCACCTTGATCCCTAATCTCCACAGTTAAAATCGTCCCTCTCCAAAAACACTCCCCTAGGGCTATGGGTACACGCATAATCTTCAAATCCAACCCCATCTCCCACTGGGGTTTGGCTAAAGTGCTACGTGTCTGTCAAAGCACAGCAACTGCTTTTTCACACCATCTCTGGCTAAACAGGATTAATAGTCTTCCTCCATATAAATACCCATGAGAATAAACTGGTTTCAGTATTAAGTGTCTGGTAAGAGTTTTGGGGAAGATACATGTTTACAAGTCAGGGGTGTAAAAAATGAAACTGTTATAAATCTTAATGGGCTGCAGACATTGTATCTTGTGCAGCTACTACAGTGAATCATACATTTTTGTATCTGCAGCTGCCAAAATGGACAGTGTAGCACAAGAATATAAAATGAAATATGAAAAAGTGTGATAAACTGGTAGATAATCATCTTTCCATTAAACTTTCATCCCAGGCAACTTAAATATTCAAGAGCCCAATTACATAGCTTGTATCTTTTCTCTCTAACCAGAGCAGTCAGGGAGAGTGTATCTGGCTTAAGGGTTCAGTGAGAGCATCATTATGGGATGGTCACCGGGGAGATGACCCATCTCTCATCTGCAGGGGAGAAACTAGACCGTGATAGAAGAAGAGAGATGGAGAGAAAGAGAGGGGGCAGAGAGAGTAAAAGAGAGAGAGGTAACAGACTGATGGGTGTCTAAATAAAGGATAGACAGAGAATGAGGTGTATAGATTTTCCAGGCGGATAGTGGAACGATGTGTGCATCATGATGTGTGCCACAAACTGTGTGTATGTACGGCTCTCTTGTCTGCCTCTGCGCGTGTGTCAGAGTATGTGTGTGTGTATGTGTGTGTGTGTGTGTGTGTGTTGGTTCCCTGCGCTCTCTCGTCGCTCTCGCTCTTCGCGTTACATCGTATCTATCCTCTATGCGTCCAGACATACGCTTGCACAATAGCTCTCTAGCGGGTCTCTACTGTGGCGCTCTCGTGCTCTCTCTCCTATCGCCGTGCGGTCATAACTGTCACGCTCTCTCTCCTGTCTCACCTCTCCTCTACTGTCTGGCTTTCTAGCTCCTGCGGGCCTCGCGCGCGCGGCTGGTGCGAGTAGATAGAGAGGAGGGGAGGAAGTTGGTTGGAGGGGGGTTGTGTAGAGAAAGAGAGAGGAGGGGGAGAAAGAGTGAGAGGGAGGGAGGGAGGAGGAAGGGGGTGAACAACCAGCAGAGCAGGGACCTTCCCATGCTGTCAGGGCTCCTGGATCATGTCCCCATTGGGCTCTTTCTCTCTTCTCCTCCCCCCCCGCTCTCCATCGCTCTCTCTCTTCCATCTCTCACCGAGTTTCTCTCTCTCTTCGTCGCTCTCTCTCTCTCTCCAAACATCTCTCTCTCTCTCCCTCCCTCCCCTCTCCCTCTTTTTTTTCTCATGAAAAGAGGAGAAGAGTGTCTTGCCAGGGTAATTAAGAATGGCCTCTAAACACAGGAGTATGGCAGCAACGCTCCAGATGAAAGTAAATGATTAAAATAATTACAGGCTGAGAGCTGACGAGCCGGAGTGTGGGCTGGCCGCCGGACATTTGTCTGTAATTAGATAATTAATCTGAATGCAAATGATGAGCCCTAACGAAGCAGTCAAGCTGAACCAGCGACAACTGCCGAGAGTAAAATGGGGGTAGGGGGTGGCGAGAGAGGAAATATGAAAATGAGAGTGGAATATCCAGCTTTCAATGCTACCCCTGCTGCCAACACCAAAGCAAAGCCAACACACATCAGAATTGTAAATCAATAACTTCAGCACCCAGTTTCACTGCGGCTTGTTCAAAAAGCACCCTGTTTCATTGTTATCCAGCTGGGATTTTCACTCCCTGTGACAAGTTGACATGAATAAGTTGTTCAAAATACACAAGTTTACCCTAATGTGACTGCCTTGTCTGACACTGAACTTTAAATACTGTAAATTGTATAAAAGGGACAAGCGAAAGCTAGAACACCTAAGTATGTGGGGGTTTATAACACTGTATCTCTGAACACACAAACACATATTACAAATAGTTGATTTGTGTCTGAAAGAGTTTGACCTCATTAGAAGATTAACAAACCACAGCTCCCACTTCATTACGTTGCATTAAAATGCTAACTTCTACATCTAACTAACTGTTTATAATTTTTTCTTCTCTTTCCTGAAACTCTGTATAGGTGTAGGGGGTCTGCATGTGTCCTTTATCTTGATATATGAACATGTTCTTATTAGGTCTTATTAGGTTAAAAATACATCTACTGTCCTCCATGGATTAGCTTGCTGCTATTCACCCTAATCACATGGGAAGGAAAAGAGCCTCATATACTTTGACGTCAACATCCTGCGCCGCTTACCCTGAACTTTTGCTGTGTAATCTGACTGAACGAGCGGTGGTGAACTGACAGTAGACTCAATTTTTACTTTAATACACAATACATAATGGAGTATTTGATTGGGATTCAGGGAACAGATTTCGTCTTGGTTGCTGCAGATAATGTGGCAGCCAGCAGCATCATTCAGATGAAACACGGTACGACATTACTTCTTTTTAGCACGTTAGCTAGCCTAGCTTGCTAGCCCTTTGAGCCTCTCGTTTGGTAGCTAGCTAGCTCTAGCTAACTAACTAGCTTGCTAGCTCATTGGATCTTCTGTACTGTTGTGCTGGGAAAGCATAGTTAGCGCTATCTAGTTAAATAATAAACATTATATGAGGTATCAATTACGTCATTTATTTTACAACGGTAAATTAAATTAGCACATATTCAAAAATTTCCGGTGTTAAATTTACTCCTGGAAATCCTGAGCTATCGATAGTTTAAAGCTAGGCTATATATCGGGTGAAAGTGAAAGTACAGTGTGTGGCGTCAACATGACTTGCATTGTTTATTCCTACAGCCAGTTTACATGTCCTTAAGTTTCCTTTTAGTATTAGCTATGAATATGTATGTATTTCCCTAGCATGGGTTAACGCTGTAATGCCAATTCCTCAATAAACTAATTTCTTTCTGATCTCCAGACTACGACAAAATGTTCAAATTGAGTGAGAAGATCCTGTTGCTGTGCGTTGGAGAGGCAGGAGACACTGTGCAGTTTGCTGAGTACATCCAGAAGAACGTTCAGCTTTACAAAATGAGAAACGGTAAGGAAGTCTCTCTTAGTATCATGACATGAAAGAACAGACGGGAGAACAGACTCCATGAATATAATCCAGTGTCTTAACCAATTTAAAGGAGAAATCTTGGACCAGAAGTTTAGCTGTTAAATGTGAAGGGTCGATGCTGTCATCTTCATCTGGAACGTCATGTTAAATCCATACATTCATTCCACCTGTCACCTTCATTGCTGAGCTAGCCCGTGCCTTGTCTGATTCTGCTCCATCTTATGCTAATTTGCTATGAGTGGAAAACATTGACGTTCTGCTTTTTGTTGACCTCTTCCGTTGTCTAGGTTACGAGCTCAGTCCTTCAGCAGCAGCCAACTTCACACGGAAGAATCTGGCAGACTACCTTCGTAGCAGGGTAATGAGACTGCTGTGAATCCTGAAACCTCAATATGCTAGAATTGATTTAGAATCTCAGTAGTCTCACATTGCTTTATCATTTATAGTCTTTATACATTGCAGATGAGGGACCATGCATTTCCATACTTAACATTTCCAGTAACGGTTATATACAAACTCATTTGAAGAGTACACGCTTTGAAGAGTACAATGTTAAGATCAAGTCCTTCACTTGACATCTGTAGTTAACATCCCTTCCTAAATATTCTGCTTGTGATTCCCTGAACAGTCGTCCACGTTAACAAATCAGAATGGGAATTCATTCATTTCCCATATTAAGTAACAGTGTTTGAGAGATGTGTTGCGAGTCCAGTGGTCATATTGTGACGGAGTTATGTACACGTATCGTGATGTTGTGAAGGCTCAGAACTGTATTTGTCGTCTCCAGGGAGGACAAACACCTGTGCCACAAACCCTTCCCAGTTCACCAGGTCCCTTATGTGTGTTGAGTTTGTGTTGGTTAGTGACGTGTGAGTGTGTGTGGAGGTAACTTAGTGAGTGAGTGTGTGTGTGTGTGTGTTTGTGCGTGTGTGTGTGTGAACAAATGAGTCAGACAGTCAGTCAGTCTGCCTCTATGTATCCACCCTTTGAATCTCATCTGTTTGCAGCAAGTTAATTTGTTAAGAAGAGTGCAGCCGCTGCCTGTCACAATAGCAGAAGGGTGAAAATAATTACAAAAAACAATTAGTGGGACTGAGCAGGGAATGTGGGACACAAGGGGGAGGGGGGTGAGATGTAGGGGGGCAGGGGGTGAGACTGGGAGGGTGGTGGGGGGGTTGTCCCAGGGGCTTAAAGACGGGCCCAGAAGTCAACATTGCACAGACGAGTGTAAAAATGAAGGATGGAGCAAGCAGAAGTCAGGGTTAGATATAAGACTAGTAGGATCGACGTAGGCTCTCAAATGTGAAGAACGAAATATTGAGGAATTCATTACTGCCATAAACAGGATCACTATTATTTTACCCCTCAGGCTTTAGTCTTTTGTTTATGTATACAGATATTTTGAATGCTAGTCTCACTGCTCTCCCAAAAGAGTTGGGAGCTAGTTAAAGCAGTTTCTCCAGTGCTGCTACTACCCACACCTTTCTTCAGCAACCCACACCTACCCCAAAACCCAGGAACACTGTTATCTCTCGCCAGATGTATTCATTTAGAGTGAATAAATCTGACAACATTAGTAGCGGTAGGTGAAGGCTTTTTCATCTTTTTTTGTGTAAGAAGTACTGTTCACCCTCACCTTAATGCTAGTGAGAGTCTTGGTGGAGCCCCTACCCCCTCCTCTCCCCTCTCTCCCCCAGGGCCCGGAGCCCATGGGTGGGGAAGCAGCACAGCAGAAGCAGACCGGGGGGTGGGGGGCAGCATGTATTGTGTACCTACCAGCAGTCCAAAACAACAACTGGGTCCACAGATAACCCCAGGAGTACTGCAAATTCTCAGCTTCACAGAGATGTGGAAGATAGAGAGATCGAGATAAGGGGAGAGTGAGAGAGTGAGAGGGGTGGAGTTGGAAGGGTGGGAGAAAAAGAGAGAAACAAAGAGAAAACTGGCAAGCAGAAACACCTGAGGCCTTGAATGTGCTGCATGAATTTGAGAAATCATGTACACAGACAATGCACTGGCCAACTGTTCCCTGCTCCATGGATATGCTCCATGAATCTATCTATAGCCACTTCTACAACAATACCTACAGTGTTAAGGATATGATCGCTGTTGATTAATTTCAAAGGCGCATGACTATTTGAGCACAATCCCTTATTTGTGCACTAGACCCCCCCCACTCACACACACACACCATTCCCAGACTTACCCCAGGGAGCTGTAGAACCATAACCATGTTCCCCACTTCTAGAACACCGGCTAGCTTCTTCAGAGATAGAAGCAGAAAGTCTCCAGCAACAGTTAGTCTCGTGTTGGTGGCCACATATGGAGCTTTCTGCTTTTTTTAGACCAACACGGGTACAAATAATTACTAGTGCCATATTGCACACGAGTCCCCTGCTCCAGCACAGATGAACAATTAATACAGCAGATTGAGGAGAAATGCCAATAAAGAGAACATGTCCTGGGGCAAGGAGCAGAGAGAAGAGGGGGAGGGGGATGGGAGGGGGGGGGCACTGGAACATGGAAGGGCTTGAGATCATGTAGTATACCATTTTTAACCTCCCTCCCTACTACTTAACATGGCAGATTAGCTGTAAATTGATGTGTTTTTGTGTCTGCCTGCATAATGTTGCAAAAGTGTTGTCTGGTCCAAAATGCCTGTGTGTGCGTTCAGGGTGTTCAGGCGGCAGCTTTAACAAGCGGCACTGCCAGGTGTCCTCTGTGGTCACATGGTACAACGGGCTTATTTTGATGCCAAGACTGTATTGTTACATTGTAACCAGTGGGACAGGTGTCGGGGGGGTGGGGGTGATGCCTCAGAGGGGTTCCCAGTGAGACCCCTCTCTCTCTCTCTTGCTCTCTCTCTGTCACACACACACACACACACACACACACACACACACACACAGAGCCCCTCTCTACAGGGAGCATGACAAGATTCAGCTTTTCCCCGGTGGCAGATATCTCACCCACACTCACAAGTACACAAATTGATTCGAGGGCAGGTGTTCAGATTGCAGAAGGTGTTTTTAGCTCAGGTGACTTAGCTCACTCTAAGTCAAAAACCAAGTGTCTGATTTGAGCATAGCTGTATTTCTACGTTTTTTAAAGTTTGTTCAATAAGGGTGTTACAGTTGAAACTTCTAGGACATCTACAGGCACTGCTGCTATGTATGGAACAGCAAACCTTAGTATTTCTGGTTAGTGGGACACTTAACAAATAACAGGGAGAGGGGAAGGAGATGCATGACTGGTGGCAAAGGGGAGCAGAGCTGTTTGTTGCTGTGAAGGCTCATTGGAACAAGAGGTTTGAAGCGTAATTGAAGTCATTTGATGGAGGGATGGATGCAGGGAAGGAGGGAAAGACGACTTCAGAAGTTTTTAATGAGCCCTGGCGGTACTCCAGGGCACAGGGTGAAAGTAGGGAGGGGCGAGGGGGAGGGAGGGAGTGGTGGAGGAGAGGGAGGGAGCGATGGGGGTGCTGCCTCCTAGCAGATGTCACACTGCCGGTGACACTGCCCCCCCCCCCTCCGTCCTCTGACACCCCCAGCCCCCCACCCCCCCTGTTTAGTTCAGTTCAAACTCCAAGCTGATAATGAGGAGTGGAGATCTGGGGCCCAGAGTCAAAGAAGGAAACTGTAACTGTTACTGTAACTTTTCTTTCGCTTCTATCTGCTGGCACTTGACACAGCCCGGTAATCTATCAGAGTACGCATCCAGGCCGTGTGCGCGTGCGTGCGTGCGTGTGTGTGTGTGTTGACGAGCAGCAAAAGACGGTCAGATGGACACATCTGGTGGGGAACTCAGGGTCCAGTATGTGATGCTAATGGTGATGTCATGCTTATAACCCTAATCTGTAACTCTGCCCCTTCTTTAGACCCCCTACCATGTCAACCTGTTGCTAGCAGGTTATGATGAGTCAGATGGCCCAGGCCTGTTCTACATGGACCACCTGTCTGCCCTAGCCAAGGCTCCCTTTGCTGCCCATGGCTACGGAGCCTTCCTCACTCTTTCCATCCTGGACCGCTACTACCGACCCGGTATCTGCCACACCACCACCAGAGGCTAGCCTGGGATGCACAGACACCTTTCAATAGTCAATCTGGCATCTGAATGTATCACTAACCATCTGTGACCCTGTCTGTGTTCTCCCCCTCAAAACCCACACACACACCTTGGGTGTGTCTACAGAATTGACTCGTGAGGAAGCCGTGGAGCTACTGAAGAAGTGCGTTGAGGAGGTGAGATCCTAAAGACCCAAGACTCTTCAATTCAATTTAAGATGATGATTGAGTTTTGAATAGCACACATCCAAATATTATCACAAGCTAATTCTTATTCCGAATTCTTTCTTTTTTCTCTCTGTCCCCTTCAACATCTCTTTCTCCCCTTCCATCTATCCCCCCCTCTCTCTCTCCTTCCTCTCCCCCCCCTCCTCTCTTTCTCTCCCCTGCCTCCTTCCTCCAGCTGAACAAGCGCTTCATCTTGAACCTCCCCTCCTTCAGCGTGCGTTTGATTGACAAGGAGGGCATCCATGACCTGGAGAAAATCACCGTGGGACACAAGTGACCGCACGCCGCACGCCACTCTCCCTCAACACCCCGCCTTTTTTTTGTACCGTAGACTCCCCTTCATGTTCCAATAAAACGTGACACACTGTTGACATATGTCTTTGTCCTCTGATGCTTTCTCCGTGTCCCCTCCCCTAAAACAGAACAGCCTTCTGGCAGTTCGTGCACATGCACAAAGACATTTCATCACGCATTGCGGTTTAATTTCAGTTAGCATTGAAGCCTGTCTGTTTTGTTGGTCTGTGAGAAAAGAAGAGTATAGATGGAGATGAATAGATATCAAAAAAGCTATATCACTCTTGTGTGTCTTGTTCTCAACCTATCCCTATCTGACATTTTGTCAGAATTAAGTCAGACTAATTAGCCTGTAGTCATAACATTTATCACTTATCATTTCTCTGTATGACAGTGAAGCTGGAATAGCAACATCAACCCATATGTGTCCCAGTCTCCCTCCCTTGCTGTACCACAGACAGGTGATTAATAAACATTAAACAATCCCTCCTCTCCCAAACACTCCAGAATCTGACGGGAAGAATAGCATATGTTTGCCTGAAGGCACAGAGAGATGGAGAACAACCCTACAGAGAGCGAGATAGAGGGGGGGGGGGGGGAGGTCACAGAGAGATGGAGGGAGGGGGGAGGAGGAAAGGAGGGGAGAGGCAGGTGAGGTGTAGAGAAGCAAAGATGGTGCAACTGCAGCAGATGGGGAGGGTGTGTTGCTGTGCACTAGGGTCATGGTGGTCTCTCAGGGAAAGAGTGGCGCAGTGATAACGGTTACCAGCACGGCTGGGCTGAGATGAAGAGCGCTCACCTGTACACGGCGCACGCGTGATGGGCTCCCTCCATTCAGAGTGCTCTCTGGGGTGCACACCGGCATCAGTAATTATTTGGTGCGTGTGGGTGAAAGTGTTTGAGGGAACGTGTTGAGGAAGGAGTTGATGAGTCTGTAAATGTATACTTTTATAACAATATGCGTTTCATTTGAAAGGAATGAAGCCTACCTTTAATGTATATTTTAATATTTGTCCCTAAAGATTTGATCTAACACTACTGTCGTATTGAATAAATTTAAAACAATTTGAACTCGTTTGGTTCACACTGTAATAATAGTCTGCTTCAACACAAACACAGGGCCTTGTAGCTCAACACTACATTTACAGAGGTGTGCGATAAAACAAACCACACACATCAGTTATTCTTTCGTAATATATTACATTTATGCCGTAATACAATAATAATAACAGTAATAACATTAATAATAAACATACACAGAAAGTACAAAATGATTTGTGTCATTTTCTTAATTTACCAACATTTACCCTCCCCTCATAAAAAGAAAAGTATCTCCCTTAGCTGCCTTTGACACGTCTCCCTCCCAGGCCCACCCAAAAAACTCAGTTACCCATCACCACCCAGAATCCTACAGAATCCACCCCTCCTATTGAAGCAAAGTGAGTAGTTGAAAAGTTCAGATAAGGAAGAACGAAGGGTAGAGGATGGGTTGTAGTTCTGGATATGGCTTCTTGTGTGCAACGATGTTCCCCTGGTTGGGTCTGGTCCCGACAGTCAGGTGGGGCGTAGAATTTGCAGAGCCAGTGTTTGGGAGGGAGAATCGAAGTGAAAATGCAGTTGGGGGAGGTTGAACGTCATAAATAACAGGAACACAGTGCCAGATCAGAACCGTTCTATACTGGCAGCAGGACGTTTGATGTGCTAGAAACCAGGGAGAAAAATGGCTGGCAGGAGTCCGTGTGTTGTGCGTCAGGTGGCGTGTTCTGGTGTGGTGGACACACACAGTACTAACACTGCCACAACCTCCCTATGCCAAACAGGGAGTGTAGTTTCAGTCTTGTTCCTCTTTTCATAAATAGATTGAAGGAAAAAAGGGTGAGGGGGATTCAGCTGGCAAGTCAGCCGGCAAGTTAGCCCGCCAGTTTACTAGTCAACCAACCATCCAATCGGTCGGCAAGCCAGCCGTCTCTTTTGTCCTCCATCCTTCTACTTGCGGTGCTTCATCTCCTTGTCATGGTGGCTCTTCCCTCCTCCCTCTCCCTTGTCCAACATCTTGACGGCCTCCGCCAGGTAGCTTTGGAAGGCGGACAGAGCGGCGCAGATGGCCGGCGTGCCGAAGCCATGGGTCAGCAGGCTGAAGTGGGTGAGGCTGCCCTGCACCCCCGGCTCCAGGCAGGGGTTGGGGCGCCCCGCCCCCAGAGGAGAACGATCCTGAGACATCAGGTCCACAAACTCCTTACAGATCTCCCTGAGGGGAGAGGAGAGGTCAGCAGGGGAGCATGTGTGCTTTTACGGTCAGCTTTATAAGTAGCCGCACATCAAAAAACTGGAAATGCTGGGTTTTGTGAGTGCCGCCGATGTAGCTTAGTGATTGCGCAGTTCGACGATCGTTGCTTCTAGGATGTGCATGATGTGGATTCTAGCGATAGCACGCTATAAGTTAAGAGTGTCCTTAGGACCTAGTTCAAAATCATTATCTAAGCTCTAGTAGTGCACAGCTAGCTAGGACCAGCTGTCTAGAAGCATGGATCTGTCCAGATTAACTTGTATTTCTGTCATGAACTGTTAGTACGATGTAGTAGAGAATTGCGCCCAGATATGATGCGTCCTCTGTAGCTCGATTGTTGGCGATGTACCGCTCCTTAGTGGACGCAGTAGATGTTGTAGCATGAGTGGGATCCATGTAGTTAGATCGCAGTTAATGTTGGTAGACTGTAGTACCGATGATATTGTGAGTATAGCAGACTGTGTAGATAGATGATTAAGAATGTACCCGTGTAGGAATAAAGTGTAAAATAATATTGAAATACCGAATGTAAGTATTAGAAGTGAAGTTAACCGATGGTTTTCTGCCTTAATTTGCTGCCTCTTCACACGATAGAGGTAGCAGGAGTGCTAGTCAGGGATGACAAGTTAGATCGTTGTAGACTGATGCAGTGGGATCATTGTAGAATAGGATGCGCATTAGATAAGTTGATCAGCGACTGTACGTGGGACGACAATTGTGAAGCTGAGAAGATCGCAGTTAGAGACTGCTGGGTGTAGTGGGATGTAGTAGGATGCAGTTAGATGTTGTAGGATGTAGTACGATGTAGTAGGATGCAGTTAGATGTTGTAGGATGTAGTGGGATGCAGTTAGATGTAGTAGGATGTATTAGATGTTGTCGGATGTCGTAAGATGCAAAGGGCAGAGTAGAGGTATTAAGGCTGCAGGCTGCAGGTGTTTCTGTCACAGATTATTTTGAAATATGAGGTGGGGCTGTGTTCTCTGACGTTGATAGGTTGGTATGACAGGAGTGACACAGGAGAGATAAGGGGGTCAGACAGCGAGCGCTCACTCACTTGGTGGCCAGCAGCATGCTGCGTCGAGTAGGAAGCTGCTCTGGTTCACTCTGCCGACACAGATACTCTGCTGTGGCTCTGGCAGGGAACTCCGTCTCGCACACATACCCAAAGTCCCGCGCCAAGTGAACCGCCTCACCTACAGACAGAGAGATGGATACATCTATATTCTGGTCAAAGTAACAAGCAAAAAAAAAAAAGTTTAAAAAAAGGTTAATTTATAGTTGCTTGCTAGATCATTTTTTTTCCCTCCATGTTCATTTGCCGTGTGTGTCACTTTAGGCCTCTTACCCTCTACTAGGGCCGTCAGAAGAGTGACGTTGGCTGCCTTGCGTCGCCCGGCGGGCAGATTGAGCCCAATCTTCTCCAAACGCTCCCTCAGACAGCGGCCACCATTCTTTGACTTTGCCCTGAGGGAGGAGAAAAGTGGAGAGAGAGAGAGAGAGAGAGAGAGCGGGAGGGAGGCGAGGAGAGAGAGGGGGAAGGGGTTGAGAGAGCAGCTTAGAACCTGTCTGTGTGGTGCCATTACAAATCACTGATCTTCTATGGCTGCTTGCCTGCCCGCCTGTCTGGTTGGTTGGCTATGTAGAATAAATCAGGGATTTCTGACGTGTTTATGCGATCACAATCAGTAGATCAGCTGTTATCTGTTTATATATTCTGTCAATATGTATTTCTTCATTTGTAGAAGAAACAGAAAAACTAAGATCATAAACAGATGTTTGTTATTTAATCAGGCAGATAATACATCATGGAGCTGTGACTATCAGAATAAAATGTATGTTACAGTAGGACTGCATGGGTATACGTGAATAATAAGACAGGATACATGGACAGAAAATAAGGCAATAGCTCATCTACTGATTGTAATAACCATGAGCAGAAATCCCACAACATTTAACGCAGAAGTCCCTTATTCCTACAGCTGACAGGCTGACAGTCCAACATCTTTAGGGTTCCTCCTTGAGTCTCTACGTTCTAGGATTTCAACATTCACTCCTCACCAACAAACCCTTAGCCCCAGTTACCTGCGAAGGACTCCGCCCAGCAGGGAGGCGTTGAGGCACTCGGGCGGGGCCAGCCGCCTCTGGACCTCCCCCACCGTCACCTTGTATTTGGAGGTGGAGCTGAGCAGGGAGAGCCGGCCGGGCACGGAGCAGAACACCTCCCCTGGGTTGGACACGGCACCCATCCCCAGACCCTCCTTACTCAGGGACAGTGCCGACAGGGACGAGCCGTTCAGCTTGGACGGCATGGGGACTAAGGATAGAGGGAGGACAGAGAAACACAAACGTGAGACCAACGAAGAGAAGTTGAAGAACGTGATAAAGAATGGGATGAAGACAAAGACGGTATTAAATAGTGTGACAAGTGAGGGAAGCACAACAGAGGAGAGTCAGGGAACTACTGCAATCCTCCATCTACAGTGTGTGTGTTTTGATACACTATCCATGATTGCAAAAAATACCTCTATAACACTGTTTCAAAGCTCCTGATAATTATTAAGTTCCAGACGTTAAACATTCAGTGACAAAAGGTGTCCGGTGTCACACTATTAGAATCCTTGCACGTTGTTGTTGTTGATTTTAGAACAGCAGGTGGTGAGTTGCTTTAAGTAACAAATCTCTTTTATAGACAATCTTCTCACCTCTATTTGTACCTAGTCACTACCTCCACCCAACACCCCTCCCCCCTTTTAATTAAATCTCAAGACTACAATTTAGATATAAGCAGAATAAGTTATTTTCCTTAACCCTTGCTTTGAACTGTGTGGAACCTTGCTTTGTAGAAACGAAGAACATGACATCCATAAATCTTTATGGTTTTTACCTTCACTTGGTAAATGGATTTGCGTTCAGGGAAAGCAATCCTTTCGAAAATGATTAAGAATTAAACTGCCAGTCAGTTCCTAATAATGATTTGCATTGACATGGAAAACAGAGTCTCTCTGGATTTTTTAATTTGTGCTTGAGCATCTTTGTTACATCATCTTTTAAAACCGTTAATTTGTTTTCATGAGATTAGCTGGTGTTGCCCACTAATCAGGCACTGACTGCTGCCAATGATGTGTGGGCTGGAAATTTCATCTGAATTGAGAGGATTGAATGAACTCCATGCCTATTTCTGTGTGTGTGTGTGTGTGTGTGTGCGTGTGTGTGTGTGTAAACAAGAGAGAGTATGATCCATGCACAAATCTGTCTGTTTTAGAAAACCTTTCCTCTCTCTGTCTCTCTCTCTCTCTGTCTCTTTCGCTCACTCTCTGTCTCTCTCTGTACGCCTGCCATAGAAACTTGGCTCTGTGTGTTCTCTCAGTAACAGCACCACTGTAGCAGTGTTATTATCTCTCCTCCTGTCAGGCCTGTGATGCCTCTGTGATGCCGGCTCTCCCCGGTGCTCCGTGGGCGGCGTGTGCCTCTCCAAGACGCCCCACTGTGCAGCACCAATTCCCGGACAGAACAGAGCTCCCACAATCCTCCATTCAGAGCCAGCCAGCCTGGCCACGGAGCAGGGGCCCCTAAGCTCTCTCTACCTCTTCTGTCTCACTATTCTTCCTTTTCTCTTTCTCTCTCTCTCTTTCTCCCTCTCTCTCTCTCTCTATCATATCCTTATCTCTCTCTTTACCACTTCGTTCACCATATCGCTCCCTCTCTTTCTAGATCCTCCAATTCACATGAGCTTTAGGTTCATTCGGTACTCTCTGATCCCAGTCCGTGAGGACACGCTGTAATTGATACCTTCTCAACCCTGGCAAATGATCGCAATGAGCGTCACTCACTCCAAACACGACGGCAGCATGTACATTAGTAATCAGACTCTTTCATGTAGGGAGTCTTTGTTGTAACTGGGAGCTGGTTCACAGTTCTTAACTGTATGTGTCTTGTAAGGACGTCTCACTCAAACTTGGTAATATTAGAGCAATCACATGCAGCATATCCCCCCCAAACTCCTCTTTTATCACTCTTTACTCCTTCCATCCGACTTTCTTTGCCCCACTTCTCTCTCTCTCTCTCTCTCTACCTCACTCTAATCCCCCCTCTCCCCTCTCTCATATGACCATGAACAGTTCATTAAGAACGACTGCCTTTAGGGTGAAGTCTGCAGCCGAGTATTAGAGGACTTCTTGACTTCAAATGAAATGGCAAAACAGAATTATTTTTAGTGTGTGTGATGTGTGCGTGTGTGCGGTGTGTGTGTGTGTGTGAGAGAGAGAGATGTGTCTCTATTGCACGCACACACACACATATATTTCCAGAGCTCTTCCATCTCTTACCTTTCTTAATGACAGAGTGGTCGAGGATGCCTAAGGCTGATCCCTCCTCCATTCCCTGTGTTGGGTAGATACAACGGACAATCAGCATCACTTATTTACAACCCGGAGCTTCACCTGTCACTTCACCAGCCACCTCACCTGCTACCTCACCCACTCCCTTCTTTCTATGACCCTGTCTGGGCCAAGCACATTAACATCTACCCTACAGCCCCAACTAGCATAAAAGTAGCCTATAATTACAAGTGCATGGATAATAGAAAAATATAACTTCATATTTTAAAGTTGTTTTTTTTTACTGGAGTGGCAAGGCACGGATGAATGTTGACGGTCTTGATAGTGTATTTGCTTCTATATATTGTACCAAAATGTTAACATTGTAACAAGTGTTATAATCGACTGATTAAAGGTATTACCCAATAATTTACGCTCCAAATTGATCGTGCTCAAAATATTTTACTTTTGCTTAATGTACTATTGTATTCAATAGAAAAAAGAATTTAAATGGTGTTTTTAAGAATACATTGATGGAGGGCTATATTTCAATTGAGTCGCGTAAATCTTATAAAGTCTTCAGTTTCACAAATATGATAAGACATGGCAAGTGTACAGCTCAATAAACATTTAAACAACTTTGTTGCGTTCATTTGATCTGTGCTACATGTGTCAGACGATAGCATTCTCATGCAATGAATAGCCCACTTCTATTGTGGAGGAATTATTGCGCAGTTCAAACGTATAGAACTTAATCCATTTATCAAATAAACGTTCTGTCAAGTGCAGCATTTAACACCAACATGCCCGCGATGACTCCTTGGCTGCAGCTTGAGTAAGTGTTTCTTTTGTATTAATGACCGCGGAAATCAATTGGTTGCGCCTCGATTTTCTGAGGGAGGCAGGATGCTTTGAACAAACACGTCTGCTTCTGCACCTGCTTTCGCGTGGTTGACTACTCAATATTCCATAGCAACAATTATTTTCTCTAAATTACAAGGCAAAGAATACCTTAACATAGCACAATGTTCTCATTTTAAAATACAAACGTGGTTACGCCTTGGTCGAACTTGCTTCTAAAATGAAAATGCTGGGAGTTTTTTTCTGCCACAATTGTTGTAGAGAAACCTAGTAGGCCAATAAAATGTGTACGGCTGAATGTAAACTTCAAATTCGGTTTCATCGTTGCAATAGGCTATGTTTAGCACAGGCCATCTTAAACTTGGAGCTATCTTAAAATTGCAATCGGAGAATCATTCATTTTATTCACCTCGCATTTTTATCCATTCGTTTGTGTCCTGCGTAAAAGGATTTGTGTTCCACAAAAAAGACAGAAAATATGATAGCTAAATTAATCCGCAGCTTCCTATAAAGTAGGTTATCACGTCGAGGATTATCGCACCATATAAGTAGGCTAAACTAATTTATGAACTAACAAGACATGCAAGCCCTTGTCATTTTGGAGCAGAAATTCTGTTTAACATGATTAAGCCTGTATATCCAGCAAGGCAATAATTGCCACTTTGACCGTTTTGAAGTGCCACTGGAGAAAGATGAACTGTGGAAAATTAGATCGAAGAATTAGGCCTATCCATTTGAGATCATATTTGTTGTCCCTTTTTATGCTATAGCGTTTATTTATTTAGGCCTTTTAATTTAGCAAATTGCTGGTTGGAATTTCAAGGGGAAGACAAATTGCGCAATCATGTTTAAAATGCTCCCCAAGAGAACATGTTGGGCAACTCTACACGAACCTTTCTGGTATATTAATATCAGACATTAAATTAATTGTTGTCGAATGTTATTAATATCTAATATTACCTCGCTAAAACCCTTCTGGACTGGACTTCTGCACAAAATTTCAGAATTCCTGATTTGTCAAACCACAGAGCGAACTGGAAACGAGAAAACCCACCTGAATGTCCTCCAATCCGTGATGTCCGATGTGCATTCCGAGAGGACCATCTCCTAGTGCGGCTGCACCTTCCCCCAATCCGTGGAGAAGACGGGGAACACCGGGGTATTCCCGTCGAGGGTCGAGGCTCAGAGCCCGGTGTGACTGTGATAAGAGTCCCCCTTCATCTGACCGTGACCGCTGTGAGTGCCATGCCGCTTGCTGGTGTTGATGGATGGAATTGATGGAGGGGTAGGGGTCCGATAAGTGGGCATATGAATCTTGACTCTGGGAGTATGAGAGTGAAGACTGGGGATATGGAGGAGGAAAGTAAGGGGGCTGGAAGTCGGAGGCCGGCGTGTGACAGAGCGGTGGTGCCGTGGAGTATGCGGCCTGATTCAGCGAGGAAAGTTGCGATAGACGGCCACTCGGCGAGGAGCCGGTCAATCCGTCTGCGCGGTCCTGCGTATTCAAAATAAAGTTGCGTTAGGTCGACTTCACCATAAATGCCCACAAAAGTTCAAATTTTTTACTTGATTTGTTGGGCTGCTGACCTCCGACACCAAATAACCACTGTACAATGAGGCAATCTTTCAAACTTATAATTTTGAAGTCTAGGCCTATCGTTAAAAAAGCCGACATTTAGGTATATATAGTGTCCTAACAGCAAAATCCTAAAAAGTAGCCTATTCAGCTAATGTATAAAAAATGCAAGACTTCGAAGACTGTAGGAATAAGTTTATCTAAAGGCGTGCTCGTGCGTTAAGGCAGCATCCAAGCAGGTTCCCCTGGCATTGCGAGTGGCAGTGTCACCAAGGTCATGACCTACAGGAACCCACAGAGAACAAAGGACAGGTAGCTAATATGCAGGACGTCTAGTCACCCGAGGGCTATAGTAGTGAATTAGCGTATCTGTCCCCAAAGTGCTAATTTACAGCAGCCCAATAGACTGTGATTAAACTTTTCCAAAGCAGACTGAATTTTAGAGTTTCGTTTTATAATTAACGTTTCGCGAAAAAAAAACTTTATCAAGCATTGTTTTCCCCAGTATCTCCACATGATCCATCCCGAATTCTCGTTGTCCATTTAAATTCGATTCTCTGAAGCTGGGTCACCGATCGATTTAGTTGTGTTGCAACATTGTCCCTTAATCTCAACTAATACGGGACCATTTAAAATGAACCATCGCTTTGTTATATACATTTTAAATTATTATTAACAATACTAGTAATAATAGTAATCATATTAATACATAGCCTGCAAATTAATAATACACGAATTAGCCACCAAATGTAGCCAAACATTTTTTTTTACAAATTTCTAACAGTTCTCGTTTTTGATTATCCTCAACATGTATAACGCAAACGGGCATCTTCTAAATAATGATGGTTTGTCATCTCAGAGTGTCCGAGTGTTTTAGCTGGCCCTCTTGAATCCCTGTTAGGCTGCAGTGGACACTTTGATGCCTTTGGATTTCCCTCCGTCTGACATTCCGCATACCCAGGCGATCTCACTGGACAGCTGATTGTGACTGCGAGCGCCGGGAGTGCGAACTCAACGTCACAAATCTGTGCGCTCCACTCACGAGAAAGTTAAATCTAATATGACAAGACTTTACGAGAGCTAAACGTAGCAGGATATTGCATAGTAAACGGATGAACGGACACTCACCATGGCCGAATAAGTGTGGACTAGCATCTGGACTGTTGGTTACCCAAATTCGAATCTTGGATAGGGATGCTGTCAACGTCTAAACGATGTCACCAAAGGGTAATAATCCAGGCTATTTTCATCTGTTTACTCGATCCATAAAGGAAAACAGCTAAAATGTTGTTGTTGTTGTTCTGTTATTTGGAACGTCTCCCTTTGTCAAGATCTCGCACGTGCCGTTACGGTCTTTACTGTTAAGCTCAGTCAGAAAGTGTCCTAAATATTCTCCATGCGCGCACTACTTATAGGTTTCTGAACGCGTTCAACAGAATAAGGGGAGGGGTCGGGGTGTGGAGGGGTCCACTTCTTAAAGAGATACATTCATTCAGTCATTCTTACACTCACTCATTCACCAATTTTGCATTTGTTTGACTACTTTAACGTTTTTAAAGTTTATAACCTAACAAAATCATGAGTTTTGAAATTTACATATATTTTCTAATTACAGAATATATAATATTCTATGTAACAACTTCTGATTAATTTCTCTAAATGATCTCACACCTACATGTTTAAAAATAATCCGTTTATGCATCATGAGATCAAATGTCACTTTTAAAACTGTTGAAAAGAATTTTCACAAATGCTACATTTGATTATCTACTCTTATTTCTTTGTGTATTTTTCGTTTCTTAAAAATCCCCCAAAGATATTGGCTGGCTTCTGTTTGGAGTGAGGGAACCTATGTTTTTTGTTTTGACATCAATTGTATTGTGACTAATTATAATTATAATTATTATTAGAGTTATTTAGCCTATCACATTGAATTATTCCAAGTGATATATCATAATCATGACCCTGCATCTCTTGAATAGTATCTTACACTCTTATTACATTTAATAAATGACAGCCAATGAATTAACAGTATCGATTTAAGTTGTCCATTATTGTTACCTGCAGGCTGTAAGGTTCAGTCTTGTTTCGAGACTTCCAAAGCATGATGGTGATAACGGTGAAGCAGGCCGTCCGGGTCACTGGATCAACTGGATCAACTCAGGGTGAAGGGTTGGAGGCAAGCTGAAGCTGGCGTTAGAAGTGACTTAGTTTTGGAGACGATGCTGGAGTTTTGTGGATCAGTCACAATGAAAGAAAGACGAGAGTCAGGGGAGGGGTGCGAGGGTGGGGTGTGAGTAGTCAATAGAGAGCTATGTTTGGGGTTTTAATAACTATGAACTAATATTACCGGCGCTAATACCGTGGTTTGTTAATTGTTCTAATCGATTGAGACCGAGTCAATTAGTCAATCATTTTTTATCAAATCATTACCAGCAACTGAAATAAGAAATCTTTGAAATGTTGCAGTATTTTAATAAGGTAGACTTAGGCTATGATTTTCAATTAATCGAAATTAAAGTGTATTATAACCTGTAAAACTGTCGAAACCTATTGGACATTTTGGAAAAATTACAGGATTGTCTAAGAAAGGCCTTATTGTGGATGGATGAGAAAACAAATAATGTCTTGTGATTTTGGAAGGCGTTTAAAAATTTTAGGCCTACAATGTGATAACATAGAAGGGAACAATTTAGATGGCTGCAAATTCTTTAAAACGCAGTGCCAACCATTTGTCCTTTGACACAACGGTCACCGCAGTCTGAAGCCAGAGCGCCATCTTGTGGCGGCAAAGGACCACTCTCAAACCTTGTTGATTTAGTGTAAATAGTTAAAAACGAATGAACTACAAAAATGACTCTTTATTCATCTTAAACTTATTTTCTTTATACAAATGCAAAACAAGTGTATTAATCCATTCAGACATCACTGTACAAACGATTATCAGGGAAATACCGGTGCTAAAAGGTTTGTTGTATCATTTGGAATTCAGTCCCAGTTGTCGATCTCTCTTTCGGTTCATTTAGTCTCCATCAATTTCCTCAGGTTTCCCATTGAACTCAGGGCCCCGTTGACACTTTCCTTCATACGGCTACCGATCTCCTGCTGACACAGTGGACATTGGTCCACCATGGCACACAGTGCCTCCTCCAACGCCCCTTGTGTGTGGGGGTCAGGCAGTGCTCTGCAGGTGACCAGTAGGGTCAGGATTTGGTGGAGCCATCCCTCCTCTCTAACCAGGGAGGTAATCCAGGGCTGGGCCCTCACACAGCCACCCAGGGCCTGCATACCAAGTCTCCACAGTTCCCCAGCCTCCTCCCACCACTCTTCCCAGGCAGGGCTCACTCTTACTGGGCCAGGGCTGGATCCTGAGTCTAGGGCACCGCGGAGGAACCGCAATGCAGAGGAGAAAAACCGCCTCTGATCTGCTCCCACTGAGCCAGATGGTGCAGGTTTGAGCCTGCCAATCATAAGCCCAAGTGTGCAGCAATTGGCTGCAAGGACTAAGAGACGGGGTTTATACAACAAGATAGGCAGTGCTTCACTTAACAGCGACTCGAGAGTTCTAAAACACGAGTCCTTCCTGTAAAAGGAGAAGATTAGAAGGGCATTAGGAGATGTTTTTGTCCAAAAAGTGCGTGTGAGAGAGAGTTCTCTGTATTCAGTGCGTCTTACTTGACTCTCTCTGGCTCTGTTACAGCAAAGTTGAGCAGGGCAGAGCAGGCCGTTTCCATGCTAGGGTCCCGGGATGAGGACATCCCAGACTTCCCTCTCAGGATACTCCAACCCTGGGACAAGTAGGCCACCAGAAGAGCTGGGGTGTCCAGCGTCAGAAGAACCTTCCTGGGACCTTCTTCTGCTGAGAGGTGACAAAGAGCTGGGAGCAGATACCTGGAAGAAAAAGTAGGATGTAGGTGTTGGTTGAATGATTTAAACATACACGGCCAAAAAATATGATGCATACATAAGTTATTCTACCGTAAAGGATCCTTGCCCGTCCAGGCTCCTCCCTGTGAACTATCACTAACAGCCATTTCTGACATCCAACTGGACAGACCCTCATCCTGATCCTCCCGTTCCAAGTGATGTTTGGCATAGCCAATCAGAAAAGGCAATAGAGCAGTCACTTCCTCCTTCAGACATGAAGTCTCCTCAGCGAGCCAGGAACAAAGGGAACGGAACGTGGCAAAAACGAAGGGGTCACCATTGCGGCTTTGGTCTACCTGGAGGTAAGATAAATGAAATGTCATAACATTGTCAAGTAATTCTTTGAAATATACTGAACAGTATTCTGATCATTCTTTCCATGACCTCTCACCTGTTGTAGGTGATAGATGACTGCAGAGAAGGCTTCCTCCAACACTTTCAGGACTTGCCTACTCTGCTGCAGGCTGAGCCCTGTGATGGCACTCTGAGGCTGGGCTTCGATCTGGGAGACTCCCTGGCTGCAGGCCTGCTCCATAGCAGCCTCCATGATGCGATAGCAGGCAGTGAGGGTGTGCTGCAGCTCTGTGCTCAGCTCTGTGCCCGGAGGCTCCTCCAGGCCCATCCTCACCTCCACACAGGCCCGGTTCACCAGCAGGCAGCAGAACTTAGGCGGGCCCACCGGCTCCCACCCATACAAGTCTAACAGACACCCGCATAGGATCAGAACCTGGCCCAACTGGGCTGGACTTAGTTTAGCCTGTATCATAGGTCTAAGGGCTGCCCACAATTTGACCACTAGGCTCTTTAGCTCTCCGCTCTCTGGGGTTCCTGAAACTGGGGGAAGGAACTGGGTTAGCTGGGCACACATATCCAGCTGGGTTTGGTCGGTGGCTTGGCAGAAGACATTGGAGACCTTATACAGCAGAGAGAGGAGTTCCTTGGGATATTTGCTCCAGGCCCTCTCCTTGATTCTACCGGATAAGAGGCACCCCAGGAGAGGAAGTCCCTTCTCATGGCTCATGGTCTGTTCCCGGTCCAGGGCTTGACACAGAGCTGGAATAGCCCCCCTGGCTAGGAGCTGTTCTGGGCCCCGGGGTAAAGCACACACAGTGTTGAGGACCTGATAGCAGTCTGCAGCTAGGGCCTCATCCAGCTGCGATGGAGAAGAGCTCTGAGGTGATGGAACCCCATTGTCAGCAGTCTCTTCAGTCTTCACATCTCCAGATGCACTTTGCTCTGGTTGATCCTTGCTGTTAGTAGATGCAAATGACCTCTTTGAGCCAGATTCTTTAGTGATGTGTGCGGGTTGTGTTGAGTTGGGCTGGGCTTTCTCTTCGCTCTGCTTCCCCTGGTCTGGTTCTGGTATCTTGGAGGTTTGGGCTTGTTTCTGGGGGCTCCAGTGTGGTCCTTCTGCCAGCAGACCCAGAAGCAGAGGAATGGTGGTGAGGAGCTGGGGGTGGGCTGCCATATCTGGGTCTGTGCTGAGGGCAGCCAGCAGAGCTGTGCCCAGGGACAGCAGCTCCTCTTGGGGCAAGCCTGATGTGTCACTACCCCCGACAGCTGTCACCAAAAGGCGGGCTGGAAGATTCAGCCCGACTGCATCAAAGATGCGCCTAAGAGTTGTGCTGTCTAGTTGGCCTGCTGGACACAATCTTGTAATCTACAGAGACAAGTGGAAAGATGTTGCACAATTATTACTCACCATTTCTTAGGTTAAGTTTTACATCGATGCATAGCTCTGTGCTTTGTTTCGGAGAGTTGTCGTGAGCAGCGGGTTCTAAGTCTTACCAGGAGGAGAGCAGCCAGAGTGTGGCTGTCATTTTTGGCATGGGTGAGGGCGTGCAGGCAGCGATCGAGGACCTCTTTCTGTGCGGCAGACAGCCTGCTCGTTCCCGGCTTCCCTTCGTCTTCTTCTCCTTCCCCACCTTCTATCTCAATCGGTGATTGCCGCTCACTGGCATTTTTGTCTGAACACATGGCTTGAGTACCCTCCGCCATCACCACTACAAACCTGTATTATTGATGCGTGCGATGATTTTAAAGATTACTTAGTAATTAGTTAAACTTGAAAGTGTGCTAGCCTACCTTTCTTGAATTTCAGTCCAGGACTGAAATTGCTATACCAGCAATAGCCTGTTCAGGCTAAGTAGCCTAATACCAGTGGCAAGTGAAGCCAATCTGATCTCCAATATAGCACAAATTGAGGATCAGATAATAAGGTTGCTACATATGTAGAGCTAGCTATTTATTATTACTAATGATACTAATTTTTCACTTACGTAAGCCTTTTTTCTTGAAGATCTTGTTCTTACAACTCGTCGCCTTGTTCACGCTTATCTCGGAATTCAGTTGTCAAAACTGCTGTAGTGGCAACCAATGAAGGCGCCCCAAATTGAATCCTAAGCCAATCATCAATAACGTCTTTGCAGAGTGACCACGCCATGTTGTTTTATGTCCTGTGAACGTTCAAATTTTCTTGTGGCAAAATAAAAGTCACCTTATTAACAGTACATGTAAATATTGGTCATGGTTGTTTACATTGATTGTAGAAATTATAGGGTGGCTATTATTACTATACCTTATTATTATCACATCTTAAACATTTAACTTAGACATCGTGTTTGTGTCTTATTCTGAAGTTATGTTGTATTCGGACAATATTTCTCTTGTTGTTGAGTTGCCTATTGATACTATTTCTAAAAATCCCAACAAAATATGGCCTAAGACTCAGGCCATGCTCTTATTCTAAAATCTAAATAGCAAAACCGGATATGCATTTCAGGATTACTATGGCATGATGCGCTCAACTGCAGCTAGGGGGAGTAAACGGAAGTGATAGGATTTATCACGCTCAGGACATTCGTTTCCTAGTGAAGGTGTAATCAAAGCAGGCAATGCAAGGCAGGCAAGTAAAGCAAGCAATGACCTAAATAGTGAACAGAAAACCGCGACAATATATTCATCGCAGTGGAACAAGGTGACACGACATTGATAAGGTAAGAGTCGGCAGCCCAACGTTCTATCATAAATCATCATTAAAACGACGACGTTGATGATTAGCTAAGCTTTATGCACTGCACTTACTTGATCGGTGCAGTTGTCGCAGGTTGTCGGGGAAGATGAACAGCTGTTAGATGTACCACTGTTCCTCTTGGGAAAACCGATTTGAAATACATATTCTCTTACCCTGTTATGCAGAATGTCACTGACATATGGGTCTATTGCAACTGATAACTCAATATTCATATATTAAATCGTCATTATGGAGAGCTGTCTTGTCGGGGACTGCGTAATCCTAATAACTAAAAGACGACTGGCGTTTAGCAGGCTAATACCTAAAGGCTGGCTATCGCTGTGGTCCTGTAACCCGCAACTGAGGGAGCAAGAATTATATTTCTAGTTCTTTTCCACTATAGCCTATTACATAACGAGACCACCATCTTGTAAATGTCTGTATTACATAGGCATCTTTTCTGTGTTTATCTAGTATTTGTAATTTAATATCGATTTAATTCATACGTTCCTGTTAAGTCAATCATATACCATTGTATTGTCTTGTTACTGGGAGGGTAGTTCATTGAATTAGTTTTGCTATGGTGCTGTCTTTTTTTCAGGAATTCAAATGGATGTCTCGATGAGAAATGATCTGAAGCTGGACAGAGCCAGAAACTAAACTGTGCAATGTGAAATTCTGAATGCGCTCCAAACGAGGACTGACAAGTCAGCTTTGTTATTACTCCTGCTGCGAGCGAGAGGACGAGAAGGAAAAAAGTGTGTCTTCATCATCCTGGTTCTACTTTGCAAACGGGATCATATTTTAGTTTTTCTAATGGGAAGTCAGCGTTTCTGAAACGCCGGGTACTGTGGTGGCATTTCAGGCAACCACGTCACATGGATGAGTCATTGGACCGAGCGCACCTGTACGGCTGAAAACTGACAGTGACACCACATCACGACATATCTTTAGAAGCTTTATAAAATGTAAAGTGCTTTTAAAAAGCGTTAGGATTAACGTGTAGTGAAGTAGGTTTCAACGGTGGCATTTGTCCTACAAAAACTCAACCCAGACAATCGGGAGAAAATAACTCGTTGGGGCTTATTTCTTCACTGTGTCAAGAGCTGGTGTCACAGCTGTCAGTTTCTGGAAGTGATACTTAAAAAAAAAAAATCAGAGTCGGATGCAAAATGGCCATCTGCGTTCAGGAATGCTGATCCTGAGAATGACTCCTGTCAACCAGGTTGGTTTATTATTTGTCGTTGTTAACACTTGCCAGATGCGTATACCAGGGCTCAGCTGCAGTTATATTCTTGATCATTTTCTCAGTGTGTAGAAATGAGAGAGTAGGGGAGGGACCAGAATAATGTTCCACCTTCTGAACAAAATGTTCTAAAGCCTGTATTTTTTCTGTCCTTCCTGCATAAACGTGCTCAGAAACTGTCTGCATGAAAAAAATAACATGGCCATTTTTTCTGCATGTGACTGAGAGCCATTCAACCAAACACAACTGTTTTACAATGATGATGCACTTGAAAGCTCAAACTGCTTTTCATAAAATCTGACGGATTCTGTTTGAAAATCCTAGTTTGAAATGTCCACTTTCCTGACAAGCCTAGTCTCACGACCGAGGTCATGGTCCTCTGTCTTGAGAAGCACGGCATCATGTCAGAAGTATTGTGGTATTTTCAACGTCTTCCATAAAATGCAGCATTATAGGCTGCGTATGGAAATAGGTTTTTGGCAGACAGAAGTACTGATTTGACAGCTGAGTTTGAGTTTTGAGGTGGAAGCTCGTGTTGAATCAGAGGGGTAACATACTCCTTTTTCTAGCTCAAAATCTGAAGGAGCCTGAACTGCCTGGGGCCTGCAGTGTTGGCACCTTTGACTAACTGGCTGGTGCAAAAGTTAGCTTTCACCTGCATAAACATGCTTTACTGTGCACACCGTTTCACTGTGTAAAATGGAGGCAAAAGGGAAGGCCACTTTCATTTGAATCCAATCACCTTTAGCATTAAAATGGTTTCACGGTTGCGAGCACTGCTTGCTTTACATGGAACATTCAGGCTTTTAAATAATGATAGCTCTAAGGTGGACCATTCTAGAAAAGAAACATCAACAACACATTAGTCCGGCTATTCTTTTTTTTTGACAGAATCAATTTCTCCCTTTCTGTTCTCTCTGATAGTGTCTTCCTCTCTAAACAGCTTGAAAGTGCTGTGAAGAGTTCGAGAGAGCGATGTTCAAGCTCCTCCATAAAGTGCTGGTGTTGACCTGTCTTCACCTTTTACCTCGCTGCGCCTCTCTCCCCACATAATTCTACACCCTCTGACATCATCCACCACGTCTCGACCTACAGAAAGGTAAATACATCCACTGCTCTATGCGGGCCGTAATCACCTCAGCACGCCTGTGTGTTAGTCTTCTGATAGGACCAAGCTGTGTTTGGTGATGTGTGATGAGAAGGGTTACAACCTGCAATGTGGACATGAGCTGTGGCTCCTAAATTGGACTGTTATGGTTTTATTTCATGTCGTTGAGCTCATATTGCATAATGGTTTACAAGGCTGACGAGAGCGATTCCTCCCATCAGGTTCCTGGTCCTGGTAGACGATGTTCTATGTGAACCACAACCTCTTTGGTTGGAGCCTTCCTCCTCGATGGACATCCCCACATCACCTCCTCGTCCTAATACTGGGCTACCTGTGTTGCTTAGCCTCTCTCCCAGGTAAAACTACCCATTACTGCATAATGGATGAAGCACCATGCTTTTAAACAAGCTCCCTTACTAAAATATCAACAAGCATCCAATTATTTTAGGGAAATCATTTAAACAAATAAACTAGTTTTCACTGAGAATATGCATTTAAAATAATAAAATGACAAAATGACTTAACCATCTGACTGCTCCATTGATTGAAGCTTTTGATTAGCTTGAGGGGTATATTGTGTCTATCATCTCACTGCATGTGTCTATATGGTTTTAGGGAACTGTTTATACTGCCTGTTTGCGTCCTAGGCGTGTATGTGTGTGAACTGTGCTCTCACACCACGAAGGCCTGTTTTTACAGTCTGAGACTGAAATGAAAGACACAATGGAAGGTGGCACAATGGGGTCTCTGTGAGTCAGTGGATGTCAGTTTGACGGGGGGAGGGGAAGGAGGAGAGGGAGCTGACTGAACAAGAGTCGAAAGGGTCCTTTCTTCCTCCCAAAAAAACCCAAGGGGGCTCCGTTCTTTGGAGGATTGCGTTACATGCCACACCATCCCATAATATCTGCCACTGTGCGGAATCGATGGGCATGGCTGTAGCAGCCTTACTGTTTGTCTGTGTGCGTCTTAGCCATGGCTGGTGCCCGCCAGACTCATGCATTCTGCCTTTTGTTTATCTTTCTGTGAGCCATAACAACGGGTATCTCTCTTGATGACGTTGCACATCATCCTGCTGGCCTGTTCAGCACCCAACTGATATGACCTGAGTTTGACTGTTAAATGTTATGAGTTTAATCAGTGTGATGTTTACTCAAGGAAGCAACTTGCTTCCCTTCATTCACGACTAGATTCAAGTTGAGACTCATTGAATAGAGTAACCTTTAAGAGTACAACTCTTCTTCAACAGCTTGTGGGGAAATCAAATAGATTGACGTTCTTGATGCCTTTCTCCCCTCAATCTCCCAGGTGTGTCAGGTGAGATCTGCAGGGTGACGGGCGGAGTGTTGGGGATTCACTGGACCAGTGTCATTGGCCTGGGTTGGCGCCCCCTGGCTTCTGGGCGGGGCGGGGCGACCTGCTGGGAGTCCTGCTGTCTGAAGCCCACTTGCAGTGCGGTGTGGAGCCTGGGTGGGCGCTGTGTGCTGCTAAGCTGCTCCCAGGTGGGGGGCTGCTCCATCTCCTCCCTCCCTCAGCCCTACCTGGAGTCCCTGGGCCTCCTCCAGCAGCTCTCTAAAAGCACTGCCTCCTCAGCCCGACGCAGGAGGCCCAGGAGGGCACCGACAGGAAGAGGAAGTGCTGGCCAGCGTCATGTGCCAGCTCATCACACCACTACAGTGAGTCAGCAAGATGTGGTTCGTTTAGACTTGGGTGCATTCCTCTCCTTCCTTCCTTCCTTCCTTCCTTCCTTCCTTTTTCTTGAATAAACAGGTTCAGTGATAAAGCTTAAGGAAGGTTTTTCAATGCTGGAAAGAAGGAAGATGAAACACTCAAGTGCTCTCATGGCAGAAAAGTACCAACATCAGTGTCACAGAAAAAGGGAGACTTTTAAAACTTCTTTTCACAACTCTGTGTGCAGGGAGGTTTCAAGCCCGCTAGCCACTTGACTCCAACTATCGCAAGCACCATCACCCTTCATCAGACACCCAATCAAAACACCAGCCAGCCGACCAATGGGGGAGCAGAAGCCCTGTCACCGCCTCAGGAGAACTCAACATCAGAGGACGCTGGATCGTCCAATAACAACACAGAACAGACATCTTCTGCTGTCACCACAGTTCCTACCGTCACCACGTCGCCAACTCAAGCTGGTAAAGGTCACACAGCCAACGCAGACAGCTAACATTAAGAAACAGTCAGGCTTTTGTAAGGTGTTTGTTGGAGGCAGTTTGTCTTGGTCTCTTTTGACTTCAGAATATTTATTTCAATACATGACAACAATGACTGGCATGAGAACTCCTCCAGTTGGCAACCCTCCAATAGCAATATACAATAGTTGTGTCAAGGCGTGTGCTCAGGTCTAACTAATGCTGAGGTGTATCAGAATGCAGTTGTCATCCTGCTAAGTGGGTGAACCACCATGCCATGTCCTCAGTTTAACCTCTGTCAATCATGTGGTTGCTATGACAGTGCGGGAGCTGGTGGTGTCAGCGGGGGAGAGTGTGGAGGTCACATTGCCACGCAACGAGGTGGAGCTAAATGCCTTTGTGTTGCCAGAACCACAGAAAGGTACTCACAGCAGCTGTAAAACTAGCGTCTTCATCATCATCATCATCATCTCCTCATCATTCTGAGAATGTCACTCAGTGTAAAGCTTGAGCCTCTTCATGCACTATCCCCAATCCAACCAAACTCTCACTCTCTTCCATTTCCCGTTCGGTCTTTCTCTCCTCTCTCCTGAAGGGAGCAGCTATGACTTTGACTGGCTCCTGATAACTCACCCCAAAGACTACAGTGGGGAGATGGAAGGGAAACACAGCAAGACTCTGAAACTGAGCAAGGTAAAACACGCTAGATCACTTCCTCGTGTCTGGCTAGTGTTTGGGCTTTTCATTACACTTGAATGGAAATGGATCAAGCAAGCTTGCTGGATTTGAGTTTTTGACTGAAACTGCCATAGATTGTATATACTTTACTTCACCATTGTCTTTGTCCTCTGTACCTCCACCCCCCCTTTCCTCTTCTTTCACCAGCTCACAGTGGGCCTCTATGAGTTTGAGGTCACGGTGGATGGACATGGGACACATGGAGAGGGCTATGTCAATGTCACGGTCAAACCAGGTAAGAGTCCAAAGTGTCAACATTACATTTGTCTTCTACCCTATAATAGGCCAGAGAACAGGACACAGAAAGCCTTGTACTGGACTAGCATGATAAGGGCTTCAGGACTGACTCAAGCCTGAGTCTTTGCTCTGTAAACCCGTCCAATCCAATATTTTCTATATAAATGTTTACAGAAAACCTGGCTGAATGGCAAGTTAATTAACTGTATACACTGTTGATGTTGCGGCAAACAAGAAATTCTTCTCTCTTTTTTCCTCTCTGTCTCTCTCAGTGCCTTCTGTTCCATAGCTCTGATGCTGCCTGTGTAGCCATCTAGTTCCCTCCCAGCGATTAACCTTGTCGTTCTGCCTCACAGAGCCCCGGATCAACAAGCGACCCACCGCTGTTGTTTCACCCAAGTTCCAGGAGATCTCCTTGCCAACCAGCTCCACTGTGATCGACGGCAGCCGTGAGTGTCTCCAGGTTCTGTGGTCGTGTTAGAAACACAGATAATGTTTGTGTACAAGGCTGGTCAGTCTGAAGCAGTTTATAGAGGGTACTGTCCAGATGTTACTTTTCTCACACAGGCACTTAGATATTAGTGAAGAGCTGATAATAGAGCCTCTTAACACTAAAGCAGAATAGCTTTCCATCAGGTTTTTTTGTAGGTGGAAGGCTAATCTATTTTACATATACTTGACTACTGTCCTCGCTTATTCTTCTCTTATCCACATCCCTTGCCCCTGGCCAGAGAGCACGGATGATGACAAGGTAGTGGCTTGGCACTGGGAGGAGGTGAAGGGACCGCTGCGGGAGGAGAAGGTGTCTGCAGACACGCCCCTCCTCACCCTCACCAACCTGGTTCCAGGGAACTACACTTTCAAGTACGGGTCCCCACCCGCCCTTATCCTCTTATCCAGGGCTCTTCGCCTCTCTACGTGTAACACTCAAAGCTCTCAGATTACACTGGTGTTATCTACTTCCTCAAACATTTTGACACATTCTGTTCCTTCCAACCTTCTCCATTCCAGAGGCTGAGCTTGATTATCTGAACGGTTTGATAAAATTCCACTTCCTTCTTCCTTCTAATCTCTATCTTGTCCTCCTACCTCCTAGTCTGACTGTGACAGACTCTGACGGGACCCAGGCCTTCACCTTGGCCACCCTGGCCGTGAACAAGGCTACGGACTACCGTCCCGTCGCCAACGCTGGGCCCAACCAAGTCCTCACGTTGCCACGCAACTCCATCACGCTGCACGGCAACCAAAGCACAGATGACCACGAGCCGCTGGCCTATGAGTGGTCCCTCAGCCCGGAGAGCAAGGGCAAGGTGGTGGAGATGCAGGTGAGACCGCCCCTCCGAGTGTCTCTGTCTGAGGGCGTCCTGGTCCTGCACGGCCCCCAGGAGCCCTGCCTGATACTGACCTGAGTGTCCCCCTCCCCCAGGGAGTGCGAACCCCCACCCTCCAGCTGTCTGCCCTCCAGGAAGGAGACTATACCTTCCAGCTGACCGTTACAGACACCTCCGGACAGCAGGACACGGCCAAGGTCACCGTTATCGTCCAGCCAGGTAAAAAAATAATAAAATGCTGACAGCGCTATCCAATACCAATGGCAGAATAGCCAAGGATAAGCCTCTTGCAAGTGCATGGTAAATACGTAGTCACAAGCTTACATATAGGAAATGTATGCCCTGTGTGTCAGCCCCTAATATATCTTATCTGGTTTATTGGTTTAACCTTGGTGTGAAAGGACACATGCACAATGTAGATGGGAGAGGCAGACCAAGTACTGCAGAGGAACACATGGTGTCATCATTTGCCAGATGTAATTGCAGCATACATGGTGGCGTTAATTATGGAGATGATGTGAGAATGCGAGAGGGATTTGAGTTAACTCTTTTCTCCTCCCATCCCCCCAGAGAACAACAAGCCCCCTGAAGCAGACGCAGGGCCAGAGAAGGAGCTGACCCTGCCGGTGGATCACACCACCCTGGACGGCAGCAAGAGCTCCGACGACCAGAAGATAGTCACCTACCACTGGATACAGAGCAAGTGAGTGCATGCGCGCACGCGCGCACACGCACACGCGCGTAGACAGTTACTTCTCACATCATGCTTGCATGATTCATCTGTGTCTTCTTGCATGCAGGCTCTCTTTCTATCACCCAGATGCACGCCAGCACATGCAAACAGGTTCTCTCTCACACCATTCTGTGAAGTTGATACAGTCTGCTTCTCCCAGTCAAGAAGTTCGAGTTTCTATCTGAAAGAAGCATTATCTCCCCATGCCATCTTTCCTGCGGCAAGGCCAGGATCACAGCAGGTCATCACAGTGCTCTACTGTTCCTGCAGCCTGATTGAGCCATGCCTCTCTCGCTCTCTTTCTCTCTCTCTTTGTCTCTCTCTCTCACCCCCTCCTTTCAGTGGTCCAGATGGTGTGAAAATAGAGAATGCCGACAGTGCTATTGCCACGGTGACAGGGCTGCAGGTGGGCACCTACGAGTTCAGCCTGACCGTGACGGATGAGCGTTCGCTGCAGAACTCTGACACGGTCAGCGTCATTGTTCGAGAGGGTGAGTGTGTGCTTGTGTTGCATGTGTGTGTGCATATATATCCTGCAGAAGATTGACAGTCACACAGTGTTTCAGGGAGCACATCCTGGATCATTTATTTCCACCTGCTGGGAGAGATCTCCGACCAGGGTCATGACGCTCTGCAACTTTAGCCAGGCTGAATTGCTTACCTAAACCTTTTTCACCTGAAAATCTACAATCATTATTAATTCTGGACTTTTGTAAAGCTATACAGTATGAAGTTCCCACCTCTTTTCGTATTTTCATACACAGAAAGGTTTTCTGACTCTTGAATTTCCCTTCAATCCCAGAGTTGGACCAGCCCCCGCAGGCCAGGGTCCAGTCCAGCCCGGCCATCTCCCTGCCGCTCCGGACCGCCTCAATAGACGGCTCGCGCTCCACAGACGACAAGGGTGGAGTCAACTACCTGTGGACGCGTGATGACAGCAGCCCCGCAGCCGGGGTGAGAGTTTGACACGACTCCATCATCAGCGCCACACTTGAATGGCCCAAAGTCAGCCCCACTTCAGGCATAGTTGACGTTATAAAGGACACGTCCGGTGTTTTCTGCTTAGACTTTCACTATGTGGCTCATAATAGGCAGATGATGGATACAAGAAACTCTAGTTTGCACTCATAATGTTGAGGAAAACAAGTGGATAACTACCTAAGAAACGTGGCGTGACATGTTCAACCTGTCCCTAACCAGTCCGTCGACATGTCTTTGATCAACAAGTCACCAACGGTCACTGCACTAAAAAGCACACTGGAGTATTATGACCTTAGTAAACGTGGTTATTTAAGTTCCTCCCTGCGCCCTCCCACAGGATGTACTGAACAACTCTGACCACCATGCAGTGCTGTTTCTCGGCAATCTGGTGGAGGGCAAGTACAGCTTTACACTCACTGTGACAGACAGCAAGGGCCAGACCAGCACTGACAAGGGCATGGTGGAGGTCAGACCTGGTTAGTATACATGCACATGCACATGCACACATGTCCTGAAACACACTGTACATCCATACACTAACTTCAACCAGACAGAACCACAACCCAATTGTAACAATATTTGTATACATTCTCTTTTCCATGCTGAAACTTGTCATATCCCCTTTCTCCTGTCCCCATAGACCTGTCCGGTCATTGTTTGCAATAAAAACCTGTCCCCTTCCTTGTTCCTTCTCACCCCCCTCCCCGTACGCCTCGCTCTCAGATGTGCTGGAGCGTGACCTAGTGGAGCTGGTGCTGGAGGTCCCTGTGTCCCAGGTGTCCCACCGCCAGAAGGACATGCTGCTCAGACAGGTGGGCGTGCTGCTGGGCGTGCTGGATAGTGACATCATCGTCCGCGACCTCAGCGCCTTCAACGAGCACAGGTTCCTTTTCTTTCTTCGTTCTCCTTCCCTCTTCCTTTTTCCTCATTGCTTTTGCTGTGTTGTTCAGGTTTGCACTAAATTAGGTAAGCTTGATCAAGTGAGATTTGCAGCATGTGTTACCTTCTGGTATGGTGTTTCGGGAGTTTACAACATTAATTCTTGCCTCAGCACACGGCTGGTGTTCCTGGTGTCTGGAGGACCAGGTCGCCCCCCGCTGGCCGGCCGCAGCGTTGCTATGGGGCTGCGGAACAAGTTACGGAAGCAGAAGAACGAGTTCCTCATCTTTAAAGCGAGGCGGGTCGACACAATCAGTAAGTACGCTCTACACACCAGCGTACATAAGGAAATGCGTCTTACTCGTGTACGATGATGTACGTGTCTAGCGTGTTCCTTTTCCTCCTGCAGTCTGCCAGTTAAACTGCTCCAGCCACGGCGACTGCGACTCGTTCACAAGGAGCTGTGTCTGCCATCCGTTCTGGATGGAGAACTTTATCAGGATACAGCTGGGTGATGGCGAGAGCAACTGTGGTAAGATGCCCACATGAAGACTGGCTACTGTGGAGGCCCCTGCAGTAGCTTGCCAGAAAACCATTGTTGCTACAGTCACACACTGTGTTTATAAATACATGGGGACCGCATGTTTATAGTATTATATTGAACCGTAGCCATCAGTCAGACACCATGGTCCCGTAATGAACTTTGTGCATCTCTCTCCTCTGTCAGAGTGGAGTGTTCTCTACGTAACCATAGCATCCTTCATGATTGTGGTTGCCATAGGAACATTCATCTGGGGCACGGTGTGTTGTTGTCGCAGGTAGAAGAGACTCATATTTACATTTACATTCATACATTAACATCCAGACTGCATTGCATCCCGTTAACTAGCACGCGTGCGTGCTGATGAATAAATGAGCATGCTGACAGGAGTCGCTTTTCTGCAATAGACGCAAAGGCAGAGTACGGCGGAAGAGCCGCTACAAGATGTTAGAGGCCGAAGAGCAGGACAGTCTGGAACTTCAGGCTCCCAGAACAGGTAGGACTTTAAAACTCCTTCCAAGCACTCCTCCCAAGCACTCCTCTCACTCCCCAGTCTCACATCATCATTTCTGAACCTCTTGCAACAAACCCTAAAAAAGGCACTTATACAAATGTCTCTCCTCCCCCACCCCTCACCATCCAGGACGTATGAAACCCGCCCCACCCCCCTCCTCTTCAGCCCTCATGCGCTCCGACTCGGACCTGGACAGTGACGACGGGCAGGCTGGGGTCCCGTGGACCGACCGCGAGCGTGGCCACCTCCTCCGGCCCCAGAACGGTTCCCTTAGAAATGGCCAGGGGCCCCTGAGGACCAAGAAGCAGAGAGATGAGCTGCTATAGCAACAGAGCAGGGGGAACACCCTTCCACCCTCAAATGACAAACTTCTCACCTCTCACCCAGATGCTTCTCCTGATATATTATGGGTTATAGAGTAATAAAGAGAGAAAGCCCTGCTGGACAACAGGACAACCCTCCCCCCCCCCACCACCACCACCACCACCACCACCACCCCCCAAAAAATAAATAGCACATTCTTACTTTTATTTTTTTTACTTCCCTACATCCACAATGAGCCAGACAGAGGGAATCCAACAAAGAAGAAGACTGTGGCATTTTCCTTTACAAATGTTTCAAGCCCTGAGCACCACTCGCCTCCACCCTCAGACACAGAGAATGTGCTCCTCCAAGCTCTCCCAGGGCAACCCAGAAGCAACCTCCACACCACTAGAACACAAAGCGTACAACTGAGCCTTTCTTAAACGAGCTCTGTAAACTCAAACACATGCACACTCACCCACACTCATACCTCTTCCCTGGCAGCCACGTGCCAACAAACACTGCCAGACCAAAGACAACCCATGGTCCATGTCCCAATAACTAGGTGACACTACGGCTGACAGTGACAAGTGACACTGGAAAAGAAATTCTTCCAACGGCCCTGACATGGTTGTCTGTGCATGACACAAAGCTGCAGTTTTAGTATGTGATCAAGTTAGAATGATTGTCTGCATGTGGTGTGTATGCAATTGAAGGTTTGAATTTGTAGTCGCACCTGAACATCTCCATTTTCTCAGGCCCTGGTTTCAAAACATCCGGCTTCAGAGTTATGTTGTGTGTTTATAGTCCATGTCAGCACAGACAAATGTGATTGCTTCTCAAAGGTAGATTATTTGGGGTACATTTGTGTTTTTTCTAAAACGTATGCTACATTGAATACTCACTGGATAACACACTGGATTACACATAACTAGAGCCCTTCACCACTGTGACCATGTTGGATGAGGAAGATGGGGAAGGAAGAAGTGGAACCCTTAAGAAATGTAAAGGAAGGGACTACTGCTCAGGGTGAAGGCGTTACTGCTCACCTCAAGACAAGTTATTGCTCGCACCTGGAAGACCACTTTAAAGCCTAGGCTGTTTTAAAGCATTATTTTAGTCATTTGAGTCTGATGCACTTTGTTTTACGTGTTCTGTGCGGCTGTCCGTATGCATCTCCACTCTGTTCTCACTGCTTGATAAGGGATTGAACTGATCAGCCAAGGGTCAGCTGGGAGGATTTAATTCCACACAACTGTTCACCTCCTCCAGAAATATAAGTGTAGTACCTTCATTTTGCATGCAGACTGTAAATCTGGCCTCAGTTTTACTTTAAGTCTCTTTTTATTGGTTGTTGAATGTTGAAAGGGTAAAGATCTGATCTAAAGCAGAGATCCTACCTGTGAATCTAGCAATCATTCAAAGGAGTGTTTCATACTGTAAGGTCATCTCAAACTGCATTGCACTATGTACCTTCCATTGTAAAACACATTGCTTGGTGTAATACATTGTGGAATTTTGGGAGGCAGGCAGACAGTAGCCTCAACATGAAGGATTTAGTCGGTTCATTTAACTGCTTAAACCTAGTGAAGGATTCCCCTCGCGATGTGATCATGAACCTGATGCAACTGGATTATCTGTCAATTAAAATCAAAACGTTTACTTTAGTTTCTTTTACTTGTGTGACTTGAGGGCGGACGGCCAAGAGGGCTTGAGCCTAGTCTTTAGGCCTGTTGGCCCCCAATAACCAAACCGACTGACCATGTCCATATGTCCATGTCTCAAGCTGCTACTGAAGCGTAGCATGGAAGCCCGTTATCTGTCACCGCTTCATTAACTCGTTCTTTTTACGATCCGACACCTCACTTGGTCTAATAGACACCCATAACACTAAAGTCTAATGTTTCCCGATGAGTGCTTCTCCTTCACTCTGCTCACATCCTGCGTGTACCGTCTTCATCTCAGTGGACACCAGTGCGCGCGATGCTGCTGTAACACCTGCATGGTGTGGTAAGTCCATCGCCACCACATTCTCGGAGATGATGTCTTAATGTGATCTCAGCCAGTTGGCGTTGATGTCCTGACAGAGAGGCAGAAGGGTGGAACAGTCTATAGCAAATGGATTACCGAAACGCTGTAATCACCTTGCCTCATGATCTTGCATTCAGGAAGATCATGAGGCAAGGTGATTAGAGAGTTGCAGTGTCGCTGTAGACTGGAGAGACCTAATTGCTTTGAATCTCAGCCCCTCTTTCTAACCATAATGAGATTGAGACCAATTGAATCTTCCTACTCTCTAAAGATCACTAGACCAGAAGGACAAACAACATCTCATCTAGGTGGGTGTGTTTACTTGGGACTGTCGACCCCTGAGCTTTAAACAGTCTCAGGATTGTTCAGGCCAAAAGTCTCATCAACTGCTGGAGTTGATCAAATTTCGACATGAATTTAAATTGTCTTTCCACGACATATTAAGGTGGAAATTTAATTTTAAGAACTCAGCGGTGTTTCTTCATCATTTCTATCATATTGTTTCAAACAGTAAGTTTGGAAATATACTTAAATGAATTATAAGTATAGGCAACTGGTTACTTTAAACACATGATGACAAAGAGGAGTCAGCTGCTCTACTGCTGTGACAGATAAGTGCATTTTACACGATCATTTAAGTCAGAAATAGGAAGGATGTGTTCTTTCTTGCGTTTATGCACTGACTGTATCTCTTCTCCTTATATGGGAAAGGAATGGTTGCGCGAACAAGGGCGGAAACGCCGCGCGGTGACAGCTGGGAAGTTCTACTCATACAGGAAGAAAAGCAAGCGGTCTGCAAGCCACCTACACAGCATAGTCCCACAGAAAACTGACGGTGATTAAAGACCAAATCACTGCTTGAACAATTTAGTAGGTAAGAAGCTTGTTTTGATCATATTCACACCCATATTTTTATATTTCTGCACAGCTTCGTTGTAATGCCAAAATGAACTAACAACAATGCGCGGCCGCTCCCCCTTCGGCGTTGTATAAAATCCATTGAGAAATTGTTATTCAATTTCGGCATGAATGATGAGATGGTATCCGCCTGGCAGAATCGATTAATTAATGGGCATATCATGTATTCTTTGCTACATTATATGTAACTGTAAATGGCATTGTATTTCATTATTAATTTGGCGAACCTGCCACCGAATAGAGATTAATAGAAAGTTATTTTTTGCAGACGAGTGCTGGCTAGGGAGTGGTAGCGTTTGCATGAAAATACAGGAAATGCCGAAACAGACGAGTTGTGAAGACAATTGCAACGTTTGAATCTGTGGTGTTGCAGTCATGCCGCGTGTATTTAAAAAAATATATATTTGTATACATTTGTGTGATTATTAACAGATACGCATTGCTTAGCTTATGCGAGAAGCTATGTGTGTGCCGGTGTACCACCGGCATCACTTGATCGCTAAACGGCTAACGTGCTTGCTAGCATGTAGGCTATTTGGTGGTTTTCCTTTGCCAATCCCATCAACACTTAGTTCGACGTGTTTGACGTGTGTAGCAGTTTTGTGTTTTGTAAAGCTTTCCGACGTTTTAGTTGGAGCGGTCCAGCGCGGCTCGTTGTTTTGCCGTAGCCTACTTCTTTCTACACTGGCGAGCTAATGAAGCAGAAATGACCCGTGTATTATCCCGTATAAAGCGGACTGCGCTGTTCGGATGATATCCTACCAGAAGCTGTTTCGAAACCCTCAACCTGCTTTATAAAGTGTCTCACTGACGGAAGGCCTGCTTTTGATGACAGTCATACAAATCAAGAAGCGTACTGCGATTGTTTGGTCACACGGGTGAAGCAGTGCAGGTTGTCTTATTGAGGATTAAGTTGACACTGCTCAGCGTTTGCAGTTGCTACAGTTCAGAAGCTCCTAGCTCTGCTGCACTGCGGAAAAAGAGATAAAGTACGTTATTTCCTCTTAAACATGTGTTACCACGCTCTTTACCTGGGTGCCCAACCCATCAGGTTGGAGTTTATCTACACTTGTGCCACTATAAACGGAGTATTATACCCTAACAAGATATTACACATTGCTGCAATTTATCCAGGGCCTTGTCATACGGGCTACATTTAGGTCAAGGGTAGTCGATGTGTGTTTTTGAGACCTAGTTTAATCTTTAAAAAGGTCTTATGTTTACAGTTAGTTAAAGCTGTATCTGTGGCACTTTTAGTGTTTGCCATTTGACAAATCATAGTTTAATCAGATTTATAGTCAGTTTCGATGTTGGCATACAAACAACATGCTTCTCATTGTCAACCACTTTCTATAGTGTGCCAAATCCTGCAAAAGTGTTTCAGATGTTGGTCTTGAAGTATTACAAGGTGGTCTCTGTTTTAAAACGGAGTTTTACTTGTGATCCCTAAGGGAATATCAGCCACACCCACTAGATGTGTGGAAAGTGTCTTGCCCTTTGTTTACCTGTGAAAGAGAGCAGAGAAGAGCTGGTCTGTGGAGAATACAACTCTGTGGTTGTTAGTAAAGCCAGTTCTGTTTTCATTCAGTATCAGTCTGGTGAAAAGACCTCGGCAGGCCTGATCACACAGGCGAGGGCTTCAGGTTTCTGTTCATCTATGTTATCTTGAAGTTCTCCGTGTATGGATGTACAATGCATCAGGCATGGTGTGTGTACGTTAACAAACATATGTTTTCACATAGATGATATAGCAAGACATCAGTGTTGACAAACTTCTGAGTGAAAATGTGAATTGGCCGGAAGGTCCCAACATACCTGTAAGCAGTGTAGACACACAGCCTGATCCTAGCATACCTGGCATAGTAGCAAGTCTGGACTTGACTCTCCTATGCTTCATTTCAGTCATCTCTCGCCCTCCCTCCCTTACTCCCTCCCTTACTCCCTCCCTTCCTCATCGATCCCTCCCTCTAACCTGGGAGTTGACTGTCTTTTTCAGGTTGTTGTGTTCAGGGTTTCAAAAATCATCAGAAATGTGCAAATAGGCTCCAAATTCTCAATTTCCGGAATGTCTTGTAAATGTCTTCCTTTTCGTTCAGTGAACCTGCACTCTGCTGACCTGTTCTGTTTGACCAGTGGCCTCTGCTGATGTAATCATTATCTCTCATTGTCCTTTTACTCCATTTCTCCTCTTTCTCCCCTTCCTCTGGATTCCTTTGCTCCTCCTCTGCCTCTCTCCCTAGGAATGGCAGAGTTGGCGAGTCTGGTGCAGAGGCTGGAGGTGGCGGTGGGACGTCTGGAGTCTGTGTCTGGGGGTGGAGGGGGAGGCCCCCCTGCTGCTTCTGGAGGTAGGGATCTGGCTCACACAGACTACCTGGACTGTGGAAAAGGAGCAAAAACACTGCAGGAGACAGGGTCAATGTTTGTTTCCAAGCCATTTCAAGTATTTATGTCCAAATAGGAAGCCCTGTGAATAGAAGTGACATGTGTCCTAATGCCTGACCCTTGTTACAGGTTACACAGATTAGTTCCACTGTAGCTCTAGCAGTAGTGAGTGAGTCATTATCCAACGGTCAACAAGCCCTGTGTTTACTAGCTCAGTAACATGTAGGTTTACAGCCTGAGCTGGGGAAGGACTGGCAGAGAAATCACCATGTTAGGTAGCCTGTTAAAGTGACGCACAAGCACTAATGTCAGTTTTCTTGTCTGATAACAGACTCATAAATAAATCCTGACTAATGCGTTCGGTTAACAAAACTCTTGAACACTGGTATCTTCAACACATTTCCTTGTTTTTACATCCTGGCAGCTGTGTCGGCGTACGTGGAGGGCTATGATGTCATCCTGTCTGGCTCGGTGGCTCAGTACACCTCCCTCAGCAAGCAGATAGGGGGCGATGTCCAGAAACATGTATGTGTCATTTGTCTATTTACCCCTGACAGATAAGGTCGATGATAACGATGACTTGAGATAAAATAATTAACTTCTCTCTTCTCCTGATCTCGTCTCCTCTTCCCAGGCGGACATGATGAATCAGGCGTTCTCATGTCAGAGGCAGCTGCTGGTCACATCTTCCTGCTCCCAGAAACCCTCTGATGTGAGTCTCGTCTTTATTGACCTTACGTGCTTGTGTGCAGTACCCTCTAATTAAACAAACACAATAGTTTTGCGATCCATAAAGTTCTGCTGGTATTTTTCCGGTGGAGCAATTGGGTCAAGCCATTCAAATAGCATGACACCCATGTACACTATTCTATCATCTTGCCAGGGAAATGGAGGCTCAACCCTTTTGTGGAACATTTTAATGTGTATTTTTGTGGACAAGTGGTTAATGGTTATATTGCAGCTTTATTAACAGTAAATAATTGGACTGAAGCGTTTGTGAGAGGGATACCATTTGTTTTAATCACACAATCACAACAGCCCAGTTCTTTAGTAGTGTGGCTTGTTAGTATTGTAGTTGGCTATGCATTGAAGACGTATGTCCTTTCTGTCTGTGCCCTGCAGGCAGGTCTGACTGGTCTACTCGCCCCGGTATCCAAGGTGATCCAGCAGGTCCAGTCATTCCGCGAGCAGAACCGCTCCTCGCCGTTCTTCAACCACCTATCGGCCGTCAGTGAGAGTGTGCCTGCCCTGGGCTGGGTTGCCATGGTGAGGAGGGGGACAGGCACTATGGGAAGGCTTTGGCATCAAGGCCCGGGTTAGACTTGGGAGTTGTGTGTATGTGGTCTCTGTTTATAGTGTGTCAGAGGACGATGCATGTGTGTTGAAACGGGATTTTAATTGCCAGGAAACAAGACTCTCTTTCATTCGATTGCTTCTCTCTGACAGACGGCTCTTTTGTCTGAGATCATGAAAACTTACCAGCCCTGCTCCTGACCTCAGATATAATCATGTTTAATGTCTGAAGCATGACTGAACAAAGCACAGACACAAATGTTACTGTAAAATGGCTGTTATTGTTACTCTGATGCAAATTGATGACTACGCAAACGGGGAGGGGGGGAGGGGGAGTAGTGCTGAAAAGTTCATTTTCTTCAAAGTCAGCCTGTTCAAGGGTTCTGCCATCATTAGCATTTGATGATGTTCAGCCAACTACAGCTGCTGCGTGTGCACAGTAACCATCAGGCCTGTCCCCTGTCTGTCTTTCCTCAAGGCTCCAAAGCCAGGCCCCTATGTCAAGGAGATGCAGGATGCTGCCATGTTCTACACCAACCGTGTCCTCAAGGACTACAAGGACAAGTAAGGACTCTGCTGCTTCCTCTCTCCCTCTCTCCCTCCCTCTCTCTCTCTTTCTTTTTAGTCTCTTCTCTCTGGCCGCATCTCTGCTAATGTTTTCCTCCTGACCACAGGGACAAGGTGCATGTGGACTGGGTGAAGGCTTACCTCTCCATCTGGACTGAGTTGCAGAACTACATCAAACAGTACCATACTACCGGCCTTGCTTGGAGCAAGAGTGTGAGTCACACTTTTACAGGCTGCTTCCTGTGAAACGATCACCCTCAGTCTCTCCCTCTGTTTTCTCTTTCTTTTTTTCTCTCTATTCCTCTCTTCTTCTTGGTCTCTACCTCTCACTTCCCATCATAAAACACTGGCTTTAATGAACTCTTGAGACCGACAGAGGTAAACTAATGGTTACCATACATGATTAGACAGGTTCAGTTGTGAGCAATGAACGTAAGAGAATTTGTGTTGAAAGCTTGTTTGTGTGTCCCTCTCAGGGCCCCGTAGCCTCAGCATCCACTGCTTCCCCAAGAGCTCCTGCTGGGGGTCCTCCCCCCCCTCCCCCCGGACCTCCCCCTCCTCCAATGGACTTAAGCCAGTCAAGCCAGGCCAGAGACCAGGCTGCTGATAATCACAGCGCCCTTTTTGCTTCTATCAACAAGGGATCTGACATCACCAAGGGTAAGAGACCAATAAGTGTAGCAGTTTATATGACCAGAACTGATTTGAATACTGATTTTCGATCCTCCTCCCAGTTCTACGCTCACCCTCCTTCCCTTCCCTCAGGGCTGAAGCACGTGTCGGACAAAGAGAAGACCCACAAGAACCCCTTCCTGAAGAACCTCGGTGGGCCGATCCGCCCAGGGCCCAAACCCTTCGCCTCCCCTCAGCGTGCTGGCTCCAGCGCCCCCTCCCGCTCCCTGCCCCCCGTGCTCGAGCTTGATGGCAAGAAGTGGAAAGTGGTGAGCTATTTGCTACGATGGAGAACAAGCTGGTGGCTTTGTTTGATTATCTGTGAAAATAAGACTTTCTTCCCCGTACAAACTGTTGTCAGGTGAACATAGGAACGCTAAATTTGGGATTAAAGTGAGCTTAAAAGTCAGCCACTCAGTGTTGTTTATCAACTGTTTGGAAACAGCTGCTTCTTTAGTATAGGCCCTTTTATGGTCATCCCAGGGGATCCAGTCCTTTTTAACCTCGTCTGTCCTCCTCTCCATTTTATTTTGTTCATTTCCCTTTTACTTTGACCACCTCTCACTCTCCTGTCTTAATGTCCCTCTCTGTGCCTCTGTCGCCCCCTGCAGGAGAACCAGGAAGGAGCCCAGGGCCTGGTCATCAGTGACACAGAGCTGAAACAGGTGGTCTATGCCTTCAAGTGTAACCACAGCACCCTGCAGGTCAAGGGCAAGATCAACTCCATCACTATCGGTAATGGTCCAAGTACAAGGGTGAGAGAAGGCTTGCAGCTAGCATTAGCAGAAGCATCAGGCTAACATGTCTTCCCCCTTTTCCCTTGTCTTAGACAACTGTAAGAAGCTGGGTCTGGTATTCGACGACGTGGTTGGGATTGTGGAGGTGATCAACTGCAGGGACGTCAAGATCCAGGTATGAGTGGATCATTACCAACAGCATGAGCTTCATGACTAAAACACGATGGCTGACGGACTGAACCATTACATTTTGAGTAATTGTACAGGACATTAATCTATTGGGCTACTTATCATAACATATAATCTCTCTTAATCCCTTCTAATCTCCTTTTCTGAACCACTCCGTCCAGGTACTTGGCAAAGTGCCCACTATCTCCATCAACAAGACAGACGGATGCCACGTCTACCTGAGTGCTGACTCACTGAAGTGTGAGATCGTCAGTGCCAAAAGCTCAGAGATGAACGTCCTGGTACCTGGAAAAGACGGAGAATTTGTGAGTATCGAGCAGCAGCTGTTGTTGATACTGACCCCTGGCAAGAGAAATAGGGCTGATAGGCTCACTTGCAAAGCTCCAGTAGTGTGTCCACTGTTTATTGCATATATGTGTAATACATTAGTGTATACAGCTACTAAATAATACTAAACTTATCTGAATGACTATATGATATTATATTGTAGTGTTTTTGTACAGATGAGTGAATATGTGTTTTCCCTCCTAGACTGAGATGCCAGTTCCTGAGCAGTTTAAGACTATCTGGGATGGCAAGAAGCTGGTCACCACGGCAACAGAAATTGCTGGATAGAGGGTCTGCACACCCCCACCCACCTTTTCTTCTTCTCACTCCCCCTCCACGCCCCTATTCAAACGCCTACCTGACTGATCCACCAATCAACCAACGAGCTAACCCACACGGTAGACCGAGAAGCCAACCTCACTTCGGTCTTTGTTTTTTCCCCTTTGTCAGCCAATCACAGCTTTAGCTGTGTCTTCCTAAAGCCAATGGGAGGACTGCTTGCTTTATCTGGAACATTCTTTCAGCCAATAGCAGGGAGCAGCTTGTTATTCCATCAGGCCCCCAAGTGTTCCAGCAAGCGTGTTCTCATGTTTGCCAACAAGCAAAGGGGATGTTCTTTGTTATTGATTTGTACCCAAAGTACATTTGTAATGTCTAAATTGACCATATAGATCAGCCAAAATGGGATGAGCCTTTATCACATCTCATCAGTGGTCTTGTTCCTCTCCTAACCAATCAGGTCATGCTATTGAGTTCATTTAACAAACCATTAGTCTTATTAATTTCTCTGGTCAGCAGGTGTTTCAAAGGAGTTCTACCAATTTCAGTTTCATTTATGCAATCCAACCATGAAGCAAGTCAGTAGAACTGTGGTATCGTCAAACAACAATACATTGTATTATTTCCAGTGTTTGATGTTCTAAACATTCATGAGATAAATATAACCAGTGTCAGCCACACTCTGATAGTAGAGACAACCTAGAGACTAGAACTTAAAAGTAACTTAATGGCTTTTTCATCATTACACTGACGGTTAGTGATATTGGATAGTTATATAATTGAAAGAAGTTGTAAAATAATTATTGAATGTATGTTGAGTCAAACCCACATGGCACATTCCTTGAATCTTTTAAAATGAACATTCCAGTCTGAGAGGAGAATTCTGAAAGAAACAGTTGAGCCAAGGCATCATGAAAAGGGGAGGAGATTTCTGCAGTGCGTGGCTCCTATTTACGGCACAAACTGGAATTGAAAGCAACAGAGAGAAGATGGAACCTGCTGAATCATTGATCAATTTGTCGCCGCTCACCGTCTGGTTCCCTAGTTGAAGCACCTGCTGTAATGATCTGTAAAAATTGTGCTTACTGAGTGGTTGTAGCTGTACCACCATCATTCCGTCATTCTCCTCACTCCCTGTTCTGTGGTTTACCCTGTCCTGAGCCTCCCAGCTCTTAGGTACAGTTTTTGTATCGTCCTTTTTGCTTTTCTTTTACCTCTTGGTGCAGAATACAAAATTCAGTACATTAGTACCAGAGGAGTAATCATTGGAAAAACAAAGTTGCAATAAAATAAATTCTAATAAATTCTTTGGTTTGTGGTTGTGACTTTAATGGTTAATCCAAGGATAAACATTAATGGATCATGTGAAAACATTAGTCAATCATTAATTTGCAGGACTGATCACAAATGGAAAAGATTCCATTTTTAGTACTTCCTTTTATTCAAAAATACAGCATACACCTAACCACTGGTTCATCACATCAGTATAGTTAACATTACTCATAGTAGGGCGATCACTGGAAATTAAAAGACAGTAAAAGACACCTGTTTCATGTTGTGTGTTTACATGAGTCATACAAGGTTCTAAAGTCATAAAAGGTCATATTCCATACTAGGAGTTAAATATGGCCATGAGAGGAAGCATCAGTGCATTAGAACAGCAGAGGACCTTTAGCTTTGACAACATCAAGCTAAAGTACCCCAGCATCGAGTCAGGATTGCTCAGGGCCCTTCCAGACAGGAAGTTTCATAACCCAACTGATCAGAACTCTATTAGTAGTACAATTGCTTTGTAACATCCCTGAACTATGCAACAAGCCCACTGAGAAATGTAATTGTAGAAGCTGTGTTCAGGGGATGCTGCAGGCTGACTAGCGCAGGTAAGGCAGCAGTTTGGTGTTGAACCACTCTCTGGTGAACTGAAGGTGGTCTCCCTCTGAGGCCAAGAAGATCAGCTTCCCTGCCTGGTCCATGGCTGCCAACCCCAGCCGATCCTGAGGGAGACGGACATTAAATGTTAGATCTCGTCTGTCTTTGTCAGTTGGCTCTGTATGTAGTTACATGACCTGTTCATCTGTCTGGCTCGGCATGTGTGTTCAGTGATCAGTCTATCATGGAGAAGTGTATGTGTTCAGTGTTCAGTCTATCATGGAGAGGTGTGTGTGTTCAGTGATCAGCCTATCATGGATAAGTGTGTGTGTTCAGTGATCAGCCTATCATGGATAAGTGTGTGTTTAGTGATCAGTCTATCATGGATAAGTGTATGTGTTCAGTGTATCATGGAGAAGCGTTACCTCTTTGTAAAGCACACTCTCCTGAAGGGTCTCAGTCTCTTTCGCTTGGCCAGTTTTCAGGAAACCAAACCACTACAATTAGAATACAAATGTTAAATAAACCGGGAAGAACAAATATGTTGAAAAACACTCACAAGGGTAATAAGTGACAATGTACCTCAGTGTCGACTGGATCTACAACAGTGTCCTGAAGAAATTTCACCATCACAAACTTCTCCAGCAATTGTAGGTTCTTCTTGTAGGTCTCATTTACGACCTGGGTGAGAACATGTTAGGCCAATTGAACTTGATGAGGTTGGCTTTAGTTAGTTTGTTTAGGAACAGTTGTGTGTGTGTGTTACACTTACCCTCTCCTGATTGATGTCTGCCAGGAAGAGGCTGTATTTCTTGTAAAGGTCATCATTCAGAGGGTCATGCCAGTACTGAGCCTGCACCAAGCTGATAGATACCATTTCTAGTTAGTCTATGAAATTACAACAACAAGTTTTAACCAACAACAAAATTATTCCTATTTCTGATTGTTGGTAAAGCATTTCCTATACAATTGCCCTCTCAAGCTCACACACATACACACTCACTGTTTCTGCACGAGATCAGTGTATGCTCCTGAGTTGAGTTGCTTGCGTATCCAGTCACAGATGTGAGAGCTCTCACCAGGACACCTGGGTAATCCATACACACCTGTGCACAAACATCTTACATGCAGAACACTGACACATATACTGGAAGGCTACTGACAAACAGGATGACTTCATCAAACAGGAAATTATGTCACTGTTGTCACGGCGCTGTTACCTTGGTGCTGCCCGCCGACGGATATAAGTGTTTTCATTGGAGGAGATGGACAGCGCTGTGCAACTGCCCTCCTGATAACGGCAGAAACCAAATCAGAGCATTAGAAAAAACATCTTCATCTTCCTGTGATAAGGAAATACCTCTTCTGAAAAGCATCCTCTTTATCTAACCTCAATTGATCTTCCCAGACTGAATGTTTGGGTTCAAAAAAATACTTAAAGGGCAGAAATCTGTTTACACTGGATTCTTATCTCTTACAGTTTTACATTGAGACCAAACTGGGATCATGCTGAGTCACTCACAGGAACTGTCCCCCCTGGGAGAAACCCATTGCATTGTAGCCATCCTTCAATCTGGGATCCTGTGCCAGCTGGCTGCACACCATGGAAACCTGTGTGTTCACATCTAGAAAGAACCCGTTCTCCGTGTCCTGGAGGTGGACAAGGAGACAACGTTAGGACGTGTCTCGTCTTCAACAACTGTTAGAAAAGGACATACACTTTACTCTACATACAGAAACTGTCTGGTCCTCTCTGGTTTCATGAGTCATATGTGCATGTCCGTTTTAGATCCAGCCAGATAATGGATCTATGAGAAGGGAAATCACCTGTATAACGTTTTTTCCAATCATTAAAGACTGGACATGAATCCCAGGGATGTCCTCCTCAATCATTTTCTTGATTGCTCCCATGCTGAGAGGGTTACAGCAGCTGTCTCCTGTCAAGAAACAGGATCACTTGAAAGTCTCTCCTTTGACTTATTTTCAAAACCCAAATAAGGACTAAGTAGAAGTGTCAAGGTAGAATGTGGGGAATCCACCATCACAGTGATAGACAAGTGCATATAGGAAGTACAGTATTGACTTCCTTGTCAACTTCTCTCCTTAAAGCAGCACATTACATTCATAGGGTTATGGTTGCTTACCCATCCCGTGCCATAAAACCAGGGGCAAAGTGCCATTGCCAGGCTCGTGCACAGGCCCTGCTTGTACATGACCAAGGATATCAAACATCACGGCTAAAGCCCCGAGGATAAGGTGTAGAAGGCTTGTCATGGTGGGCAGTAATCTGAAAAGACAGACAAAGATGGGAATAAAGTTCCGCCTGCTGGTTCTAAAGATTATTTGGGGACAGGCTAGGTTCTTTATATGCGAAAACTTGCGAAGGAAGGTACAACTGGTTAGACTTGTATTCTCGCAAAGAACTGCTCAACGACTCTTCGACGTTAACTCGGTCTGACTAAACTAGCTACAACCACAATGACTACCAGCCGGTGAATCCGGTCATTAGAAAATAGAATGATCATTTTAGACGGTGGAGGGGAGAGCACGAACAACAGTAAATTGCTTGAAAACATTTACCTTTTCACCCACTGAAATACGTCGTTAAAATAAGTAATTGTTTACACGTACCCTTTCTGTAGCGAGAACAGAGCATATGCACTTTAGCTGGTTTATCACATGATAGATCACAACCCAACGCGGAAGATCAGTGCACACTGAGTTCTAGACACTACGGAGCAGCCTCTTGTGTGTTGCCCTAACGCGATGTATCTATCATTTTGTTGTTAACTTAGTTATTTAATATCACGTGACTATAGTCTAAAGGAAATTGTAAACATCACTTTCAACACAAAATCTCAGTTCTGTTTTTGTCATGACACTCATCAGAAGGTTGAAGAGTTTGCACCTTTCATACATGGTATAACTGAAAAAAATACTTTTGATCCGGACTGTTTGGGGTATGTCGTACATCGTGGTGTATTTACTATTTGAACAACATACGCTATTTCAACGTAATTTGTCAATTGTTATAAATGTATTGAGTTGTCAGTGGGTTTTTACTGTGAAAGACAGCTTAACCTTGCTGACTCTATAGCCTAATGTTAATTGTGAATATCAGTGATAACTCCGTGAATTCACAGTATTAGAGGTTAAGATCGTGGAAAGCAAAGAAAAACTGCTATTTTAGAGAAATTACTTTACTCATCAGATACTAATGTCAGATTATGCAGACTCAGGATAGCCAGTCTTCAAGAGTGTGTATGACAACTGTCAGCAGTTTAGTGATGCTCACATCTGCTTTCAGTCACGCCATATGCCGAAACGACTTCCTACTTCTCTAGGATTCCAGGTGGAAGAAGGAGAGGCAGAGACATCTGTTCATTGTGAGTTCAAACATTAGATTAATATATATACTGTATATTATATCGATCCATTAGGAAGTTTTCAAATAAATAATACATCTAGTTACTCCCTACAACATACTTGTTTTTATAATTGACCTTGTTATGTCACAGTGTATGTGCATGACAGCGTGTACATGTGTGTGTGCGCGTCTGTTCCTCCACGACATTATGGTTCCATGACAAGGTTCTAGGCTAAACCTAATTTTCTTGTGTGTCAGCTGACTGGGTTCTATGGCTCTTCCAAATGGATACTCCATCAATACTGCCCGATCGGACGAGAGTGGAGACACCGAACACCTCCTGGAAGACGAAGCAGAGGAAGGGGTTGAATATGGTCTGTCCTTCTTCCACTTGCTTTTATTGGCGTAGTCTATTTCCAGACGTTTATCTGCTTGGAGTCCAGTGTTATATTGTCCATATATTGATCATATGTGCACAGTTGCTGACTTGGGCAGTTCTAAAAGTTATCAAGGTCATGATACAAACTGCCATGGCTAGTTACCCAGTAGTTACAAGTAGATAAGCAGTCATTATATTATAGGTACACCGCACATGACTTCATGAAGATTCAGCTCAAGCTAACAGTATGTGTTTGCAGACTCTGGAAGCATGCTGCTGTGTGTGATAGTGTGAAATAGTGTTGTGTGTGTCTGAGATAATCTTGCTGCTGTCATCTTGTGGAACCACAGTACATCCTCAATGCTGCTCCACCCGCCTCAACCTCGCCGTCATGATGTTCTTGGGCTTCTCCGTCGTCTACGGTCTCCGCGTCAACCTCAGCGTTGCCATGGTAGCCATGGTGAATGATACACATAGCCAGCCAACAGTCAACGGTACAGGAAGGCATGAGTGCCCGGTACCTACCCACAACGTCTCCAACAGTAGTCAGAACTCAGACCAACCAGATGGGGTAAGGAAACAAAACTGACGTCAACATCACAAATGTATATTTAAACCAACACTTTATATCCAGAATTCGATTTGGATTTGATGCATGGAGATAGTGACAGATAACTTAGTGAAACATAATGACCATGAATTTCTTTCTTTTTTTCTCTCTTTTGTGTCTCTGTCACTCTCCATCACTCACACACTTCCACCCTGCGCATATTTCTATCCCTCCACACTACAATATCCTCCATTATTCTCTATCCATCACTCACTACATCCTCCATGCCCTCTCCTCATAATCTCAACCTCTCTTACTCCTCCATCTTCTTTAATTCTCTTCCCTCTCCCAGATTCCCCAGTACTCCTGGGACTCAGGGACTCAGGGGTGGCTGCTGGGAGCCTTCTTCTTTGGTTACCTGTTCACCCAGATCCCAGGGGGCTACCTGGCGGGCCACTACGGTGGCAGCAAGTTTCTGGGGGGTGGGGTGCTGGGCACCGCCGCTCTTACCCTCCTCACTCCTCTGGCAGCCCAGATGGGGGCCTCCTGGCTGTTTGCCCTTCGAGCTCTGGAAGGCTTTGGAGAGGTCAGAAGTCATCATGTCACCATGAGTTGTGCCGCTACAATAGACTGCAAAACAATGACTGCAATTGTATTGACATGTTGCCTGGTTGTGGTCCGTTTACAGGGTGTGACGTTCCCTGCCATGATGGCCATGTGGGCTTGTTGGGCACCGCCACTGGAGAGGTCACGCCTGATAACCCTGTCCGGGGCAGGGGCTAACTTTGGGGCCTTTGTTGCTTTGCCTCTAACAGGCTTCATCTGCCACAGTCTGGGTTGGCCTGCTGTATTTTATATATGTGGTGAGAGAGGCACTAACCTGCATTGATAGAGGCACTAATCTCACATCTTTAATGTACAAATCCACACACACACTCTTCATGTTCTACCTGTTTTTCTGCTGTTCAGGAGGAGTAGGTTGTCTTTGGGCCGTTGCCTGGTTCATCTTGGTGTCAGACAAGCCTCTTACTCACCCACGAATCAGCAAACAGGAACAGGATTACATAATCAACACCATGGGCTCCCAGGTAGGAAACAGAATGTTATACGATGCTAACATCTTAGGTTTGGCAAATTGGTGTATTTATCAAATCCCTCATCTTAAATGATCGTTTTGTCAACTTGTCTCTCTTTGCCATCCCCAGGGAGGGAGTCATGGCTGGTCTGTGCCTCTACTACCTCTGCTGCTGTCTGGGCCCCTGTGGGCCATCATTTTGTCCCAGATGTGTGCCAACTGGTCGTACTACACCCTGCTGACCTCCCTTCCCACCTACATGGACACCATCCTGCACTTTGACCTCCGACAGGTGACACATGCACAAGAGACCGACCAGAGATGGAGAGAGAGAGGGGAGAGAGACTGAAAGAGTCAAATAGTTACACAAAAAAAAACTGTCCAAAATAATCGAGCCTGTCAAACTTCCACAAATAATCAAAAAGAATCATCTCTCTCTCAATCTCACTCAATATCTCTCTTTCTTATCAACCCAGAATTCTTTTCTGTCTGCCCTGCCATATCTGGGTGCTTGGGTTTTCGCTATGCTCTCAGGTGTAGTAGCAGACAGGCTCCTGGAGAAGGAGCTATTGAGTACCACGGCCGTTCGCAAAATCTTCACTCTTACAGGCAAGGAGACCTTTATTGTGAAAGGGTATGACCGTGGTTACAAAAGCAGATTTCCAAAAACCAATGGGCTGTGTAAATCTAAGCCTCACCCAGACTGTAAAGTTATTCTGCTGTTCTCTTGCATTGTCCTTTTGCATATCAACTCGTCTCTCTGTGTTGTTTTGGGATCCATAAACAATACTTTTTTGTCTGTGTTTGGGCCTGTATTTATTATGAAGCACTCAAGTTCAACTATTCTCCCTCTGTCTTTTGTCTCTCACCCTCCATCTCTTTCTCTTTCTATCCTTTACATTGTCCCCTGCAGGTCTGCTGATCCCAGCAGGGTTCCTGGTGGCATTGGGCTTCTCAGGGTGCAGTGGAACACTCGCTGTCACCTTCCTCACCCTCTCTACCACCATTGGGGGAACTAGTGCTGCGGGGGTATTCATCAACCAGATAGACATCGCTCCACGGTGGGTGCTTCTGGACGGATCTCTGTCATTCCTCAGTTCCCAAAAGTCGAGTCTCTTTCATTTTTGATCCCTGTTTGTGCTATTGTTTCCTACATCCATCACTGAATTACACCTGTTCACTCGCTCTCACATAAACATCCACAATCACATCATCATCCATCCCCTGGTAATCAGTCAGCTCTCTGAATGTCTCCACCTCCATCCTGCAGGTACGCTGGAGTGCTCCTGGGAATCACCAACACTTTTGGGACTATCCCAGGGGTTGTTGCACCTATTGCTGTGGGTTACCTTACCAAAGATGTAAGATTAACATTTCACTTATTCATTCATTTTTAATATTGGCAGGTTGTCAAAATAATTGGAGATGGACGTAAATTCCAAGAAATGGTGTGTAACCCCCCTCCCCTCTCTCTCTCTCTCTCTCTCTCTCTCCTCCTCCCTGCTTCCTGCTCCTGCTCTCTCCTCCCAGCACACTGTAGCAGGCTGGAGGAATGTGTTCTGCGTTGCCGCAGGCATCAGCGCCATCGGAGCGCTCATCTTCACCTTGTTTGGAAGCGGAAAGATCCAGAAGTGGGCTCTGCCTGAAGAAGAGGCCATCACTGAGGCCGACGCAGGCCGACCTGTTTCAACGTAACCTCGAGCTGGAGATATAACAATTCATTCTCTAGCAGCTGATATTTGAGCTTTGTCTGAGCTGGTAATATGTCAGGGTAAGATGATATCATCAGCTGGAAAACTTGAAACAAGCCTATCTGAAGCCTTGCCTTATATATGGGGAAAACAAGAAACTCATATGCCATTTATATATTGTGTACTTTTTCATAATAAAAAACAAACATGTTTACACAGTGCCTACAATATAATGTGATATAATATAATAATGAAAATATAGAACAATGTCATAACATGATGTGATCATGGAGTATCAGTGAGCACTTTGATTATTATGTTTTTTCACATTGGACTGTGGTATAGGATGATGTGCTTTATGTTTTAATTTACGAAATTTATAACTCTATGTTCTATGTTATAAATCTATGTTTCGTTCATTATTCTGTACCACGATAGTAATGAGGTATCAGTTTGAGCGCCACAAGGAGGCAGAAATTCTCACATTTTTCCCATTCATTGAGAAGTATCATTAGAAAGTACTGTTTTCTGCCACTAGAGGGCATTGAATAAGTGCTTTTTCAGCGATTTCGGCTTTCCGCTTTGCTTGGCTCTTGCATCAGACTTTCGTTGGTGATCCGGATGTAAACGTTGGGTGGGCGGGCCAGCGGAGTACATGCCGGTGTAGACGACCCTAGCCATGGAAATTTTCACTCTCCTGCTTTCACATGAAAACCTGCCTTTGCTTGGCTTTTTTGTCCTTGTAGAGAGAAACATATCAAACCAAATGTATTCTGTCAATACATGTATTTCATGGAAAGTGTAATAAACCTATTTATAATTAGATTTAACTTATATTTACAAATACAAATTATTTGTTGTAAAACAAATAATGTATTTTAAACATCAGAAAACTGTTATTTCAAGAGTAAAAACATACAAAACAAAAAACAGTCTCAGAGTATTGGGATTTGTCCATTCAAAATGACAAATTGATGTATATGGGAGACCTTGAGATCCGACATAGACACACGCACCATTCAAGCAGCCAAGACTATTGTATACATTTTGCTATTGTCTGTTTTAACACGAAATAATTATATGTGGAGTCTCAATTCCTCACACTGAATTTCGTTCCTGGAGACAGCCAGACTCATGTGGCTTAAGGCCATATGCATGTGTTAAAACGTCTCCTCCCTTCACAACCCGGCTCAGAACAAACCAGAGAATAGGCCGACCAAATGGGCAGAATTTGCAAGTGTGAAGCCCAAGCCCTGGCATCCTGCTGTTCTCTCAGGGAGGGAAGGCAGTGAGATGCAAGCCCTACATTTACATTTTCTCAGCACTGAGATGGGAAACTTGCATATTTAAGAGAGTTCAGATAGAAAGATACTTGAACTATACTTTAGCTTTTAAACAAATCCGGATTTGACTTGGGTAGTAATTTAATTTCATGTTCAGTAGTGTCGGTAGCTTTTCCTGTTTTGATATTGATTCAGTTCGCTGGAAGACACTCGGAAACAGAGGCAGGGTTGGGTGTGAGTTTACATGATTTCAAATCAGACTCACTTCCAGACCCGATTTCACACTAGAGAGTCTAAGCCTGTGTAAGAAGAAGGCTGAGTGCTGACGGAACATAGCTCTCTGTGTACAGGCAGAGGCAACTGTGTGTGTGTGAAGGAGAAAGAGAGACTGAGGAGGGAGCTGTTGGTAGCTGACGAGCACGAGCCAAGCCTGTGACTCAACACTGGCACTCCAGCCGGGAAGTCACTGTATTCACAAGGAGCACCTCCCACCCTCTACTGTCCTAGTCTGCCAGTGAAATAAGATCATAGCTGTTGCACTAAACTGTAGCCTGCCCATGTTAAATCACATCAAAACTCTTCCCTTTCCTTCCTTCCAGTCCTGAAACATTGCAGAACTGTCAGTAGGTACTGTCATGTGTTTCTCATCAACTGTGCCAGTGACAGCCACCAAATACCACCGACAAAGGTTGTGTATGCTTCATAGGCCAGTGTGAGCCGTGTGTGTGTGTGTGTGTGTGTGTGTTTGGAAGGCCTGGCCAGACCTGAGGACAGCTACATTCTCTTCATCCGTCTCCAATCTTCCTCTTAGCCAGAGCAGGTCAGGTTCCCTGCTGCTCTCTTAGTGTGTGTGTGTGTGTTTAGGTGTTAACTTAAATGCTGAGCTCATCTTGGGTTCATGCCATTGCCGTTGTCTCCTTGCCTCTTAGTTAACAGCACAAACCTCTGTATATCTGCTTCCTCTTCTTGCTTGCTCTCCTATTACTCATGACTCCCTCTTTTCTGTTGTCTCTATCTCACTGTCAACCTTCTGGGACCCACCTCCATGTCTCTCACTCTCTCCCTCTGTTCCTTTTCTTTTTTCTCTATATCATTCCACATTTAAACACTCTGCATTCCACATGCGCTCTTCTGTAGTTGGAAGTCAAAGGGCGTTACCTTACAGGAAGCTTGGTGTGATTGGTTGTAACGTTTTACTTCTATCAATCCTAAAATCGATGTTCGCTACACCATAACCTGTTGTGGTGTAGACCAAACAACAATGTTGTTTGGTCAGACGTCAGCAAGCTGCTGTTAGAACAAACAAAGACTAAAGATGTTGAGTTCATCCTGCTCATCTGGTTTCCGTGCTCCACCCTTTTCAAACTGACATGAACCTTGACCTTCTGAAGGTACGTCCTCACTGTTTCTTTTCACTATACTTCTGAAGAAACTCTTGAAAGTGAAAACGGCAGCAACCCTGTCTACCCTCCCCCTAAAATGACCAACAGCTGAAACTTTTATTCAGTTGAGTGAGGATCAGAGAGGCTTGTCCTTCGGAGGTTACTAAGATTATTGTGAAGAAGAAGACTTCATGTCGCTGTGGTCTGTCTGCCTGAGTCCTAAAGTACCTATGTTTTTACTGACGTACACTTGCTTTCATTTCATATGGTGATACTATTAATGTACCCTTCTCTCCTTTACAGTCCACTCTTACTCTCTCTCTCTCTCTCTCTCTCTCTCTCTCTCTCTTTCTCTCTCTCCTCCCCTCTATAATATACTAAGCTGTAGCTTGATTGAAAGCAGCAGCTGCCAGCCGACCAAGTGGCTATTACCTGAGCTGGGGAGAGGACGAGTGAGGCTGTCGGAAGGGGAAGGGGGGGACAAGAGAGGCAGATCGTATTGAGCGCGGAGGGAGGGAGGGAGGGAGGGGGGGTCAGTCCAGTCAGGGAGAGCTGCAGAGATGCCAGCTGTTCTAAACTAGGCATGTGGCAGCGGAGATGATGGAGGTCTGCCACCAGACCCTGACACTGACCCTATGACCTCACCATCAGCAGCCAACATTTGTGGATGTTGTGTCTACAAGTACACTTCATAGTCACATAAACTTGACCTACAGCAGATGACTGATTATTTTGCTTTTGTTTTCCTGGCAAGAAAAACTGTTTGGTGAATGCAATGCAACCATATCCAAATCCAATATTCTTGGCCTTGTCAACTACAATGTCAAATACCCAGAGTCACATTTTAATGTTAAATGTGAATAAATTGAAGTCAATGAACAATAAACTTCTTCTCCCAACAGAAATGCATTATATTATAATAAGGTGGTTTCCATAACCCTTTGGAAAACAGTAGGCCTAGATATGCTTACCCCATTTACTTTATTCAATCAGCTTGCACTTGTTTACATTTGAATGTGGGTGTGGGAGAGGTGTTCTCAGGGTTTAAATGACAATGAGTCTGGGTCCTACCTTGTCTGTCTACTGTTCTGGTGCAAATCACAGAATTTGAATAATCCTGTTATATTGACAGGGCTATCTAGGTTCAATACTGATTGTAATTGTGAGTAGACTATGCTGCTGTGGATAAACCAGCCTATCCCCCGAGTAGTAATTTTAAGGACATCCAAATTGAATTGAGTTGTTTTGATAGAATGTCACCTGGTCACTGTTTCGAAATGAAAAAAAATGCTCAACTGATTAGTAGGTCATGTGAATCTAATGATTTATTTCGGTATAAGACTGAATGCCTTATACCAAAATGAGAGTCCCAGGCAATACTCAAAAGAAAGCACTGACGGCATTGTATGATCGTTGAAATACTGAAATGGTTCATTGGGTTAATTGTTCCTAATAATAAAACCTGTGGAACTGCATTTATTTAAAACACCATGGCGAAAGGTCATGGTGGTAATGCAATAAAATCCAGTTAGAAACGTTTTCACTACAGGACGATGGAAAACATCTATGTATTTACAACTTTTGACATTTTAAAAGATAGTGAAATAAACGTAATTCGTGAAAATTCTGAAGTCTAATGACGATGGATGAATCCAGCCATGATAATCGACAAATCCCAAGCCATCACTCAGCAATGAATAAGTCTACGTGCAGGTTTCTTACGACAATATGACGTATAACGACAGGCGGGCATAACTTTTCGCTGAAATGTGTGATTTGCGGGTTCGATTAGGGAGGGGTATAGGAAGTGGGGGGTGCAGCCACCGAGGCCGCCTCCCCTTGTATAAAACCTCCAACTCAACCGTCATTTCTTTCTCTTTCTGTTACCTGACTGGGGGCAGCTGCAGTGGCCGTGTGATCTCATAACACCGGTAGGTGCGCTTATTTAGAAGTTGACTTAATTTAATTAGGTAGTTTCGGTTTTTTTGGTAGCCGTACACGGAGTCGTTTGTTGTTTATTCCTGTTTTCCCAGTAACTTGTGTAAAATAGATGGGGAACTATTGATGGTTGATTATGTAATTGGTCAACCTGTAGATTTGATTGGAGAGCGTTCTATGGCGTGTAGGTGATATGTCTCAAGTTTGAATGTACTAATGTTCCTATTAAGATGGCATGTCCACATAAGTTTGTCAGAACTTGCTGAAATTGTGAGAAAAAATCTGACACGAATTGGGGGAGGGGAAACCAAGGAAATGGAACAAAGGATGCTTCCAGTCGGACAAACGATGGAGAATGGAATTTATTTTCCTTTACAACAACTGTGCCAAGTCTCCGACGACAGGTGTTCGATTCGGGGGCTAAATTCCATTTGGATATTTCGGAGTCTTTCTGACACTTAACACGACGTGGCCCAGTAACAACACGTGTCGCGTCTGGCTGATGGCCGACTGAGGCCTAGTAGATAATGACTCATTCACCTTACTAAGTTGGATGGGCGTTATTTTCATTAATAATTACCAGAATAAGGACAGTAAGAATGTACATTGTACCAGAATTTGAAATGGTATCAACTATTATTGGTAATTTGGTTGGCTTTGGCGGACCGCCCAGCGAACTAGCCACCGTTGAGTTGGACGTCTCGTGACCGATGGCTAGATAAATTTCCCATTCAAGCACATAGTTTTTAAACTTGCTTTTCCCACATTTCAGAAACTAAAAACAATGGGAAAGGAAAAGATACACATAAACATCGTGGTCATTGGCCATGTCGACTCCGGCAAGTCCACCACCACCGGTCACCTGATCTACAAATGCGGGGGCATCGACAAGAGAACCATCGAGAAATTCGAGAAGGAAGCCGCTGAGGTAAGAGGATTTTACTAGATTGGTGTCTTTGTGAAGTTTTGCGACTCGCTGGATTAAAGATGGCGCCGCTAGCATGCCTTTCTGAACTCTTGAAGCCGGTAGGGTGTGGGCATCGAGTGCGCGCACAAGTGGGGTGTGGCTTGCAAGCTCTTGCTCATGAATGGAAATGACTATGCAGTTTGGAAGTCAAGATATCATGCGTGATTGCCATAAAAATGAATAAAGTTGTAAAAGTGCCAATGGTATGACTGCTGGTTTAGTGCTGATGCCAAATGTTTTTTTGTGCTGTTTTTCCACTAGATGGGAAAGGGCTCCTTCAAGTATGCCTGGGTGCTGGACAAGCTGAAGGCTGAACGTGAGCGTGGTATCACCATTGATATCGCCCTGTGGAAGTTTGAGACCAGCAAGTTCTACGTCACCATCATTGATGCTCCTGGACACAGGGACTTCATCAAGAACATGATCACTGGTACCTCACAGGTAAAGATGTTGCCGAGAACTTCTTGAACTGACCCAGATTTGTGTTTCAAGTGTTGAGGCCTTACTTGTATCTTCTCCTTCACAGGCTGACTGTGCTGTGCTCATCGTTGCTGGTGGTGTGGGTGAGTTTGAGGCTGGTATCTCCAAGAACGGCCAGACTCGTGAGCACGCCCTCCTGGCTTTCACCCTGGGTGTGAAGCAGCTCATTGTTGGTGTCAATAAGATGGACTCCACTGAGCCCCCTTACAGCCAGAAGCGTTACGATGAGATCACCAAGGAGGTCTCCACCTACATCAAGAAGATCGGCTACAACCCCGCCACTGTTGCCTTCGTCCCCATCTCTGGTTGGCACGGAGACAACATGCTGGAGCCCTCCAGCAACGTAAGCATCCTCCCTACCAAATAAGATCTGTTCAACTGGCCATGGCCGTTTCTTCAATACATGTACATTTCGGTTATCGATGGCATCTTAATCGATGTTTGTCCCATCTGAATACAGATGACCTGGTTCAAGGGATGGAAGGTTGAGCGTAAGGAGGGTAATGCCAGTGGAGTTACTCTGCTGGAAGCCCTTGATGCCATCCTGCCCCCATCCCGCCCCACCGACAAGCCCCTCCGTCTCCCCCTGCAGGACGTCTACAAAATTGGCGGTAAGAATTGGGAGACATGAAGCAATTTGGATGTTGCCGTTTCATGTTTCCTGCCTACATTGAGTACATTGGTTGCTTTCCTAGGTATTGGAACAGTGCCCGTGGGCCGTGTGGAGACTGGTACCCTGAAGCCCGGCATGGTCGTCACCTTCGCCCCCGCCAACGTGACCACTGAGGTCAAGTCTGTGGAGATGCACCACGAGACCCTGACCGAGGCTATGCCCGGTGACAATGTTGGCTTCAACGTCAAGAACGTGTCCGTCAAAGACATTCGTCGTGGTAACGTGGCTGGAGACAGCAAGAACGACCCTCCCATGGCTGCCGGCTCCTTCACTGCCCAGGTAAACATGGTTCATAGATGGCGATTAAACCTTGATCGCAGGCAGAGTTGCACTGGATTTGAATGCTGATTATGAATCATCTCCTTCCAGGTCATCATCCTGAACCACCCTGGACAGATCTCCCAGGGCTATGCCCCAGTTCTGGATTGCCACACAGCTCACATCGCCTGCAAGTTCAGTGAGCTCAAGGAGAAGATCGACCGTCGTTCCGGCAAGAAGCTTGAAGACAACCCCAAGGCCCTCAAGTCTGGAGACGCCGCTATTGTTGAGATGATCCCTGGAAAGCCCATGTGTGTGGAGAGCTTCTCTGACTACCCTCCCCTTGGTGAGTTCTTCTGCCTGTTGCCCTCTTCAAATGCTCTCAATATTTATTCCCTTGCTGTGCCATGATGCTGACAACCTTTCCTGTCACAGGTCGCTTTGCCGTGCGTGACATGAGGCAGACCGTCGCCGTCGGTGTCATCAAGGCTGTTGACAAGAAGGCCGCCTCTGGTGGCAAGGTCACCAAGTCTGCACAGAAGGCCGGTGGTAAAAAGTGAATTCTGCTGCCACAGGTTGCCCCTCAGGTTGCAGGCTCTGCTGCCCAACATTCTGCAGAACCTCGGCACCTGAATTCTGTACTGAAGGACTGGTTAATGCTGATTAAAACCCATCGCAAAAGTTTTCGCAGGAAAGGAACCCAACATGGATAAACCTTGTGGTGTTGTCGCTAGAATGACAGTGCCTCTTTAATTTGTTAAAATTTCAGTTGGTAATGGTTTAGAACTGCGCCTGTTGATGCCACAAAGTAATTGGCAAGAAAGCTGCTGGTAACTAATAAAGGTCTTTTGAATTTCTTGACCAACACTCTTGTTGTTCCTGACTAGGGGTAGAGGGTAATGCCTGTAAATACATCCGTTATTGCAGCTGTTTAGACACATGTTTGAGCCTGCTGCTGACGCAGTGTCCAGTGATGGATTTTGCAGCCCAATAGCTGCAGTGGGGTTACTCCAGCAACCAATGGTATATCTTTAGCGAGACAGCAGGGTGGCAGAATTTGCTCTTCTCCCGCCCCCCCTGTCACTGGTATAAAAAGCCATGTGAGATCATTTTCTGTCCTTTTTCTCCGGTCTTAAACAGGAATACTCGAACTCTCAGGTTGGTGAAATCTATTTCTTTGAAATAGAGCTTGATTTTGAAGGAGTCATTTAGTCAAGAGGTAAAATGGATGAGTAGCTTGCATAGGATTTAATGCCTAGTCATTCATGTACTAAAATGACAATCCTTAAGTGGCATTCTCTGAGTGATTATTCTAACTGGTTGAAATGAATCGACTAAAATAACTCAAAGGCATTCTAGCAGACCTGAAGCAACGGGTCTAATGGCAGCTGTTTTGATATAAATGCTGCATTTCAGACATTCGGCTCTGCATTGACTTGGAAATAAAGTTAATCATAGCGAGCTTCGCCATAGCGAGTTAACCTAGACCTAGTCTGTATCACTAGACAGTGATTGCATGCACGCGCATTTACCCGGCTTCACGGTCAAAGAGCGCGTGTCATTAGACAACATGGCGGTCTTACTTCCAGACCGACTTAACATGGAGGCCCGAGGACAGGCAGCATGTGAGTGAATGCATGAGTCAGTGGGTATGTTAATAGACGCAGTGTCGACAATGGTTCAAAGTGCCACCCATCTCCACTTTTTCCTCCTGCGTCATCCTCCTTTCCCCCAAAGTCCGAATTATACTCAAGTTTTATATTTTTCTATCAGTAAATCATCATGGGAAAGGAAAAGATACACATCAACATTGTGGTCATTGGCCATGTCGATTCCGGGAAATCCACCACCACCGGTCATCTGATTTACAAATGCGGGGGCATCGACAAGAGAACCATCGAGAAGTTCGAAAAGGAAGCCGCTGAGGTACATGGATAAGAATTCATGGTTATCATATCGGAACAGTATAATCCATGAATAAGCACGAACATGTCGCAGTTTGTAACGGGCGTGGTTACCTGGTATCTTTGCCAAGAGCGTCATCTACTGTCCAAATGGGTCAATGGCAATAGTGCATCAAATTGTTTTAGTTAAAATGTTTTGTAAGTTAGTGTTTGGCAGTGTTTTCATGAGAAACAATATACCTAAATGAGTTAAGGAATTGATAAAAAATTTGCATAATACTCTCTTAATGCTTCCGTGAAAAACGTATGTAAAAACTTGCTATTCCCCAGGAAGGTTGCTCATATTGTCAAGGATATTATTTTGTATAATAAAAAAAGAAGTGAACAAGCCAATCCTAAACAAAAAAACTTCTGCTAAATATTTGCATTTAATTACTTGTGTGTGTAGATGGGCAAGGGCTCCTTCAAGTATGCCTGGGTGCTGGACAAGCTGAAGGCAGAGAGGGAGCGTGGTATCACCATTGATATCTCTCTATGGAAGTTTGAAACCAGCAAGTACTATGTCACCATCATCGATGCTCCTGGACACAGGGACTTCATCAAGAACATGATCACTGGTACCTCACAGGTAAAGATGCTTCCAGAAACATGTGGTTTCTTCTGTTATTCCCCTAGTTGAGAACAGCTTCTGTAATCTGCGTTAACCTTCCCTGAGGTGCACAGTTAAACCCTTTCATTTATTTAGCAAATGCTTTTATCCAGACAACATGCAGAAAATGCGCATTGTGAGTTAGATAATCAAGGACAAGAATTGTAGTTCTTGAAAAATGAAAATCAATTATTTAGGGCATTTCTGCTTTAATGCGACAAAGAAAATGAAAAGAGACAGGAAATGTAAGGAAGAGAGAGGAAAGGACATGTAGGTAGACCTTAGTCTACATGGTACACACACCTGACCAGTGAGTCAGCAGTGCACATCAGAAGAGGTGCATACTTGCTAGAAGGATTAGGGCAATTAGTGCCAAGGAAAGGCCTTTGTTTTAACCAGCTGAGTAAGCATGACTATTTCAACCCCTTGTAGGCTGACTGCGCTGTGCTCATTGTTGCTGGTGGTGTGGGTGAGTTTGAGGCTGGTATCTCCAAGAACGGCCAGACTCGTGAGCACGCCCTCCTGGCCTACACCCTGGGTGTGAAGCAGCTCATCGTTGGCATTAACAAAATGGACTCCACCGAGCCCCCCTACAGCCAGAAGCGTTACGATGAGATCACCAAGGAAGTGAGCGCCTACATCAAAAAGATCGGCTACAACCCCGCCACTGTTGCCTTTGTGCCCATCTCTGGTTGGCACGGAGACAACATGCTGGAGCCCTCTAGCAACGTAAGTAACCTCAATCACCCCCATACAGTGTGAAGCTAGCCAGACGAATCCTTTTGATACATAGGATGAGAATGTGAAATTATTGTGGCCAATAATTTGCGACCCTCCCCTCCCTATTCACAGATGACCTGGTTCAAGGGGTGGAAGGTTGAGCGCAAAGAGGGAGGTGCCAGCGGAGTTACTCTACTGGAAGCCCTCGACTCCATCCTGCCCCCATCCCGCCCTACCGACAAGCCCCTCCGTCTCCCCCTGCAGGACGTCTACAAAATTGGCGGTAAGAACCGAAGACAGTCAAGCATTGTAACCATTCACAATCCTGGAGCATATCTGCACATTATCATTGGGGTTATATCCCTCCTGCATAATGGTTCTCAAAATTCTCCCCTCCCTACTTTTCACTAGGTATTGGAACAGTGCCTGTGGGCCGTGTGGAGACTGGTACCCTGAAGGCCGGTATGATCGTCACCTTCGCCCCCGCCAACGTGACCACTGAGGTCAAGTCTGTGGAGATGCACCACGAGACCCTGACCGAGGCTCTGCCAGGCGACAATGTTGGCTTCAACGTCAAGAACGTGTCCGTCAAAGACATTCGTCGTGGTAACGTGGCTGGAGACAGCAAGAACGACCCTCCCATGGAGGCCGGAACCTTCACTGCTCAGGTATGGTCTTTGTCTTGTCTTACTGATGCAACAGATGTTAGACAGTACCTGCTACATGCATTTCACTCTGAAGGGATTACTTCAACAGTTACTATCCTTTATAATGTACAAGTGAAGCAACATATACATATACAACATAAACTATAATAATAATAATAAATCTTAATTTCTTAGGATATTAGGTTAGCTAATATCTGCGTGTTCGCATTATGTTATTATGATCAATTAGACATTTCTGGTCAATTCTCACACACCCCTTTTTCTGTCTTTCTCCTTCCAGGTCATCATCCTGAACCACCCTGGACAGATCTCCCAGGGCTATGCCCCAGTTCTGGATTGCCACACAGCTCACATCGCCTGCAAGTTCAGTGAGCTCAAGGAGAAGATCGACCGTCGTTCCGGCAAGAAGCTTGAAGACAACCCCAAGGCCCTCAAGTCTGGAGACGCCGCTATTGTTGTCATGGTGCCGGGGAAGCCTATGTGTGTGGAGAGCTTCTCCGCTTACCCTCCCCTCGGTAAGAATCCAATGTCCCAACAAACACCGGTCCTCATCAGTCCTGTCCAATGTCAATACTGAAGGGTCCTTATAGTGAAACTATGGGATTTCCTTTCACAAAACTGTCAGGGTAGATATGGCACCAGCACCACATACTGTATAGAAACGCTACACAAGCTCTCAGCACACCTACACTGCCAGTGACCATCACTCTCACACACCATTCCTCCTCTACCCTCACAGGTCGCTTTGCCGTGCGTGACATGAGGCAGACCGTTGCCGTCGGCGTCATCAAGGCTGTTGAGAAGAAAACCGCCTCCGGTGGCAAGGTCACCAAGTCTGCACAGAAGGCCCAGAAGGGCAAATGAATCCTTGCTCCAGACGTCCAGCCGGGCGCAGGGTCCGTGCGGGCATTACCCCCACATCTTGCAGTGTCTCACAACCAGAGCTCTATACTTAAGGACTGGCTAATGCTGATAAAAACTCATCGCAAAAGTTTTCGCAGGAAAGGAAGGATAATGTTCCAACAAACAGCTTTAGGTAACATGATCATGGTGATGATGACACCACAAATAAAAACTTGACCATTGATTGCCAATGACGCGATTGTGTTTTGTAAATTGATAACTAGTGTGTCATACTGTGAAGGTACTCAAGTATGTGGTGTATTTGTTTGACATTTTTGCCATCCTTTCAACATAATTACAAAATGTATGTTGAGCCTGTCGTGGGAGTGCTTGTCAGATGCTGTGAAGCCTATCCTGACTCAGTATGGTGTACTTCACATAGGTGATACCTGTGGTACATTCATTTTAGGTTCTGTATTGTATCGTAGTTATTACTCAACCATAGATGAGATAAGGACAGTATAAATACCCTTCGAAAACCATATACCAAAGTTTACCTGTAGGTTACAGCCTGACCAGAACATAATTATATTGGAGTGGATTTAGCAGGATAATCCAATGGGTATAGTGCTTGAGTTTTGCTTACAGTAACATCCCTTCAATCATCTTGAAACAAGAAAACTACCAAGCCTGGAACAGAAGGCTGTCACTCCAGCTAGCTCAGAAACAGCTTCTTTCCGTCAGCTGTTAACCAGCTGAATCTTAGACACGAACCTTGACCCCAGCCTTCAACACCACCTCCCAGGTGTGACTTCAGAGAAAACCATCAGATTATTTCCCGGCATAGTACCTACATTTATAACACCACGCTGTTTTGCACATTAACCATTTAAGATGTTCATCTGTTTAATGCCCCATATCTAATTACACTGCAGTAGTTCACAAGGTTATTTTGGACAATATAAATTGTTGACCTGACAGGCAACAACCACGTAAGCAAACAGAAATACCAGTAGACACAAAAATGGTTTGGGGGGGGGGGAGTTACAGGGCAAGAATAGAAACATAGCGATAAACACCAGAAGTAGATCCAGAGCCAGTACAATGGAGAATAAATCCTAGAAAGCTACAATTAAGCACTAAATATCATAGCATAGATGGATATGTGCATCACATGGCCTTATGTTGCTTTTTGATAAGTTTGATGGCCTGTGTGAAAAAACACCCAGTGGGTCCTGCAGGCCGTGCCTGTATGCTCTAGTCATGTTTACTAGATTAGAGTGAGAACAATCTATAGACTAGGTGACAGGTCTCAGTCCCCTCTTTCATTTCCTGGACAAGGAGCGTTCAACACATGCCATACAAACAGCGCACAAACATCGGAGAGGTTGGAGAGTTTGGGAAGGATATTATGAAAACGATCAGTTGAAGAGTATTGGTCCAGGGTGTACCCTGCCTGTGGCCCGAAAGCTACTGGGTTAGGCTCCAGTCACCCGTGACCCCTAAATGGGAACAAGCGGCAGTGCAATCCCTCCCAGGGATTAGTAGTAGATAATGGATGGATGGATGGATGATGGCGAATCTTCAGTCTCCCTCTCTGCTCAACTGTACTGAGCTTGACCAATACCAAGGCCTGTTTTATCAAGTGGCCCTGTCTAGGCCCACGTGCAGCAACATACGACCATTTCTATTAGAGAATAGCCCAGATGGGCTCAGTATATCAGCCAGCAAGATCCGCAGTGAAAAGCATAGGTTGGTTTGTAAGTTCATCTGCACCTATAAAGGTGTGGCGTGTCATTTATTTGGACTAAAACATTAAGCATGAGGGCAAATTTGAAGTGATTGGAGAATTATCGCATGATATCAGACTATTACATATGTCAAGATCACACATGATTCATGTCATAGCTACTACCTCTGTCACTTCTAAGATGTGTGTTCTTAACTTCTAAAACTTCTGTTGGCTCTTTGACATGACATCCATTCTAATTCCAAACTTGAAATTCTAAATGTCCATTGCCTCTCACCCTTGCAGTAAGACCTCCTTCAGGCTCCTAAAATGTCTGATTGAGGCACTGAAAAGGCGCTTCCCTAAGGAGCTGGATTCCTTGTGCTTCTATCATGGGAAGACCACCTTCTTCCACATCCTCTACCACCGGGGACAGGATACCTAGTGGCTTAGTCAGCAGCTGCCCAGCTGCTTCATGCACCTCTCTGGGGCATTCAAAGACCACGCCCAAAGTGGGATACTGCCTCACTTCTTTATCCCAGTCTGCAACCTTTTCTCCCCACCAGCCTTTCCCCGCAAAGCCATGGCCTTCCTTACCAGTGCGCTGGAGGAGCAGTGGAGGTTGAACCTGCCCTTGTTCATGCTCCTGCCACACCCCTGGCCCTCCACGTGAGCCCTGGCAGCCCTGACCTCATCCCCTTCCAGACCCAACTTACACTCAAGGTGGGACTTCTCAAGTCCTCTCTTTTGGAGGTCACAGTGATAATAATTTGGGCTGTGATCTTGGGGTGTTGTGGCTTCCTTTTGGTGTATAACCCCTGCCAGTGAGGAAAGTATCTCTGGTGCTACTGCAGCTGTTTGATCAATCCTTTTATTGTAACAAAAATGTGAAAACTTAAAAGCAAAACTGTGATTCCAAAACAGTGTAGAGCAGTCTAGTGTATGTCAAAAAACTGTCTATTTTCGGCCCAAGACCTGCAGTATCAACATACTTGTGCAGTACATAATTTTTCAGAATTCAATAATAATAATAGTTTTTTACCGTTAAAGTCTGTGAGTCTGAGTCTGAGTCTGAGTCATGAAGTATGTGTAAGAATGTTTATTTGTGTGGCTTCTGCACCACATAACGTCAATAAATATGCATTAAAAAAGAAAAAAGTACAGCCTACGTGATTATTACACATCTTTGCTTAAGGATGTATTTCTGATTAGTCAAATACGGCATTACACGTTCTACTTTGAAGGTCAAATTAATTAAAGCTGGATGTATTTTGTGAGAAAGCGGAACGTTGTGTAATTTCAACGAGTTTTGGTAGAGCACGCTTTCTTGAACACGCAGGTATAAATAGTTTGAGCCGGAAATGTGACGTCCTCTTCTAGTGATCAAACATGGCGGTGAGTATAGTATGAACACTTATAATGGCGAAATGTAGCAACTTGACGTTTAAATCCACAATCATCAGAGCTGTAGTACGTTTAAACACATAGTGGGACACATAAATATCAGTATATGCATGTGACGTACGTGGATAATACTCTATTTTGTTGAAATAATACGCTGTCTTAACATTACGGAATAACCAAAGAGAATGTCGTTTGTTAGCTACGATTAACCCCGAGCTATGCCTAGACAACCTAATAAGTAAATGCTTGTTAGAGGTACAAATGATCCATTCGGCACCTGATGGTTATGAAGTTGGCTGAAACCTATCTTTACTTAAACATCGTTTTGTCTTGATTTGGCTAAAATACGAAAGACATGAGGTTAACGTTTAGCATCCGCCGGGATATGCACAGGCATGTCCAAGCAGCAGACGAGGAAACTTGCGTGCAATATAGTTTGAAACTGCTACGCGGTTCTTAAATTATAAAGATTGTTCAAATGTAGCTTTGGTATAGGATTCTCTGAACGTCGACATGATAAAACCTATATCTTTATTCTGAGTAGATTCGTTGACCAGGTTCATCTTAGAACCCAAAAGGTTGCCTTTTCAGAGGGCGCCAGACTGGCTGTTATTTACACAGTTAAAGCTGTAATGCAGGTTAATAACATTTACCTTCATTAGCTGTAATGTAATGTAAGAAATGGTAAATGTTTTTATGGTTTTATGTTATTACTATGCCTCATTGAAGAATGCTTAATGTTTCCTTAAATTTATGGCAGTCTCCCTAAATGTTCGCCTCTGTCAACAGGAACAGGGTGAGAAAAAGGAGAACCCCATGAAAGAGCTGCGTATCCGCAAGCTCTGCCTGAACATCTGCGTTGGTGAGAGTGGGGACAGGCTGACCCGTGCTGCCAAGGTTCTTGAGCAGCTCACAGGCCAGACACCTGTGTTCTCCAAGGGTAAGCGTCTCATCTTGACCTTTTGTGACCCCTTTGTCCATCTTGTCAGTTGCACAAGAACGATTTGGAGGAATATCTGAAAAAGCTTGGCCTGATCAACTATACACACCTCAATAGTGCAAATAGTTGTGGCATGTAGTCAACGGTCCTGCTTTTGTCAAAACTGATGCATTGCTTCTCGACTTTTAGCTTGATTGGTTGAGGATCATTTTTTCTTTACCGTGAATAGCTGACTTTTCAACTGGTGTTCTTAACGGCTTTGATGTTGAACTCAAGTAAATATCATGTAGTCAGTTCCTCCTTATCTTTCCCCACAGCCCGCTACACTGTGCGATCCTTCGGCATCCGCAGAAATGAAAAGATTGCTGTCCACTGTACTGTCCGTGGAGCCAAGGCAGAGGAAATCCTGGAGAAGGGACTCAAGGTGTGGATCTGTAGCACAATGTTCCTGCTGCTGGGAAATGACATTTAAAATCTGTTTTGGTGTGACTCATTTCCCTTTGACCTGCCATGGAATACGTACATTTAAACCTTTTTTTGTGGTTGATTTATAGTCTGTAGAATATCATCTTACATTGCTCTCTGTGTGGATTGGCCACAATGGATGTAGTTAATGCTCTAATGTGATTTTGAAACACACTTTGTGCTCTTCCTACAGGTGCGTGAGTATGAGTTGAGGAAGAACAACTTCTCAGACACTGGGAACTTCGGTTTTGGTATCCAGGAACACATCGATCTGGGCATCAAATATGACCCCAGCATTGGAATCTATGGACTGGACTTCTACGTGGTGAGTGGAAGGGACTTTCATCACCTGTGTCTTAAACAACTGTCTGCTCATGTACTCTATTATGCAGGCAGTGTTAGTAATTCAAGAGTTTGGATCCAGTCTATCTGACTACAGATTGTGAAAATATTTGGCCCTTGTGCATCACTGCCATAATGTGACCCTCTCCCTCCTACCCCTGTCAGGTCCTGGGCAGACCCGGCTTCAGCATTGCTGACAAGAAGCAGAAGACTGGCCGTATCGGGTACAAGCACCGCATCCGCAAAGAGGAGTCCATGCGCTGGTTCCAGCAGAAGGTGAGGTGTTATATTCCAGTCTATCCTGAGGAAGACAGAGTAAAGATGATTTGGCACCTGGTTTTAAGAGTCAATAATGTTCTTTCTAATGTGGGTTGGACAGCATCTTCTTTTGCTCTTGATCTCTCGATTTAAAACCTATAATTTTATCTAGTCTGAATATGGAAATAAATGACTGCATTCTCCTGTCATTTTCATTGCATCAGTCCCCATTCATGTTTAGTGGACCCCAGTCATCAGGACTGTACAGAGCATATTGCTGATGTCTTCTTTTCTCTACAGTATGATGGCATCATTCTCCCTGGGAAGTAACGGACCGCCAGCAAGACCTTGTTTATAATAAACTAATAAAATGGGAAAAATGCCACCTTGTTTTTCTGTGTTCTTTGAATGAAGTTGAGTAGTTTGTGCTTTGACCACCAGAGGACAGATATGCTCTGACTGTACTGTGAAAAGGCTTCTGCAGTTGATGAGGTATTGTGTATTTTTGGAGTACTCAAGTTGCACTTCATTGCAGCAGTTATAGCAACACTACTGTTGTTATTTGAAGTTCAAAAAGCCAAGAACTTGGTGTGCGTAGTCTTCTGCATTTAACTTCTGACCTCCACCAGTGGTAAAACCTGTCACTGCAAATTCAATGGTTTGGTGTTGCATTGTGACTGTCCATCTTCATGTGTTTGAGGAAAAATACAGGAGTGAAGTGGACTGAAACCAAGATTGTATCAAATTTGATTCTTTATTGAATGAAACCTTAGATAAACCATGCCACTGGCACCTCTAGAGACCCATCAAAATAAGGCACAACGTTGTCAGTGAGGCAGCAATACAGTGATTTTTCTTAACGGCTCAATTAGCATCTAATTATTCAAATCAAGTCCTCATTGATTCTACATAGTTAGGTGATGTCCTCACTTTATTCTGCTACGGTATCTGAAGAGATGTCTGGGAATAACACTGCTTCACATGCCTTGGAGAATAGTATGACTCAGCGTTTTAAAACAGGATACCTGAAAGATGTGCCTCAGTCCTGTCTGCGTCAGCAATGTCAGATGATTGGGAGTTCCTTACCATTACAAACATCAGTTATTTTCAGTCTGGTATGTTGCTGCTTACCATTTCATGCTTTGAATGTGTGGGGCTGTGACATGCCTGGGGACCTACAGCTAGGACCAGAGACCTGTCGGTGACCCACAGCCAAGGCCAGAGACCTGGTGGGGACCCACAGCCAAGGCCAGAGACCTGGTGGGGACCCACAGCCAGGGCCAGAGACCTGGTGGGGACCAGCAGGCAACAGGCTACCTGCTGCTAGGCTGGTTCTGACTGCAGTAGGTATGTGTGGCTGCATGACACCACATCCTCCCTAGACTGGTACAGGTGGCCTTCTACACGTTTCCTACCACACTTCTGTAGTTACTATTGCATCTTTTTCATACTTTCAATGACACATACTTCATGATTTTGTTATGAAACAAAACAACAAATAAATATTGTATTATTTTACATATGACATTCATATTAGAATATATAATTGTACCACTTTATGACAGAAGTTGCGGCTTGGATTAATCTTATTGCAGTAATGGCTGAAAGATTTAATGGCTCAATTTTGTGTATCTACACCCATACTGTAGGTCCTCTAAACACTCGCGCTCACACATACCTAGATACACACGCAAACTCTTACGCACACGCACACATTGATACGCAATCATTTCCTCACAGTTCTAACATACGTCACCTCAGTAGCTGCAATAAGTACTGACTACAAAGCCAACTGCAAATGGATTTACTTTCAATTTAATATGAACCACTTACTGCCCTTTCCTGTAATATCATTACACCAATTCGAGTTAAGCAAGACATTCTCCTCTTCATCTTTCATCTTCCTCTTCCACCTTGGTCACCCTTCTTTCTTCCACACATAACTCCAGCCTCCTCTCATCCTCACTTCCATTCTTTTTCTCCATCTCTCCCTCCTTATATGGTGGTGGGCTGTGGGACCGCAATGCTCTCCCGCACCAGCCCATCCTCATGAGCCGGCATGTTGCGGTGCTGCTGCCTACGTGATGTATGGCGAGGTGGGAGGGTCAGCGTGCAGCAGGACACGCCTACTGTCGGCTCGGGCAGGTCTTCTGCCATTGACCAGCTGTCTGTGGCGGGGTTGTACTTCTGGACCGCAGCCTTGTAGCGCTTCTCGGCCTCGTTCCATCCCCCCAGAAGGTACAGCTGCTCCCCGAGGGGCGACAGACCTGCTGTGCTCACCCCCAGGGGCAGGGGGGCAGCGTGGCTCCACAACCCGCTCTCCGGGGAGAACACCTCCACGGACAGGACGTCCACACGCTCGCCGCTGGGCCCCAGCTGGCTGCCGCCCACCACGTACACCTTCCCCTCCAGGATGGAGGAGCAGTGCCAGCCGCGTGGGGTTTCCAGAGCCGCTGCCTCGCTCCAGGTGTCGGTCTTAATGTTGTAGCAGGCCACGGAGCGAGAGTAGGCACAGTTGATGTAGCCTCCCGTCACCAGGATGTCGCCCGAGGGCAAGGCGGAGCTGGCGTGGCAGCAGCGTGGTACCTCCATGGGTGCACGGAGCTGCCAGGCATTGGCAGATGGCAGGTAGCTTTCCGTGGTGGCCAGCAGGCCCTCCACGTTGCGGCCACCGATGGCGTACAGGCGTCCGCCTGTGGCCACGAGGCTGAAGTGAGTGCGGCGCTGACGCATGCTGGCCAGGTGCAGCCAGGTGTTGAAGCGCGGGTCATACCTAGAGAGCAGAGGCACAGTATTATCTTCTGTTGTCATATTCTGTGGTCAGCTGTCCCTTTAAGACTCAGAAGATCTCATGACTGCATTGGCTTCGTGTACTCACCTGCTCAGGGTGCTGACAGCGTGCTTGGCCTGGTTGCGAGCATCGTTCTGGTCCTCTCCTCCGGCTACGTACAGGAAGCCGTCCATCACAGCCACACATTGGTTGAAGCTCTTTGCAGGGAGCTGGGACAGGTGGCGCCAAGTGGCCACGCCCTCACGGGGGTCTCTCCATTGTACCTGCAGGGTGGAGCATGGTTAAGACCACATGGACCCAAAACATTTTCCCAATTCTAACACAGAGTCCATTGTACACTTAAAGGGCTCACCTCTCGACTGAGGGCGCGTTCTGTGATGGCGGGGCGCCCCCCGATAGTCAGCAGGGTAGTCTGGGCACCACGGACCTGCGTGCGGCGGGACTGCAGCGTGTTCTGCTGGTAGGGCAACAGGTGGTAGTTCATGGCGTCCACAAGCAGGCGGTGACACTGAGAGTCCATCATCATCCTTGCCACAGGCTGCACCTGGCTAACCAGCTCGCTGGCCGGGATCGTCTCGAAGCGCACGTGGGAAAGGATCTCCGCGGCGTGCATCTGGCGCTGAGGGTCAAAGTCCAGCCACTTCATGGCCAACTGTGGCAAGAGTTGAAAAGAAATGCAGCTATAGTTAGACGGGCTGAAGTCACATCTGATGTGAATTATAAATACTTTACGTTCCTCCTACTTCACCTCATAAATGAATCTAAACTTGTGTATTTATAGCTGTGTGATACTGTATTCAAGGATGGGGGAGTCTCTTCAGATTGGGAAAGGGTGAGTGATGGTACTGAGTAAATCTATGTCTGTCACTGGCCTAACAGATGGCCTGAAGCCTGTTTTTAGGTTTGACTGAAAATAGCCAGTGGTTTATTTTAACAGGTCCAGCTGGTCCCAGATGAGCTTCTATGGGCAGTAGGATACAGCAGCAAAGGGGATCATAAGAGATACTCAAATACAACCAAGGAATGTGGCTCTGTTGTCTAGCAACATTAAACAGGTGTAAGATGATCTGATATTAACTGTGGATGTTTGTGCTTGGTCAACAATTTATTGACAGTTAACCAGTATCTAGCTGCTATGATTTGCTGAGTTGACCTGGAAAGCTGTGATCTCGGAGGGCAGGATGAGGCTGTCATGCTGCAGAAAGGCAGAGAGCTGCTCCAGAGTCAGCTGGTGGAAGAGCGGGGTCTCTGAGAACTGGACGAAGTTCTCTAGGATGAAGCGGCGGGAGGCATCTCGGACAGGCAGCAGGCCATAAGCAGCGGCCATGTTCCAGATGTAGATGCAGGTCTGCACATTGAGCTCAGCCAGCAGGAAGTCCATACACATCTTGAGCAGCTGAGGGATCTGCAGTGTGGCGGCGGCGGAGACAGTGCAGCCGATGGTGTACAGGGACATGTGGACACGGCCCAAGTAGGCAAAGGTGATCACGTTGGCCAGACCTGAGGATGGAGGATGGAACTCACAGGTAAAGCACACAAGGACGGATGTGTAGAATATGCCACAGTGGAGGGATGGAGGGATGGATGGACCAAGAAGATGGTCCTCTACTCTCAACTCAGTGACACTGATCATCTCACCCCCAAATATGGTGTTACCTAGGGTACAGTATGTGTCTATAAATAACCCTGAGTAACAACACTTTATTCCAAAGTGATGAGCACAAGGCCTGCCTAAAAATGGCTGACACCCGGAGGGTTCATTGTAGGTCAAGACCTACCAAGCGGAGAGAGAGAAGGGAGTTCCAGACGCTTCATGCCAGGGTCCTTAGCCAGGATCTCTCTGAAGTACTGGCTGATGGAGGAGATGACCAGCTTGTGGACGTCAAAGGCCTTGGTCTTGCAGGCCAGCTCCAGGTCAGTCAGGAATTTCTCCTGCCTCATCTTACTCAGCTCCTCCAGGAGTGCGTTCCCATGCAGGGGACGAGTCAGCTCACTGCCCAGGCCCAAGCCCTTCTCCCCAGGCTTGAGGATGGGTGGAGGCAGGGGGATGTGCTTGAGGTTGATCTGGGCGATGTCTAAAGCGGCCACCTGTTCAATCTTCTTCACGCCTTCCACAATCACCACCTCGGCACTGCTCACCTCCATCTGGGCAGTCTCCAGGGTCATCTTCTTCTGACGCACTGCCTTCTTCTTAGGGGCCATGATGTTGAGGTTTACCCTAACTAGTTACCTTAAACCTCTTCAAAATCAACAGGTTTCTCTTAACCTAACTTAATCTTGGACAAACACACTGATTTACAGGCTGACTAACTCAAATCAGGCCAACTTCCCACACTGACAGTCACTCCAAACCACTAAAAGGACAACAGGCAGACTAGCTTTCTAATCTGCTCTGGTAGAAGTTGGAGACCAACAGTGATGTTGGTGTTTGTCAGTTAGTTTCAATACAGCAACATTCAGCACCTGAAAAAGAGAAATACACACATTAGTATTAGTCTGCTCATTTTTGAAGAGTAGTCTGGTTTCTTAGAACAAATTTCATGAACTCAAATCAGCGCTAGTGAACTAAATCAAAGAGGTCCAATTTATGTTTTTTTCAGTAATCAACACTCTTTTCTTTCTTTCTCACTCGTTTTCTCACACAGAGCCTGAAAAAGACGGTGGTCATGAGTATGATTTACATGTAAGTATGTCTGATGATAGGAGGGAGTTCCACTTTCACAAATGGAGTGTCAGGGTCAGATTTAGTCATACATGCATGCACTTGTACTTACACACTCTCACTCACTCACTCACTCACTCACTCACTCACTCACCCACATGCTTAAACACAGTGTACCACAAACACTTACAAACACTGTGCAACTAGTTAATTTATTGCTTCCTTTACATTGCAGTCTTCCGCCTCTGCCAAAAAAATTCCATGTTCACTAACTCATCAGACACACATGGAAACTTAAGTCACCTTCTAAAAATACATTATGGACACTGTTGAAGTACCATGCACTATGTTGCTCGAAGGCCCCCTGCACCCACCCTCCAGAGAATCTCAGAGACAATCGATTCTGCACTTCAATTTGATTTCTTTGTATCTATTGTTGCTAACAAACATTGTGTGTTTTTCTTGTGATTGATTATCTTCAGAATATCCAGCCTCTCATGATGTCTTGTCTCCTTTTCATAGCATTTATTGTAATTCTTCACAAAAGACATATAGGTGAACATAATGTATATGTTCTCTTGCCCTGTGTACTGTATGTGTCTATGAGTTCAAACTATGTTTCACTTTCGCTGAGGAAAATTAGTCTGGTAACAGTCTAGAACAATCTGGAAGCCAAAGTTGACTTAGCTGGCAGAGGTTTCTCCTACCACTCAGAACGTCTACTCTAAGAGTGAGTATCTCTCCTTAAGGCTGCCAAAACTGCAGATATCATCTTAGGTGTTTGGATGGTGTGTTTAGATCAGTCCAGGCCACTGTGCAGAGATGCTGGCGAGTAAATCACTCTGGGATCTTCTTTCAGTTTAGACAACTCTCTTAAGCTCACCTACAGTTTAGGACAGAGGGACATCTGGTTCCCTTGACACCACTTCCATGTTGTGTGTTATGCTGTTGTGTTTCTGGACAACATGTAATTTAGCAGTTTTTATTTGCTTATGTGTGTGGGGGATGAATTCATCTTGCACCTTCGCCAACAATATGCCAGAGGGATTATTAAGGGGAAATGTGGCATGTCAAGGTTATTTCATGTGACTGAATCAGGGAAACACATTGTCAGAAACACTGCCAACGATGGCCTATCTGCAGGCTCTTGGTGAGCGTAACATCGGTCCAGCCCTACTGGTGCCAGTAATAGCATGAAATACTGTTCTGAATTTCTAAAGACTAAGGATCTAGACAAAATAATGCAGTGTCTCTGCTGAAATGTGTTTACATTTCTGGCAGGGATGTTTAACTCATCATCTTTCGTTGTCTTCACATGGGTACTGAAGATCACTGTCCTCTGCCCTTCCATTAGCTTCCAGAGAACCAGTGTCAGTAGCGCTCAGCTCTGGCGGTTTGTGGTCGATGGTGTTTCTTTGTTGTGTGGGGTGTTGCGACATCCTACTAGGTGGCCAGCCGCAAAACCCCCTCTCTCACCCGACAGCCTTCTTCACTAGCCAACATCTAGTGTCAGCTCTCATCTCATGTGACAGCAACAACAGCTGCTGTCGCCTCTGTCCATGTGTGGAAAAGGCCCTGTCACAAGATTCTCAGTCCAATGGAAAGGGGCTATTTTAAACCCCAAGTTCAGGGACAAGGATAGGGAGACGGAAGAGAGAGAACTGTGGCGCATGTATGTAGAAATCATTGGCAGGATTTGCAGCGTGGTCAGTGGTTTATAAACTAAGGGTTGTGGCTTTTTTATACTAAAGAAATAATGACACAATTTGTGGAAAAACGAATTGAGAAAAACATTAAACGCGTGCAGGTTAAGAGCCTCAAAGATAGAAATCTGGAGGGAGCTTGGTGGAATAAACAGCTTTTGAAGCAAGTCAACGGAATCTAAAAGTGACAGATCGGGCTAGTTGGCGAGGTGATGGAAAAACAAACCTGCAGCCAGAGAGAACAACAGTCTTCCTGGGCTCCACCATCAGCTGCTGTTGTTTACCATTGTTGATTTAACTCCCTGTCATGGCGTTGGATAGCAGTCTACACACACGCACGCACGCACACACATACACACACATTCTTTATCCCCCTCCCCTCCCTAAATTCCTTTTCCTATCTCCTGAGAGTATAAATAGATCCATTGCAAAAGGGAGATGGCGTGTGTGTGTGTGGGGTTGGGGGTTCTGGTGGCTGGAGAGAAGATTACCTCCAGGGCACAGTCACTCCCACTACTATCATGAATACCAATGGCATCTACCAATCTGAATTTACACTTGTAGTGCTCATCAGTCCAGTTGATTTAACTGAAGACGTGTGTCTTTATGTGTTGGTGTGTTTGTTCTGCAGTAGAGGTGTACAATCCAAATGTGAAAGAACATTGACACGAGAATATGGTTTACATGGACAGAAATGCAATTTGGCTGCTGTTAGTAGTAAGTTCATGCATATTACATGTACTTCAAACATTAAACAAAGTAATAGAAACCTCTTAGGGAATCCTTTACACTGACGTGTTCATGTTTGCATTTTTATCTAGGCTTCCAAGAATGTATGAAGTTTAAAATGTTCCAGTGGCAAACTGTTCTGTATGTTCTTTTCGATCTTGACTAAATGTGTAAGTCCTTTTCTCACAAAACAAACAAGTTGACTAACAGGCATACAAGCAAAATAAGAAAAGCACAGGGCAAAGCCTTACCTCACTCTTCTCTAACTTCTGCTCTCGATCTTCTGTCTTCCCTGACTCTTTTGGATGTCTCTTGGCTCCCTTCTGTGTTGTTGATCTGGCTCTCGCAGGTTGCTTTCTCACTTCTCTTCCTCCTTTCTCTCTCCCTCTGTTCCCCTGTCCTCTGACTGTCAGTGTGTTCTGGTGGCTAGTGTCTGAGAAAGCCATGGGTCCCAACAAGGGCTATGAATGTGACACCCACCTCCTGCCCCTTGTCCCCCTGTCCTCACCAATCCATTGCTGATTTCCAACATCCATGTCTAGCCTCCACCTACAGCACCAAATACAGAAACCCCCTCCCTCGCCCACCAGAAATAGTCCATGTGAGGCCTGCCTGCTCTCCGAGCACCCCAGCCCTGCTAGAACTGCACTGAGCAGACAGGAGAGGTGCTATTTGCTCTGTTGCTGTGTTCCAATATCCTATGGTCAACTTTCTGTCATTAAGTGTTTGTCTACATATGTGATCTCACATTTCTATGTCTGAATTTCTTACTTGAAAACCAACTTTGGCAACAATGAAAGCATGATCATTCATATTCTCGAATATAAGAGTGTGATTTCATATGATTTGCATACTGTATCATAGTTGAACCAACAAATTGATGTTTTTTTCAATAAGACTTTTAATGTTGTTATGACTACAAAGACGACACATGTCTAAAATATACACCTAACCTTAACCCTAAATCTCATCATAAACATAATCCTTTGTCAGCTGTTCTGTGACGTAGTTCCGTCATTCTCCATGTCCATTGCAGGCTAAAGCAGAGGTGGACAAGAAAAGGGCAGACCTATTCCTGCATAGATGAAGCAGTTTCCGGGAACAGGGTACCAGTAATAAATATGGCGGAGGAGCTGCGGGAAGCGGTGGAGAGACTTCAGTCTCGGCTCTTGGAGAACCAGGACTCTCGCAAGGTAATATTCGAACGGCCCGGGATGGAACAACAAACAAATGTTTGGAACGGCTCGCGACTTCACTAGTTACAGGCCAAGTATGTCGCGTGGCAGGTGGTTTCGTAAATATAGCTACTGCTTTTTTAAGATAACGTCACAGAAATGTGGCTTATATACATTGCAAGATGAATGCTATAACACAAGTTTAAATTCCCGGCCATAGTCAGTGTTCACCTGCCAAGCCCCCCGAACAATCTCCTCGACATAATGGAAACATTATAGCCTCTCATTCCAAGTTGGCGACAGTGCAGCCTGCTCGCTAGCTAGCTAAGGTTGCAGAAATGACAACCACAGCGATTCTAAAAGCCCGACCGAGTGACATCAACAGCAGCTAGTTAGCCTAGGCCTCGGTTAATATTGTCGCACAGTCGACTGAACAGTAGGCCTATGTATCCGTACATTACATATGTTTATGTAATGAAATTGTGTTGATCACTCTCATGCTAACTAGGAAGCTACGTGCCTGGTGAAATTAGGGCATTTCACAATGTTGCATTGAACAAAGCAATCGCCGTTGTACACCAAGTAGTAGTACATCTCAGTTGATCAACAATAAACACGACCCCCTCTTCAGATTCGGGTTGCCCTAAAGCTCACCACGGAGGCCATGACAACGGACAATCTTGATGTAACGGATGTCATGTCAGTGCGCCTTCTAGATGTTAAGGCCCGTTTATTATGAACTGAGCACAAATGACATTCCGAGCACCATGCACCCCCTACTGAGATCTGGACTCTGGCTATGTGCACCGAACACCAAGTCTTTACATTATGCAGTTTGACCATAGTATACATCCAGGTTGGTTTGTGCTGAACCAGAACCAGTGTCTAGTCAGCTCTAAAACGAGACAAACAAGAAATCTTTAAATCTTCTAAAGAGGGGAGGAGGGAGAGAGGGGGGAGGGGTTTGAAAACATGATGAGAAATGATTCCTGCCCTACAATCGTAGTTGCTCATCATGTTCTGTTTCATTAACATGGTTGATTTTTGCAACCACCGTGTTGACAACACATGCTCCTCCCTTCTAGCTGATGAAGACCCTCCGCAGACTGGGGGACCTTCCCATGACCGTGGATATCCTGGTGGTAAGATTGGGATTCTAATGTTTTTTTTGGGAGCAATGTGTGCTGGATGTAATGTAGAAGAGACAATGGTCAATGAGTCCATGATTGCATTGTGATGCAGTCGCTTTTGAACTTGTCGTTCATTTTATGGTGAGCTTCGAGCATGTGAAACCAGCCGCTCTCGGTTAATGCACCGCTCAAGGTATTTTCATCTGTCACTATAGGAATTATGGTAATTGTGTTGTTAATTTGTGTATTGTGCTAGGTGTGCTGCAACTAACGAACTAGATTCAGGCAATTTATTAAAACATTTTGGAAAACCTAAAACATTGCTACATATCTGCACTTGTGTAGACAGACATGTAAACATAGACTTGCAAATGAATCCTTCTTTATGTGTTATATATGTATCTTTTTTGGTTTATAAAGGAAACTGGAGTTGGAAAAACTGTGAATTCTCTGAGGAAACATGACCAGGCTGGTGATGTAGCAAAAACTCTGGTGGCCAAATGGAAGAAGCTGGTTCCACAGTCTACAGACAGGTAGGATTACCGCTTACTGTTCGATCAAGTAACCGAAGGACTGTCATTTGGAATTATGCACAAAATACCTAAATATTCTGTTGACCACACATGGATGGCATGATTAAGTAGTCTGTCTATCCTCAATGCTTGTCATCCTTTTCCGTACAGACCCAGTAACACCAAAGAAGCTCGGCCACTTGGCCATTCTCGCAGTGACATTGGAAGCGAGGGGAGCCGCAAGCGAGCTCGCGATCCGTCCCCAGAGCAGGCGCCTCATGAAGGAGAGATGGAGGAAGAGGAGGAAGAGGAGGAGAGAGGCTACAACACCAACTACTCCCCATCCCCACCCCGGCATCATTACAGCCCCCCTCAGCTCTCCCATGGGGGGGGCCAGAGAGGGGGGTACCAGTCCGAGGGCTACGAGAGCCCTACTGAAGAGGACCCTGAGCTTGAGCCCAGCCCTCCTCCCCGTAAAGAGACACGACACATGAAGCCTCACAAAGAAACAAGCAGGAACCACCATGCTGGCGGTTCCCATGGCGATCGGGACGAGGAGAGGCGACATCGTCATGTTCAGATGGGCGCAGGTGGAAGTGGAGGCGGCGGTGGCGGCAGTGAAGGCAGAAAGCGAAGCGCGGAGCGGGAGGCCCAACTCAGCGGCACTCACAAGGCCTCAAAGCACAGTCGCCACTCCACCCCACATGACAGCAGGAAGGAGAAGAAAGGAGGAAGTGATGGTGAGTTGGCTGGACTGCTGAGTCATTATGACCTCCCACCTCTGTGAGACACAAGCAAATGTGGAACTTTTTAAACAGTTTGCAGTGGTCATATTCTGTACATGTAACATACCACTATGTTACCGTTGCAGAACTCATGGTAAAGAATGGCTTGTGCCCCCATTTATTGTATCCCACAAAATGTCTGTGTAACCAGGGAGACAGCGAGAGCACAGAGACCCACTAGTGGCAGAGGAGGAGAGTGAGGAGCAGTTTGACGCCCCAACCATGTCATTTGAGTCCTTCCTCACATACGACGCCCCTACGCCTACAAAGAAGAAGAAGAGGCCCCCTAGTAGCAACCGGCCAGCGCACACCTCAGCTCTGACCCCAGTACCCGTGTCCTCCTCCTCTTCCTCCTCTTCCTCCTCCAAGCCCAGCAAGGCCAATGGCTCTCGCAGTAAGAGGCCTGAGCCCAGCCCATCTCCAATGGCATTAACCCCAGTACCAGAGAAACGACGAAAGGTAAGAACGTACTTATCTTAATCATTGCTGACAATCAGTTGTCCTCTTTGTTCATCAAATACTCAGGGATGCTCTGGGGTTAAGACTTGATTTAGTTTTTCTCCTTCTGGCTGCATTGTGAATGTCCAGGTGGTGGAAGTTGTGGCCGCCCTGCCGGATATCCCTCTGCCGGCCATCCAGCCTAACTACCGGCCCCTTCCTTCCATCGACCTCCTCACGCCTCTCTCACCACAGAGGCGCAAAGGTGGGCCTGCTCTCTGACACTCTCAGTTCAGTTTAAGTTAGTATGCAACCTTTGCAAGTTTGAGGATGGGGATGCCATTTTACCATATAGTACCAATAAGGTCCAAATCCTCCGCCTCTCCCATAGTTCCTGTGTCAAATGACGAGGAGGATGCTGGCTTCACCGGAAGACGTTTCAATTCTAAGATGGTGGTCTACTCTGGCTCCAAGACAGCTTATCTACCCAAGATGATGAGTCTCTATGACCAGTGCATAAGAGTGTTGCAAAACAACATAGACTGTAAGTATTTAGTGTTGACACATACACATACACGCACACACAGTTTATGACTGCATAATTACGTCCTCTGTTTCTTCAGCGATTGATGAGGTGGGAGGCGTGCCCTTTGAGATTCTGGAGCCAGTCCTGGAGCGTTGTACTCCTGAACAGCTGTACCGCATAGAGGAGTGCAATCAGGTAACACACAGTCATATACACACATACACACACACACACACACACACACACACACAGTGAGAGTATCAATGAATGGCTGACAATCGTCCCTTATTCACCTTGGCATGGATATTGAACAGAATGGTACATGAATATTGTTGAAAGCTTAATGAAGTGCAGCCGTAGCCCAAAATCATGTGTTTCTCTCTCTGTTGTCTCTTGCTCAGTGCTTCATGGCGGACTCTGATGAATTGTGGATGCGTCACTGTCAGCGGGACTTCAAACGAGCAGCGCCCCAGGAGTATGAGTCATGGCGGGAGATGTACCTGCGCCTCCACGATGAGCGTGAGGAACGGTTGCGGATGCTGACACAGAACATCAGCTCTGCCCATGCCAACAAACCCAAAGGTGGCATTTTAATCAGTGGTTTAATTTGAAACCGGAATGCATCCAATTTGAATAGAACATGTTTGTGATTTTACATTGTACAGCATAATTGGATGCAATTGTGTGTCTTGTGCACTTGGGCTGCTGGTTGCTATAATAAATGAATGAAAGTGACTGTTGTCATGGCCTTCCCCTTTAGGACGTCAGGTGAAGATGGCATTTGTAAACTCGGTCGCCAAACCGCCGCGCGATGTGCGGCGGCGCCAGGAGAAGTTTGGCACCACCAGTACCTCCACAGCCAGCTCCACCGCTGCAGCTGCTCCAATCAAGTGAGTCCTCGTGGGCATGACACCCATCATGCTCAACACTGTCTAACCTGCCATGTATTCTAAGCCCGTCTTCGTCTGTGTTTCAGGATCAGGCCTGCTGTATCGTATAGTTCTCACTCTGCTGATCCCCCGGGCTCCTCCCACTATAGCCCCCCCCAGGCCTCCCGCTCCTCAGGGGGCAGTGGAGGGGGTGCAAATGCACAGAAAGACAAGACACAAGTTAAAAGTGAGTATTGAGGAAGCTGTGTGTTGAGGTAGAGGAAACAAAAATGACAAAAAAGCTATTCATTTTAGATCCTTTGTCCTGTTCTGCTGTTAATTTTCTTGCCTTTCTTTCCCACAGAAATTGCCCCTATGATGGCCAAAACTATCAAAGCTTTCAAGAACAGATTCTCCCGCCGATAGGTTTAGAGACTGAATGTAATGTATGAAGTGAGTGAGAGGAGAGGAAGAGAGATTGTAGGAGCCAAGCTCTTTTTTTATTCAAGGAAATATGGGAGTTTATCAGACCCTTGTTTAATGCTATACAAATGCGATACTTGATGTTTTCCATCATTTTAGTTTTTATTTAACAAACACACACACACACACACACATACATACATACACACATTTACCTTTTGTCACACGGGCATACACAAACACACACTAGAAAAGCAAACATTGCAAAAGGCAAAAATAGTAATTTGTTACAAGTTCATATGTGCATCTGCAACAAACACTACAGTGGGACTCTTGCAGAGATATGTTTTTATGGTACGCATCACATACAAGGACATAAACAACGTAATATTTGTGCAGCTGTCCCTGACAGCTTTCAACAAACGTGTACATGTACAATCCTTAATAGGCTTATTTTACTCCAGGGCATCCGCAACATGTATTCCTGCTGTGTTCTGTGCTGAACGACATGTGCATCCCTACTTTTATCTGGTTCACTGTGATGACTGAGGAGAAGTGCAGGGAGAGGAAAACACAAAAAGGGAGAGAAGGGAGTGAGGAAGATATAATGATAGGACCCTGCAGCCTCACTCAATGATGTATTTATTTTCAACTTTGGGACCTGATTCCCCTGAACTTTCTGGACCCAAATGAAAGTGGATCAAAATAGTAATTTTAATAGATTTTAATAAATGTTATATGGACATTTTTAATAAAAATTGACTTTTTGCCCATGATGATCCCATACTGTGCCTCGTTTGTTTCCGTATGGTTTAGGTTCAATTTGTATCGATTGTATGGCAAACGTTATTAGAAATTACTCTGACAACTCCCCCAAGTAAAACTGAAAATGTATTTGTACTGTTTGAAATCGTCACGTCGATTAAAAAAAATAAATTTTGCAGCTATGACCTGGCCATTTTGGTCTGTTCCTCCCTGTTCTGTGATAGGCTCTGCTGGTTCAAGGTTAAACCAATTGCAGTGCACGTCGATGCCGTGCCTCCGATGGTCTTTTCTGATTGGTTCTTGTTCACATGACTTTCTCTTCCTGCTCTCCAAACATGTTTTGAAGAAGTTAAAATAGCTGTGCTCACTTAGCAGAGTCCTGGCAGGGGTCCTACTACCTACTTGTGGGATAGATAGCTTCCAATTAAACTCGCCTAGTCGTGTTTAGTGTCTGCGATGTCCGGCCACGGTCATAGTCACGGTGGTGGTGGGAATGGCTGCGGCTGTGAAGGGGAGCACGAGCCCGCGGAGAGGGGCCTAGAATACGCACTGTATCAACGCATCGACATCGAGAAACTGCAGTGTCTCAACGAGAGCAGAGATGGGGACGGGAAACTCGTCTTTAAACCTTGGGATCAGCGGACTAACCGTGAAAAGGTAGCAGTATCGTGTCTTCAACTGAATTCTGATGCAATTTGTTCATGCCAGCTCATATTTGTGGAACAGCAGCACAAAAACTGAAAACCGGTCTAAATGCCAAACCAGCCCGTAGTGTATTTGGAGACAAAATACTATTCATCACTTGACATACTGCTGAAGCTGTACACTACGTCGTCATAGAAATACTACTTGCACATCTCAATATTAATGTACAACAGTTGACCTGTTTGCTGACATGCAGCGTATGGAGCGGTGTAGTTGACAGCGTGGTGACGCCCTGACTTGGTTCTCTCACATCTCAGCAAGTGTCAGGTGTCCCAGTGTAGCATACGGAAAAGATATTAAACTGCATTGAAATCGACTGCTTCTTTCTTTAGTTTGTGGAGAGCGATGCTGACGAGGAACTCCTGTTTAACATCCCGTAAGGAACTGATCTCCTTGAAGCCGTATCATACAAACAGTATACTATCTTCTCATCATTCTAATTCACATAAACTGTCTCATTCACCAACCACCATTAATCAGACTTTTCTCAGGTTTACTGGCAGTGTGAAACTGAAAGGGATCATAATTGCTGGTGAAGATGATGAATCACACCCTGCAGAAATGAGACTGTGAGTGACCATAGCAGGATAATTTGTAGGACATAAAACCACCTAGTACTGTACTACGTGTAAGGGACTAAGGCAAACCTGTCTTATTCCCAAATGTGATTGATTGGGACAGAGTTACATTTGATTTCACACAGTGATGTAGGAATTGTTTTGTGGATTGTTGTTAATTGCTTTGGTCTTGTTGTGGATGTGGTTTTAAGTTACAAGAACATCCCCCAAATGTCCTTTGATGACACGGGCAGAGAGCCAGAGCAAGCGTTCCGTCTCAACAGAGACCCGCTTGCAGAGCTAGAATACCCCACCAAGTAAGTACGTTATCCATCACCTCGTAGGTGCTGTGAAGCTGACACCGACCTTCCGTCTGCCCTTCACTCACTGTGTAGGATGCTAGCGATTTCTCCTTGTAGTTCACTTGTCATATGTTTCAGGATTGCCCGTTTCTCCAACGTTGAACATCTGTCTATCCATATATCAAAGAACTTTGGTTCAGAGTCCACCAGGGTTTTCTACATAGGACTCCGAGGAGAGTACACAGAGGTGAGTGAAATGACATGATCGGTCTACAATTGTCCTGTCGGTTCACCTCTGACGGAACACTCAGCACGCTCTCTCATCCTTGCTCTCTTTCAGGTTCATAGACACGAAGTCACCATCTGCACCTATGAGGCCTCAGCGAATCCTGCTGACCACAAAGTTGAATCTCTCATCCCACAAACCAATTTCATATCCTGAACATTGGAAGGTTGAGAGATATGGAGTGAAGGAGGAGAGTTGTGAGACTCACACTGTTTGGCATGGGTTAAAGAAATGCTGTGCATGGTGCACAGGGAGGGTACACAGTCAGTTACTCAATGCCTGGTTTGGGTATGGCTACGGGTGTGTATGTTTGACACTGGATATCTGATGGTTTCTCCTCCGGATGTGCCTAGTTTGCTTCCTCTTTGTTTATATCAATAAAAAATAATGGGTTACAGACTTGAGTTATTGCTTGGTAAAGTATCACATCTTATACATGTTAGTGTTAAAGCTAACGAAGCAGGAACCTTTTTAAAGTGCATGTTCAATGTGCTGCTTACAGGCCTGAACTCTGTGCTGCCTAGTGGTGTGTCAAAATTGCCATAAAACAAGCTGACACATAAGTATAATATTTTCTAAATTGCTTGTGTTCTGTCTCTTTTCCTCCTCTCTCCTACCTTCTGTATTAACATTTGATGAAAGGGTTTGATTCTCCTCTGCAGCCCACTGCATCGAGTTTTGAAAGTGAGAGGTATGGGGTAGGAGGGGTAGGAAGCAGAAAAACTGAGAGCTTTTGAGATCAAAACTTGGAATTACTCCAAGGTCCCCTGCAATGCTGTTTTCTATCTGAATGCACAATTTAATATTTGGTCCACAGCAGCTTGGCTGAAATCAAGGTGTTTTGTTTGATTAGATTTTCTTTATATACTGAGCTGACTTGAGAACATCCAAGTCTGTCGTCGCCTATTTCCTTTACTGGGCTATCAATGATTTATTTTCATAACGCATGTACTGTCACACTGCAGTCTGCGACAGTTAGCCTAGTGGCAGTAGGTGAATGTGCAAGCATTCACAAGGCATTGTGAAG
>BROE01000011.1:6939832-7034005 GCA_036571765.1 Plecoglossus altivelis | reverse complement strand
CAATGAAAAGGATTGCAGTTGGAAATTCTTTAACTTACTCCATTCACAAGTGGTCTCGTCATTGCTGGACAGTAGGACGAGAAGCATTCAGCTATATACCCACTGTTCGCATATTCTCCCCTCTCTATTTTCCCCATTGAACTTGTCATTCCCCTGAATCGGCTCTTTTCTCTGTCTCCTCTACTTTCAGTCACCACTGTTTGGTTTGGTCATGCAGGTGGAATTTAAACTCTGTGTAAGCCTCAAGGTTTATACATTAACCCTACATCTTTCCATTTGGATAGATGGAAAGGAGAGGGGTGGAGCTGTCAACCGATCACCACCTGGTCGTGAGGTGGATCCGCTGGTGGAGGAGGAAGCTGGACAGACCCGGCAGGCCCAAGCGTATCTTGAGGTCTGTTGGGAACGTCTAGCGGAGCCCTCTGTCAGCACGGTCTTCAACTCATACCTCCTGGAGAGTTTCTCACAGATCCCGAAGGGAGGGGGGGGACTGGGGACATTGAGTCTGAGTGGACCATGTTCTCAGCCTCCGTTGTCGATGCGGCAGCCTGGAGCTGCGGTCGTAAGGTCTCTGGTGCCTGTTGCAGCGGCAATCCCTGAACCCTGTGGTGGACACTGGAAGTAAGGGATGCTGTCAAACTGAAGTAGGAGACCTATCGGGCCTGGTTGGCTTGTGGGACTCCTGAGACAGTTGACAGGTATCGGCAGGCCAAGCGTGCCGCGGCTTGGATTGTCGCGGAGGCAAAAACTCGGGTCTGGGAGGAATTCAGGGAGGCCTTGGAGAAGGACTACCGGACGTTCTCTAGGAAATTCTGGCAAACCGTTAGCTGACTCAGGGGGGATAAGTAGTTCTTCACCAACACCGTGCACGGTGCGGGTGGGGAGCTGCTGTCCTCAACTGGTGATGTTATTGCGCAGTGGAAGGAATACTTTGAGGATCTCCTCAATCCTGCCGTCACATCTTCCAAGGAGGAAGTAGAGGCTGGGGACCCGGAGGCGGACTCATTGATCACCCAGGCGAAAGTCACCAAAGTGGTCGGTGGGCTACTCTGAAAGCCCTGAGTAGATGAGATCCGTCCTAAGTATCTCAAGTCTCTGGATGTTTTGGGGCTGTCTTGGCTGACATGTCACTTCAACACTGCGTGGCGGCTTGGGACAGTACCTATGGACTGGCAGACCGGGGTGGTGGTACCCCTTTATAAGAAGGGGGACCGGAGAGTGTGTTCCAACTACAGGGGGATCACACTCCTCAGCCTCCCTGGTAAGGTCTACGCCAGGGTACTAGAGAGGAGAATCCGACCGATAGTCCACTCTTGGATTCAGGAGGAGCAGTGTGGTTTTCCGGGGCCCTTTACTCAGGGCCGTCCGGTCCCTGTATGACCGGAGCTGGAGCATTGTTCGCATTACTGGTAGTAAGTCAGACTTGTTCCCGGTGCATGTTGGACTCCGCCAGGGCTGCCCTTTGTCACGAGTTCTGTTCATTGTTTTTATGGACAGAATTTCTAGGCACAGCCAGGGGCTGGAGGGTGTCTGGTTCGAGGAGCACAGTATCTCATCTCTGCTATTCGCAGATGATGTTGTCCTGACGGCTTCATCAGACCGGGACCTACAGCATGCACTAGAGTGGTTTGCAGCCGAGTGTGAAGCGGCCGGGATGGGAATTAGCATCTCCAAATCCGAGGCCATGGTTCTCAACCGGAAAAAGGTGGCTTACTTCCTTCGGGTGGGTGGGAAGTCCTTGCTTAAAGTGGAGGAGTTCAAGTATCTCGGGGTCTTGTTCACGAGTGAGGGAAGGACGGAACATGAGATTGACAGGCGGATCGGTGCAGCGGCTACAGTGATGCAGTCTCTGTACCGGACATTTGTGCAGAAGAAGGAGCTGAGCCGGAAGGCAAAAATCTCGATTTACTGGTTAATCTACATTCCTACTCTCACCTACAGTCATGAACTTTGGGTAATGACCGAAAGGACGAGATCGCGGATACAAGCGGTCGAAATGAGTTTCCTCCGCAGGGTGGCCGGGCACTCCCTTAGAGATAGGGTGAGAAGCTCGGTCACACGGGAGGAGCTCGGGGTACAGCCGCTGCTCCTCCTCGTCTATAGGAGCCAGCTGAGATGGCTCAGGCATCTGTTTCGGATGCCTCCTGGACGCCTCCCTCGGGAGGTGTTCCGGCCATGTCCTAGCAGGAGGCAGCCCCGGGGGAGACCCAGGACACGCTGGAGGGACTATGTCACTCGGCTGGCCTGGGAACGCCTCGGCATCCCCCCGGAGGAGCTGGAGGAGGTGTGTGTGGAGAAGGTAGTCTAGGCCTCCCTGCTCAGACTGTTGCCCCCGCGACCTGGCCCCGGATAAGCGCAAGAAATGGATGGATGGATGGATCTTTCCATTTGTTTCTCTCTCCATCTCTGCCTCACCTTTTTGCCAAATCCATTGTAGCTGATAGTAAATTATACGCTACACAGATCACGGCACTAGTCTATGTTTGTGTGTGAGATCTGTGAAAAAATAAAAAAACATATAGATGTTTCTTATAGAGTATAAAGTTTCTATGTTGTTTCAATATAAAAAATCTATGTAAGAAATCAAGACTGTTGCTTTAACAGACCGCTGGTGTTTTCTGACTGTTAATATTGTAATTGCTGTTAGCGAGCCACATTTCGTTAATGAGTTCCTAGACATGCTGACTAAACAGATTTCTTTCTCTGCACTTATCACTTTCTGCTTCAGAGCAGCATCCATAAAGTGTGGCATGTTCACTTCTTTTGTCCTCTGCGGCCCCACTATAGATGTCCCGCAGCACATAAAGAAACAGGCCACTGTGAAGACTGAATAACAGTTGTGTTTGATCAACCACTGCATCTGTGTCATTGCTATGCATCTCTTTTGTATGTCCCTCCACAGCACCCCCTCCAGTGTATGTGTGGCAACAACATGTCGGTGCCGCTGCTTGCTGAGGCCGTGATAGTGTCAGGGACAGAGAAGGAGACCGCTGCGGTGAGATGGAGAGCCGAACTTCGCCGCGATTAGATAACGTCTATATGTTCCAGCATATGCTTTCATCCTAATTGATTTACAGTCAGGTGATACGTTAAGTGCATACAGTTACTAAGTGCATACATTTTCAGAGAGAATTGAGCCTCAACCCATCCATGAGTTGTGTAACCGCCATCCAGTGACTCCAATGACAGGTTTGGTAGCCTGTCTTTAGTGGCCACCTGCATGGAGCACTGAGTCAGAACAAGCCCCTGGAGGGCTGTGATACCTAAATGAGAGCTGTTTAAGGTGTTATTATATTTCCATCCCTGTTGTGCTAATTGATCTCCTCGGTTGGCCTCCACTTAACAGGCATCCTCACTACTAAGCCTTCATGTGTCACATGATTTGATGTAATCGAACTCAAGAAGCTCAGCCAGGTTCAACGGTACTTAAGATGCAAGCCCACAGAAAACGAGATTTTGAAAAGACAGATTGTAAACCTGAAGAGAAGGGAGAAATTAACAAGACAGAGTCCAGCTCTGAAGTTGGCAGCTAGAAAATTGTCTTGACGACAGTAATGGTTTAACAGTGTTTTCATATAGGCAGAGTCCCATACATTTAAGACAAACATGGTGTACAAATTAAAGTACATTAAGTGGCATATTTACAGCCATTCTACTTGTCTCACAATACACAGAATAAATCATGACTAAATAGCACGGCTGTATTGGGAATGTAACAGGTCTTGTTTATCTTTGTCAGGTAATCTTCCTCCATGGGTTGGGTGATTCAGGGTAGGTCTTTTTTCATTTTGTGCTTCCCTGTTTTTCCTGTTCTTGTACTTCCTGCTCTGAAGATGCCTTTGACTAACTCATTTGTCTGTGTCTCTAACCTTACAGACATGGTTGGGCAGATGCCATGACTGCTATCCGACTGCCACATGTGAAGTATATTTGCCCCCATGCGTAAGTCTCCCTTAGGCTGGCTGTCTTTATGCTCAGCTATCTTTCTGTCAGGCAGTCATGCCGGCATCATTTTTAGTCAGCATTCTAATATCAAAAGGTATTTTCTAATCTGGTGCCCCACTGGTGTCTGATTCCATGTATATAATTTTGTCAAGGACATTTAGCCTCTGTCTCTGTATGTCTCTCTGTATCTCTGTCTCTGTCTCTCTCTCTCTCTCTCTCTAATATAGTATATGTGATGTTCTGGCACAGCATACTAGCGTCACAATAGGTACTTCACTTACCCAGTGAACGTTTCATGATTCGCACCTGCCTTGTGTATTTCCACCTTTCTGTCCATAGGCCCAGAATTCCCGTCACTCTTAACATGAAGATGACAATGCCTTCGTGGTGAGTTTGCCCACTCAGCATCTGTGCGACAGCTGTGTTAAGAGTTTGGATCTGATAGATATGGTTTGTTCGCATTTGTGCAGCCAGTATATCCTTATGTCTGGTGTGTCTATTCAGGTTTGATCTGATGAGCTTGAGCGCAGACTCCCCAGAGGACGAGGCTGGGATCAAGAGGGCTTCAGAGAACAGTGAGTCTCTCAGGCCTATTTAGCACAACCCCTCTGAAACCACAGTTACCATGGTGATTATCAGTAGTGTGGACCTGAGGTCTACCATCTCAGTGTAAAAGTACAGCTCTGTGGTTTTCTTGTCCGTCTCCTCCACAGTTAAGGCCATAATTGAGCATGAGGCTAAGAACGGGATCCCTCCCAATCGTGTGCTGCTTGGAGGCTTCTCTCAGGTGAGAACCAGTCTACTTTTCTATCAAATCACTCCTAGTAGTTGTTATAAGTGGTCATGTACAGACTTGCTTCAACTTGTTGTCAAACCAACCACACTTAACCCCTCCTGTATGTCTCTGTCTCTCTCTCTCTGTCTCTCTGTCTCTCTCTCAGGGTGGGGCTCTGTCCCTGTACACAGCCCTAACCTACCAGCAACAGTTGGCCGGGGTTGTTGCTCTCAGTTGCTGGCTTCCGCTTCACAAGACCTTTCCACAGGTAAAGCACACCTATCCCGTAACCAGGGATTTTAAATCAGCAAGCGCAACAGTTCCCATCAGCTGGGCATGATGGACCCCTACTGGGAACGATAAGTTGTGTTCACACAGGGGCCGAAGATTGGTCTTTTAAATATTGGGATGATAGATAGCATAATGATAATAACTTTCGGAAACTTGCCTATGAACCTGACCTTTTCAACAAGGGACTGAGGACTATTAGAGATTTGGACCTGAGATTGCAGTGTTTGTTGGCGGAAGTTGTAAAGTTGTAATGTAACTTTCTGTTTGGTTGGTCAGGCGGCGAGTGCTAGCGCCAACAAGAACATCCCCATCCTACAGTGCCATGGAGAATTGGACCAGATGATACCTATGCAGTTCGGGGCCATGACTGCAGAGAAGCTCAAGACCATCGTCAGCCCTTCAAAACTCACCTTTAAATCCTACCCAGGACTTCAGCACAGCTCCTGTCCTCAGGTACAAAACTTGGAGGAGTGTGTGCGTGTGTGCGTGCGGTGCGTGTATTTTCTCAGCATGGAACAAATGAGTGTGTTAAATGTGTGTGGTTTTCTCAGGACATCATTGAATACAGGTCCTCATGAAAGCATTGTTGTTAAACTGTCTGGTCTAACTTTAAATTTGACAGGGCGATGGGAGGCTGTAAAGGATTCAATTGAGAAGCAGTTTTGCCCGTCCCCGGATTTTGACACATGACCCCGACTTGTGCCTTAGACCTGAACTTCTCACCTCTGACCTGCCATTCTCCCATAGGAAACAGCCATGAGCACCCCCTACACACACTAACACATACACATTCATACAGGCATATTCACGCAGTAATACACTCACACATAAACATACTTTCACAACACATTTATACAACTCATGCCTCATTATTCCAATAAAAAACAAAGTTCATGCTAAGTATAAACACAGTTTGGAAACGCACATTGTTCGCACTAAAGTGCGAACACACTCTTCAAGTCTTATTTTCAAGGGAGAATCACTGACTCAAACAGGACATTACCCATTAGGATCTTACCTGCCCTCTGTTTTTCATCCTTTTTTGATCCCAGACATGACATCTCTCTCCTGCACCCTCCCATGTGATGCTGTGTGTGACAGTAAGTGAGTCATGTAGTGAGTCCAGTGAACTAGCCGCTGGGCCATCGCTAACCCTCCTCTTAGATGCCAGTTTGGTGTTTGAGAGCCCGGCTAACACAGGTGGAGGGCTGAAGAGTGGGCAGACTCAGTAGCCTGAGGGCCTGGTCCTGAGTGAGGCCCATATGTCAGATGCTGTCTGGAGTGACTGGTGCCGCTAATGATCGTGGACCTCTGTCCAGACCTAACTTCTGCATGCTGTTTACCTCCCAGGATGCACCTTGGCTGGTGGTATACCTGATCCTGTCCCACTGACCAATGGGAGTCCCCTGCTCATGCTGCAATAACCTGGCATTCTATTAAAATGCCTCCTATTGAAATAAAAAGAAAGCAACTGATCATTAACTTTTGCAAACATGTTTTTTTCTTTATCACGATCCGAGGGCTATTATTGTCATTGTTTATTATACATTTTAAATGACAATAATAATTGAATGAAATAAACCAGGTTACGTTTGTAGGCAATCTTCGTTTTTTTTTCTCTTGTAAAAAATAAAGTAATTAAATTAGGTCAAAATCACTTTGTTTTTGCTTATTAAAGGTATTTAAACATTAACATGAAAATCCACATCAGCTATTACATGTTATACTTGCTTTGTAGCTAATAGGTTTATTTCCGCTTATTATAGAAAGACACTTTATCTCACAGTATCAGTGATGTTTCACTCCAGATGGGGCCAGTTCCACAAGACACACTCGTGACTCATTTATCTGTTCTTCCCAGCCATTTCTTTTTAACTTTTCACTTGTCAGTCATTTCACTTTCCCTATCCTTTTATACAAGTCAGTTCTAGATCCTCATGGTGGTAGGAAACATTCTTATCTGGACGTAAACTGTTCACTTGACTTCAACTGATTTGCTGGCATTCTGAAGGTTAGAGGACCTCTACCCAGCACTATTGTAATTTGTCTGATAAATAACACAGGGAAGGCTTTGGCATTAAGCTATTCCTGTTATTAACTGAAGGGTCATTTTAAAAATGAATTACTATTGATCATATAGACCCTTGGGAGCAGGAGCAATGCCCAGAGGAGTAGGTGTGCTCAAATCAGGTGTTCTGTATTTTCCTTTTGTGAATGTTTTACCATCCTCATTATTCAATGTTCTGTACTACCAAAACCTAATTTGAAATGGTGGACAGGAGGACAAGATTCTGTATTGATTGTTATTAGCTATTTAATGAATGTCTCTTAATACTCCCCCTCCTTGCTACTGCAACTTTGCATAATCTTGAGTTTTTATGAATTCTGCTACGTTTTTGTTATATTGGTGTGATCTTTCTGTTTGTCAGCTTGGTACTTCAAACATTGGGTTAGTTTTCTCTTATTTCTCTCTCCGCCTCTCTTTCCTGTTTTATCGGTCTTCATGTTCCAAAGGTTTTCTTTTGGTTTTATTACTGTTGTTTTCAGGAACAGTGGAGTTCCTTTCGCGCCATGTTCTCCTAAGTTGTAATTTGTCAATGGTTGAATTTTTACAGTTCTCATTGTGTTTGTCATCTCATCCACTTTGTGTTGGTTCATACTACAAGTAAAACATGTTGAGGACTCTTATTGGTCCTTATTGTTTATTTTATTTCCCAAGACACCTGTATGTTGAATAAATGATACCAATAACTGTCAACTTTAGACTAAGTTTTTTTTGTGTGGTTACATGATTCTGACTTCGGCATGTAAATACTTTTGTCATCAAACATGACCATGAATCAAAATGCATTAAAGACATAATTGAGACAAGCTTAGGCACATTTGTAGGCTTGATAACTTTATTTTGAAAAATAACAATGCATATTATCAAAATATACTGTATATAAAGTAACTTTAGTTATTTTTTAATCTTTTAGTAGCTTCTCAATTCTAACACTAGGCAACATCCCTTCACTTGAAAAGTACAGGTAAATATATATTTAATGCCTGAACATTTATTTGTCAATGCTTCAGTTTTCAACTTTTCTCAAACATTGCACACTTAAGCACACTCACATTTAGTGAATAGTTATGACAGAATACTTTTTGTTATAAAATTGAAACTATTTTTGTGGTACGAATCCTTTTACAAGTTCTCATCCTCCTCTTCTTCTCTTACTCCACAGCAGCAGCTGCTGCAGAAGCAACAACAGAGGTGCCAAATCCTCCGAAACACCTCAGGTAATCTATCCAGACATCCTCCTGGTTTCACCTGAGTCTTTGTGCTCATTGCTCCTCCCTCAGTATGACCTTGACCTTTGAACTCCAGATTAGATCTGTCAAAGTCCCCTGTGGTTTCTTCCCTCCAAGATGTTTTTAGAAGAATTATGTCTGATAGATCCTCCTCTGTCACTCTCTTGGTTGATCTCTCGCGAGCAATGACCAGGTCCTCCGCTGACGTTTGCATACCTATATCTATCATTAATAGTGATTTTGACAAGCTTTCCTTGCCGACCTGGAGTCTTTCGATCTGTCTAAGCATCTCCACCTTCATCATTTCCAGTTCTTTATCTTTTTCCTTGAGTTTCCTCTTGTTTCTATCCCATTCTCTGCTCAGAGTTTGGTCACTTGTTTTGAGCTTTGCCTTCATCTTTTCCAGCTCCTCTTTCTCTCGTTGAAGTCGAACTCTCTGAACAAGCTCGTGTTTTTGGATCACCTCCAATCTTCTCTCCAGGAGTTCTCTCATCTCCTGAACTCGATGTTTCATCCTCTCGATCTCTTTCCTCTCAGTTGTGGCCTCCAGCCAAATCTTCTTCAGATGATCTATCTTTGAGAGTGTCTCCGCTGGCCTCTGGTCTAGTAGCACCTGCTCATCTGTCCTTGCAAGTTCTTCCTGTTCAGTGGATTGAGAGGAATCTCCTAGCTGCCTTTGTCTCTCAGTATGTATCAGCATTAGCTTCTGCCCCTGCAGAAGACTTGTTCCCTCTACCAAATCTGTGTCGCTCTTTTCCTGCTCCTCTTTGGCTATTTTTATTTCAGCTTTGATGATCTCGTCCTTCGCACTCTCTATTCCCAACTTGTTGTTTTCCTTGTCTTCTCTTTGTCTGTCAGTCTGAATCATTGTGAGCACCAGTTCATTTTCTTTTTCCCAATTTCTTACTTGTAATTTAATATCTTCCTCTTCTTTTGCATGTCGTGTTTTCATCTCAAGTGAAGATGTCTGTGTTGCTATATCTACCTGTTCTGAACCTTTCTCCATCTCTAACACCTGGGTTTGTGTTTCTACATCGAACTGTTCAATTGACTCTTTTGTCTCGATTTGTTGATTTAGTATTTTGGCTTTTATAGATTTCGGCAAATCTCCCCGCTTAATGACTGTAACTTCTAGATTTTCTAAATTTAGTTTATCAAGTTCAAAATCGTCACTCGTTTTCTCATCTCTCTCTTTATCCCTCTGAACAGCCGTGATCTGCTCAAGGTTGTCTCTCATCTTGTAGTTTCTCTCCTTAATGTCTTGCTCTTCCTCTTTCAATTGAGCCATCCGCTTGTCTGCTTCATCTTTCTCTTGATCCATTTCATTCTTCCTTTCTTCCAGCACTTTCATACCTTCTTTCAGTTTTCTGTCCATGTTGTTAATATTTTCCTTTTCTGCTTTTAACTCAGCCTTTACTTGTTCAATTTCTTCTCTGTCATTTGATAGCATCTTCTTGGTGTTTTCGAATCCTTCTCTCTCTGATTCAGCTTCAGCTTTCATTGTCTCAAGAACTTGTGTTCTATTCTTGACATCTTCCATTTGTTTGTTGATTTCCTCTCGTTCCTTTTGAAGACCCTCCTTTTCTTGTTTTGTCATGTCCATGAGTTGATCTAGATTCTGTGACTTTTCTTGTAACTCTGTCTTGATCCGTTCCAGTTCATCTCTTTCATCTTGTATATTCTGTTTCTCTTGTTCCATCTTGATCTTTTCAGTTGACAACTCATCTCTCTGTGTATTCACCTCTATAGAGATGACTTCCAGTTCATTCTTTCTGATGTTTATGTCTCCCATTGCCCTCTCTACATCATCTCTCTGTTGTTGTATTTCAGCCGAGATCTGCTCAAGATTGTCTCTCATCTTGTTGATCCTCTCCTTAATGTCTTGCTCTTCCTCTTTCAATTGAGCCATCCGCTTGTCTGCTTCATCTTTCTCTTGATCCATTTCATTCTTCCTTTCTTCCAGCACTTTCATACCTTCTTTCAGTTTTCTGTCCATGTTGTTAATATTTTCCTTTTCTGCTTGTAACTCAGCCTTGACTTGTTCAATTTCTTCTCTGTCATTTGATAGCATCTTCTTGGTGTTTTCGAATCCTTCTTTCTCTGACTCAACTTCAGCTTTCATTGTCTCAAGAACTTGTGTTCTATTCTTGACATCTTCCATTTGTTTGTTGATTTCCTCTCGTTCCTTTTGAAGACCCTCCTTTTCTTGTTTTGTCATGTCCATGAGTTGATCTAGATTCTGTGACCTTTCTTGTAACTCTGTCTTGATCCGTTCCAGTTCATCTCTTTCATCTTGTATATTCTGTTTCTCTTGTTCCATCTTGATCTTTTCAGTTGACAACTCATCCCTCTGTGTATTTATCTCTGATGTGTATCCTTCAAATTCAATCTTTTCGATATGATGTTCAACCATTGCCCTCTCTACATCATCTCTCTGTTGTTGTATTTCAGCCGAGATCTGCTCAAGATTGTCTCTCATCTTGTTGATCCTCTCCATAATGTCTTGCTCTTCCTCTTTCAATTGAGCCATCCGCTTGTCTGCTTCATCTTTCTCTTGATCCATTTCATTCTTCCTTTCTTCCAGCACTTTCATACCTTCTTTCAGTTTTCTGTCCATGTTGTTAATATTTTCCTTTTCTGCTTGTAACTCAGCCTTGACTTGTTCAATTTCTTCTCTGTCATTTGATAGCATCTTCTTGGTGTTTTCGAATCCTTCTTTCTCTGACTCAACTTCAGCTTTCATTGTCTCAAGAACTTGTGTTCTATTCTTGACATCTTCCATTTGTTTGTTGATTTCCTCTCGTTCCGTTTGAAGACCCTCCTTTTCTTGTTTTGTCATGTCCATGAGTTGATCTAGATTCTGTGACCTTTCTTGTAACTCTGTCTTGATCCGTTCCAGTTCATCTCTTTCATCTTGTATATTCTGTTTCTCTTGTTCCATCTTGATCTTTTCAGTTGACAACTCATCCCTCTGTGTATTTATCTCTGATGTGTATCCTTCAAATTCAATCTTTTCGATATGATGTTCAACCATTGCCCTCTCTACATCATCTCTCTGTTGTTGTATTTCAGCCGAGATCTGCTCAAGGTTGTCTCTCATCTTGTTGTTCCTCTCCATAATGTCTTGCTCTTCCTCTTTCAATTGAGCCATCCGCTTGTCTGCTTCATCTTTCTCTTGATCCATTTCATTCTTCCTTTCTTCCAGCACTTTCATACCTTCTTTCAGTTTTCTGTCCATGTTGTTAATATTTTCCTTTTCTGCTTGTAACTCAGCCTTGACTTGTTCAATTTCTTCTCTGTCATTTGATAGCATCTTCTTGGTGTTTTCGAATCCTTCTTTCTCTGACTCAACTTCAGCTTTCATTGTCTCAAGAACTTGTGTTCTATTCTTGACATCTTCCATTTGTTTGTTGATTTCCTCTCGTTCCTTTTGAAGACCCTCCTTTTCTTGTTTTGTCATGTCCATGAGTTGATCTAGATTCTGTGACCTTTCTTGTAACTCTGTCTTGATCCGTTCCAGTTCATCTCTTTCATCTTGTATATTCTGTTTCTCTTGTTCCATCTTGATCTTTTCAGTTGACAACTCATCTCTCTGTGTATTCACCTCTATAGAGATGACTTCCAGTTCATTCTTTCTGATGTTTATGTCTCCCATTGCCCTCTCTACATCATCTCTCTGTTGTTGTATTTCAGTCGTGATCTGCTCAAGGTTATCTCTCATCTTGTTGATTTTCTCCTTGATGCATTTCTCCTCCTCCTTCAAGTCATTAATTCGTTTCTCTGCTTCATCTTTCTCTTGATCCATTTCAGTCTTTCTTTCTTCTAGCATTTTCATACTTGTCCCTGTATCCTTGCTCTGGTCTGCCTCAACATTCTGATTTTCTGCAGCTGCTCTCACCATCTGATCTGTCAGTAACACCATCTTCTGTTTTTCTTTCATTGGATTTTGCTTCATTTCTTCCAGTTCTTTTTTTTGTCTCTTTACCTTTAAATGTAGTATTTCCAGCTCATCTCTCTCTCGCCTGTTCTTCTCCATTCTCTGATCTAGTTCCCTTTTTTTCCTCGCAATATCTCTTTTCATTTGTTTGAATTGATCCTTTTCCTCCATTAACTCTTCTTTTCTTTTTTCAATTTCATCTTTCTCTCTGTTCATAACCTGCTTCCTTTCTTCCATCTCTTCTTCATGTTTGTAAATCTCTGCCCACATATTGTCAATTTCGTCCTTTTTTCTATTGGTCTTCCTCATGGTCTGTTCTAGATCCCTTTTTCTTGTTTCTATTTCTGCCTTCAGTATTTCCATCTCTCTCATATCTCTTTTGAAATTTTCTACCTTGTCTTCAAGGTCACTCTTTTCTTTCTGAATGTCTTCCTTCATCAATCTCATTTTATCCATCTCCGCCCTCACCTGTTGCATTTTACTTTCATTTTCCTCTTTCCGCATATCCGGTTCTGATTTCACACTTTCCAATACTTCTCTCTCTGTCATACTCTTTGCCATTTTTTGTTCTGTGACTTGGTTTTGTCTTTGAATCTTAGCCATAGTTTCCTTCAGATTGTCCATCTCCTTCTTCACCTGATCAATATGAACTTCAATCTCAATTTTCTGTGTCTTCAACTCATGTATTTGCCCTCTCAATTGCTTTATTTCTTGACTTTTTACCTCAAAGTCCTCCTCTATGTTCTTTATATCATTTACCAATTTTTCTTTATCCTCTTTAAATTCTGCAATCTGTTGCTCTATGCAACCCTTTTCTATCACCAGTTCTGTTATTCTCAGTGTCAACCCACCCACATCAATTTGCTTTCTGCTTTGCTCATCATGAAGTGTTTGTCTGTCTCTGTCTATATCTCCCTTCATTTGGTCCAGATCAGCTTTCCTTTTCTTGGCATCATCTAGTACCAACTGAATCTCCATTTTCTGTTCCATAAGGTGATTCCTCAAATTTTCCATCTTGTGTCTCTCTTCTGCAATTTCCTTTGCTATCATCGCCTTAGTGTTATGGATTTCTTGTCTCTCACTGTTAAGGTCATCATCTATGCATTTTTTCTTTGATTCCAACTCATCTTTCCATCTCAACATGTCTTTCCCCCTGGCCTCAATTTCCATCTCCTTTATATCTAGTTGTTTTTGTTGATTTTCCTGTGCAATCTTTTGGTTGAGGAGTTGATGTCGCATACACTCCAAGTCTTTGTTGTCATCCTCAACCTTTTTCTGGCAATTCTTTATCTCATCTCTCATCATTTCCATTCTTTGAGTTTCTCTCATCACATCCTCCATCTTCTGTTCCATCTCTTCCTTTTGTCTTTGCATTTTTATCTTCAATATTTCTAACTCATCCCTCTCACGGACATTCTTCTCCAGTCGCTGGTCGATCTCTCTTCTCTTTCTCTGCATTTCGTTTTTCATCCATTTTATTTGATCCTTTTCCTCTTTTAATCTCTCGTTCTCTTGTTCTCTATCTGCTCTTGTTTGATCAAACTCTTCTTTGGCTCTCTCCATCTCTGCCCATGCATTCTGAAGTTCACCTGTCTTTCTTGTGGTCTTCCTTATTGTCTGTTCAAGGTCCCTCTTCTTCATTTCTATTTCAGCCTTCAGTATTTCCATTTCTGCTATCTCTCGTTTTGTATTTTGCATTTTGTCATCGAGTTCTTGTTTTTCTCTCTGAATGTCCTCCTTCATAGATCTCAAGTCTTCCATTTCTGCTTTTGCTTGTTTCGTTTTCATTTCCATATTGTCTTTCTGTATCTGCAGTTCAGATTTAATTCTTTCCAGATCATCTCTCTCAGCCTTGGTCTTTGCCATCTTCTTTCCAATGTCATCCTTTTGTTTCTGCATCTCAGGTACTGTCTGCTCCATCCTTACTTTAGCTCCCTCTATGTTTTCTTTCATATTCTTCACCTCACTACTAGATGGCTGGTCAATCACATCATAATTTTCCATATTTGGTATTTCCAAGATGACATCAGTCTTATATTTCTGTTTTTCTATGGCCTCCTCCTCAATATCTCTTTCAAAATGAGATGAACTCGTTTCCTTGAATACAACTTTCTCATTTGGAATCCTGTCCTCTCCCATTTCTTTGTCCTCTTCTTGTTCAGATATCTCAGCTATTTCAGCTTCAAAGTATTTCTTATCGGTTTCATCAAGATGTTCCTTCACAATGGTCTGACCTTGTGTTTTCTTTTCCAAAATGTTTTCCTGTTTTTGTCTTTCAAGCTCAGTTTTCAAAGTCTCCATAAGATCCTTGGAAAATTAAAGAATTGTTTCATGGTGTTTACAATGTGTCACTACAACTGGAATTACCAACAAGAACCTGAAAAGATTGCTCCACAATACAACTTACTTTACGCCTTACAACATCCAGTGCAACTTACCTTTTGGAACATGTATACAGTAAAGCATTTGTTTTAAATTGTATCATCATGATACCCACAATCTTAGGAAAGCAAAGTTCTACATACCTTATCTCTTTGCAGGTTTGCTTTGTCTTCCTCCATTCTCTTTTGGGCCTTGCTAATTTCCTCTCTTGCCTGGTTGACATCTGTGGTTTCTCTCTGTATATCTTCTCTCATCATTTCCATCTTGTGATTCTCTCTTGTTATATCTTCCCTTATCTGTTCCAGATCTTCTCTCTGTCTCTGTATCTTTATCTTCAGTATCTCTAACTCATCCCTCTCACGCATATTCTTTTCAAGTCGCTGGTCGACTTCCTTTCTTTTTTTCTGAATCTCCATCTTCATCTGTCTGATTCTGTCCTTTTCCTCTTTCAGAATATCTTTGTTTTGTTCAGTCTCATCTTTGATACTTCTTAACACTTCTCTAATTTCTTCCACCTCAAAAATGAGTCTCTGAATTTCAGCATTAACTCTGTTCCTATCGTCCATGTTCATGTTGCTTTTTTCCATTCGATTTTGCATCTGCCCTTTTATTTGATGCACCATCTCTCTGGTTCTGTCCACATCTTCAATCAGCTTGAGTAACTCAGTATTTGTAAGTCCCCTCTCGTTAATATCACCAAAGCGTTCATCTATTTGTGTCTCCAGCTCTTGTTTTGCCCTCTCTACATCAGCCTGGGCTCTTTCAATTTCAAATTTTTCTCGCTGCGTCTCTCTCATCTTCTGGTCCATCTCCTCTTTAGCTTTCTCAATCTCAGCTCTCATCCTTTCCGTCTCTTCTTTCTTTCTCATGGTCTTTCTCATTCTTTGATCAACATCCTTTTTCTTCCACTCCATCTCGCTTTTGACCAGTTCAGTTTCTCTCAGCTCTCTCCTAGTCTTTTGCAACCTGTCATCAAGCTCTTGTTTTTGTCTCTGGATTTCCTCCTTCATAGATCTCATCTCATTCATCTCTGCTCTTGCTTGTTGCATTTTGATATCCATTTCCTCCCTCTGGATTTCCATCTCAGCCTTCATTCTTTCCAATTCATCTCTCTCAGACTTAGTCTTTGCCATCTTGTTTTCAATGTCCTCCTTTTCTCTCTGCATCTCAGCCTTTGTTTTTTCCAGTTTGTCTAGTTCCATAACCACTCGCTCCATGTTAGCATCAATCTCTTCCCTCTGACGCTGAAGGTCATCTTTCAGCGTTTGAATTTCTCCTATCTCAATCTTGATCTCCTCCAATCTCTTCCTCAACTCTTCATTTTCACGTTTGAGTGTTATCTTCTCTTCATGTTCCTCCCTCTCTAACTCATCCCACAGTTTTTCCATCTCTTTTTTGACTCTGCTCAACTCATTCTTGACCTTTTCGTATGGCTCTGTCTCTCTCCTGGCCTGTTCCCTTATTCGTTCCAAAAGTTCCTTTTCCCTCTCAATCTCGGCTTTCATCCTCTCCATCAGATCTTTAGCTTGCATTGTCTTCTGAATTGTTCTGTTCATTTCTTCTTCCTGGTTCTTTATTTTGATTTTGATTTGTTCTACCTGGTCTCTATCCCACTGTATCACATCTCTGTCATGTTGCATTTCTTTTTTCTCCTTCTCTATTTGAATTTCAAATTCCTCCTTTACCCTTTCAAATGCAACTTTCTGCTCTATTCCTTCTTTGGTGACTGCATCCTTTTGATTCTCAATCTGCAGTTTTTCATTTAGCGTCTCAATACGCAGAAGATCCAACTCCTCTCGTTCTCTTGCGGCTTCTAGATGTTTGGTTTGCAGAAGTGCCCTTTCAGTTACAATCTCAGATTTCATTTGCTCAAGCATCTCTTTTTCTTGTGTGTCATACACGTTTTGCTTCAAATCCCTTCTTTCTTTTTCCAGCTGCTGTGCCTTTTCTAACTCCTCTTTAGCCGCTCTAATCTCATCTCTCAAGTTCTCCAACATCTCTCTTTCTTTTTGCAATTCTGCTTGTTGTTCCAGGTCTTCTTTAACTGTTTCATATCTTTGTTGTTCCATATCCTCCTTAACTTTTCCCATTTCATTTCTCTGTCTCTCCAAGAGAACTCTTTCCTGATCCACTTGCTGTTTGACTCTGTTGGTTTCCTCCATATAATCCTTCAGTTCTTTTATTTGTCTCTCAAGTTCAATCTTCCCCTGTGAGACCTTGTCTTTGTCTTTCAATGTGATGAGTTTGATTCTCTCTATCTCTTGCTTTTCATCTTGTATCTTGTGCTCCATCTCTGTCATGCTGTCACTCTTTGCTTTGGTTTCCTTTATTTTGTCATCCACAATGTCCATCTTGTGTTTTAAAATGGCCTTTGTGTTTTCAATGTTGTCTTTATCTTTCTCCACCTCCATCTTTTGTCTGTCCAGTTCATCTTTTGCTTTTTGAACGTTGTCCCTCAGCTGTTCCAGTGCTTCTTTCTCTCGACTGGCTTTTGCTCTCTGTTCCATTTCTTCTTTCTCAGTCTCACACCATTTCCTCTCAATTTCTTCTTTCACTTGAATTATCTCAAGTTTGATACCTTCATAGTGGTCTATCTCTTTTCTGGCCTTTTCCCTTCTTGCCTCCAGATCATTACGCTCTCTTTCTATCTCCATTTTCATTTCCTCCATTTTGTCCTTGGCTTTCTTGGTCTCTGCAACTTTCTCTTCTATGTCATCAATCTGCTTCTGTATATATGCCTTCATTTGAACCATCTTTGCTTTCTCTTGTTTTGTGATTTCCTGGTTTTGCTCCAACTCTTCTCTTGCTCTCATTGTCTCAAAATGTAACCTCTCCAAATCTTGTCTCTCCCTCTCAGTCTCCCGTTGTTTTCTTTCCAAGTTGTCTTTTTCTATCAGAAACTCAGCTTTCATTTGCTCAATTTCTTGTTTCTCACGCCTTATTTCATCTTTCCACAACATGGCCTCCTCTCTCTCTTGACCTTGTCTGATTTTCTCCACGTCTTTATCTTTCATCAAATCAACCTTCATATGTTCAACTTCCTCCCTCTCCCTCTGTATTTCAGCCCTTTGATCCAGACCCTCTTTTACGATCTCATACCTTCTTCTCTCCAGCTCTTCCTTCATTCTTCTAGTGTCATCCTTCTTTTTTTCGAGTGCCTGGTTTTGTCTCTGGATTTCAGCTTTCGTATTTTCCATAATGCTATTTGCTTCCTTGGCCTTTTCAATTCGTTTCTCAATGTCTTGCATTTGTGTCTGAAGGTCATCTTCTGTTTGTTCCAATCTCTCTCTCAGTTTTTGTGACATTTCCCTAGTTTGTTCTATTTCTTCTTTGTCCATTTTCATTTTAAGCATTGCCTGTTCCAATTCTTTCTGTTTCGTCAATATCACCTGTCTGTCCTTTTCTACTAAATCCTTCTCAAGAAGAATTTGTGTTTTCAGGTTGTTCACTTGGTCTTTCTCTCTCTTGGTTTCTTTCCTGTTTTCCTCCAAGTCCTTCTGTGCTCTCTGCATTTCACTTCTCACATTCTCCAAGTCTTCTTTCTCTTTTTGGATCCTGGCCCTCTGTTCAAGTTCTTCTCTTTCCATTTCTGACCACCTTCGTTCTATCTCTTCTTTAACTTTGTTGAGCTCTTTTTTAATCTGCTCGAATTGCTCTTTCTGTTTCTTGATGTCATCTTGTTTTTTCACAAGGTCATCTCTTTCCCTGTGCACTTGATCCCTGATGTCTTCCATCAGCTCTTTGGCCTGTTTTGTTTCCCTCATTCTGCTCTCAATGTCTGTTATCTGTGCCTGAATATCAGCCTTTATCTTTTCCATGTTTTCCTGCTCACGTTTTGTGGTTGCTTTACTCTGCTCCATCTCCTCCTTTGCCCTCAACGTCTCATGCTTGATCAACAGCAAACTTTGTCTCTCATTGATTATCTCACTTCTCCGTCCCTCTAAGATGTCCCTCTCTGTCTGTAAATCCACCCACATTTGCTGAATTCTCTCTTTTTCCTGGTTTATTTCCTCCTTGTTCTTCTCCAGCTTCACGTTCACACTCTCAATCTCCCTCCTCATCTCCTCCATGTTCTTGCCCTGCTCTTGTTTCTCTTTCACCAACCTGTCAATCTCTTCTTGCTGCTGTTCAATCCTGACCTTCATCATGTCCGTTTCATCTCTCTCTCTTTTGCTCCCTTCCCAAAGTCTCTCAATCTCCTCGATGGCTCGCATGGTTTCAAGTCTTCGTCTTTTCAGATTGTCTTTCTTTATCTGTATGCTAGCTTTTGAGCCTGTTTTGTCTTCAGTTTTTTTCTTGCCTCCTTCATATGTTTGTTCTGATTCTGTCTGTGTTGTCTTACTATTTCTTTGCCTTTGCTCTATTGGGGTTGAAAATTAACAAAATATTTATGAGAACATGTTTTACAAGCAGTTAGTTTTGTCAAAAAATTCAAACTACAATAGTCGTAGTTTCACTCACCTAGTTCAGCCACGAGTTCAGGCTCTTTCAGTGTCAGTAATAGATGAAAGCTAACTCTATTTTGCGGCGGTGCTGACTCAATTGCGTCAAACAGTGCCCTCATCTGGCCATTTGGGGTCAGCGCATATCTTACTGCAGGCACTTGATCCTCTGCAATTAGCTGTTGTGATATTACAGCGTCCACTATGGACGCAGCTGACCGCACCCCAGCTGAGATCTCTTCCCTGAATTCTTCCAGAAAATCCCAAACTAGAAAAGAAGTGAATTGAGTGAATCATGTTTATATGACACTGTACCTAATGCATAATTCGTGAAAAAGAATGCTAAGTAGCTATTAATATTCTGCTGAAATAAAACAATATAATGGTTTATTCAGTCATTCATAACTACATTGTGGTTTTAATGATCAGACATATCACATATATCATAGATGCAGCCTAATATATCTATATTCTATTTCAAAGATAGGTGTGGAATTGAGAGAATGTGCAAGAGTACCGTTCCATTAAAAAACCAATACAGACCGTGGTCTCTTGATTCAGCCATGGCTCCTTGTGTTGTCAGCTGGATCACTGATCTAGTTTAAGGAATTAGATGGCTTGATGTGAACATTCAGATTTTACTCTTTAAAATAAGATATTGAAAGAATCAAAATATTATCTAAAAACAATAAACAACGTACATGAAAGTGATACTGGGTAAGGATCAACAAAAATCCATATTCAATACAATGTTTTTCTTCTTCAATTTAAATGTAAGCTCAATAGGCTCCATATTATTATGACCTTTGCTATGGTACTTTGACATTATACCACTGTCTTGAAAAAGAAGGCAACACATAAATCAACACATTCACTTGTATTTTATTTTTTAACCGCTGTCAGGGAATGCATAAAGAACATTTAATGAAACACCCATACCTTTGAAGAGAGTGCGAGGGTAGCTTTTTTTCAGTTTTCTGCTCAGTTTAAAGGATCCAGGCTTACCAGGTCAAGGATGGGAAGTTGACACTGGGTTCTTGCAAAACTTTTTTTTACCACCCTGTCACTGTCCATTTAAATGGAGTTGCATGAGTGCAATACCAAGTGATAGAAGAAAGTTGGGTGGCAGAGTGTTTTTGACTGCTTTTGCCATTCGCCTGCCTTTCTCCGATAAGGGTGGGGCTGATGTCTGTCCCTTGTCTGGCGTGCTGCCTGGGACACATAAGCATCATGGCATATGTAATCACATGTTAACAGACCCACACTCTGTTCATCTGTTTATCACCCTGCCTGCCACCACACACATGCATACATAACAAACATAACTTCTCAGTATCCCACAGGTCCAAAAAGCTTCAAGATGGAATTTTATTTCAAGACAAGAGTTCAGATTAAATTGTTTTGAAATGAAAGCTGTTTTGCTCTAGACTTAAATATTCTCTACAAAAAATTGCAACTTTAAAGAGTGCATATATTGTTGTCCTTGAACACTGAACCGTCAATGACACACCTCCGAGGTGGGAGAGAATCATTTCAATCCTTGCTCTATTCACTGGTCTCAAGGATATTTCCTAAACCTCAGTTTTAATGACAGATACTAAGCCTTTGGTGTTCAATTAAACACAATTAAAGTATACAAATAGGACCCCCAGAGCCAACTGTGACATTCCCAGAGCATGGAAACCACTACTGAAATAGAGAGTTTGAGAGATGACGAAGAAGAATTTGAGTGAATTAGGGGAGCAGGTATTAATATTGAAAGGAGACCTGAACATGGCTGAGAACCCAGGTCATTTTAGCTGTTAGCTGTCTCGAAGGATACAGAAAAGATGTAATATGCAAGGATATTGTGCTATGGTGCTAGGGTGGTTGACATGAATAGGGTGGGAGTCCTGATAGGATGCCTACGTTGTAAAGTATGGTGGATACAATTTAGTTTATTATGTGCGTGAATGGACGCTTTTAGGGGTTTGGAGATTTAGATTGCAATTCTATCGCGTGATCCACTTCGGTGCCGGTGGCAGTAATGCACCAATAAACAAAATGCCAAACGCTGTAAAGAAACAAGAAGAAGAAGATGACTTGAAATTGACCAATGAATGTAGCAGGGCGTTTACAAACTACGCGTTCCTCCCCCTTCAGGCAAATCACGTAGAGCGTTCAAATCAAACATTCAATCGCCATCTTGTGGGGGAAGAGGCAGGCCCTTTGGACAATAGAAAGATTGCGTTGGAAGACGTAGATAAATTCTTGCTACATACCTTAGGCTGTAACAGTACTCAAACGACATGTCTAGGGATAGGTTTAACAGAAATCGTGGCGGTGGAGGATTTCAAAGAGGCGGACGAGGTAACGGCCTTGGACCTGGGGCTATGCGAGGTGGAATGGGCAACCCAAACTTCAGAAATCAAAATCAGCTCCCTTTTCAAAATCGTGGACCACAGATTGGAAATAACTTTGGGAAGCCACCCAACCAGGTTCCACAGTTAACCCACCAGAAGCCACAACAACCTCCAAGTCTGGCTCAGCAACTGAATCGGCCACCGCCGACCCCTGGCCCTGCGCTAACCATGAAAGGCCCGGCACAGATACAGCAGCAGGCCGCTGCAGCACAACAGCAGCAGCAGGCCGCACAGCAACAGCAGACCGCTGTCGCACAGCAACAGCAGGCCGCTGCGGCACAACCAAAGATACAGTCTCCTCCACCTAAACCTGTAATATCGTCGCCACCGCCGAAGCCTGTAATCCCATCGCCTCAACCTAACCAAATGAACAAGAATCTGCAAAAACCAGGAGTTGGAAACGGTCAGAAATCATCACCATCGACGATTCGGTCCAAGCAAGAACCTCAAAAACGGAAGATAGACCGAGTTGAAGAAAGCAGTTCACCTAAGGTACAGCTAAGGCTAGTCTAAATCAAATAACGGTATTAAACGTGTCTATTGAGAACTAGATTTTGTAAACGATTCAATGTATTGCATAAATGTGTATAGATTTTTTTGGGCTTGTTTAGATTGGAACTTAAAATAAAAATTGGAAGGATTTATCGTCGTGAATCGCATGAACAATGCAGCTACGGCTACACTTGGCTAACTAATTAAAGCAAGCATTGGTGCTCGGTTCCTGCTTATGGCATAGAATGGGAAATTAGGCCTCTATCCGCCATTTTGTGTTAGCCAGCTAACGTTACGTTGTGTCAACGCTAGCTTGCTAGCTTGTGATTTCAGATGCGCACAGTGGCTACCGTAGGGTGGGTAAATAGCAAGCTAGCTATCTTATCATCCAACCTTCTTTGTCGCTAGATTTAATATTGAGCCTTAGCATGTGCATCTGGCTAACGTAACGAAACATCCATATTGAGCCGAATATAACCCAGTTTCTTTATCTACAGGAGTTTAAAGCGACCTTATCCTTACTGTTGAAACCTGGTGAGAAAACCTACACACAACGTTGCCGACTTTTCATTGGAAATCTAACCAATGATATCTCAGACGATGAATTTAAGAATCTGTTTGCGAAGTATGGGGAGCCCAGTGAGATATTCCTCAACAAAAGCAAAGGATTTGGTTTCATTCGACTGGTAAGATCACAATGCTATGTTGACTTGTTGAAATGAGTGCCTATTGAATTTACTAAGTAATTTGGAAGTTACAGTGTAAAACGACTCCAAATATCTGTTTTAGGAGTCCCGTGCACTAGCTGAGATAGCAAAAGCTGAACTGGATGATGTCCCCATGAGGGGCCGTCAGCTCCGTGTGCGCTTTGCAACACACCCTGCTGCGCTGTCCGTGAAGAACCTGTCTCCATACGTCTCCAACGAACTCCTTGAAGAGGCCTTTTCTCAGTTCGGATTGGTTGAGAGAGCAGTGGTCATTGTAGATGACCGCGGCCGGTCTTCTGGCAGGGGCATCGTTGAGTTTGCTTCAAAACCCGCAGCCCGCAAGGCCCTGGACCGTTGCAATGACGGAATCTTTTTGCTTACCACGTAAGAATCGATTGTATAACTGTCCACCGTATTTATAATTATAACATATTCATTAGATGGATTAATGTACATATTTTTCGGTTCAGGTCACCTCGTCCAATTGTTGTGGAGCCTCTTGAACAGTATGATGACGAAGATGGCCTACCAGAGAAACTGGCTCAAAAGAACCCCAATTATCAAAAGTAAGGCATTGTCTTTACCACAGCTTTGACTGTTTTACAGAGCAAACAAATGTATTATTTTTAATCACACCTCCCCATAATTGATTCCAATCTTGCTGTTCACGGTGGATTGGCTTAACAAAGGAAATGTTTGATCAGTATTTAATGTTGCTTGGCTTCTCTTTGTGATGTTTAATGCATAAATCACACTGGTGCTCAGTAGATGATCTGAGATGTGGTGGGGGAGGGTGTGCTGTAGAGGAGTGGTTAATTTCATAGCTGTCAGATCCATTTGGCTTTTGAATTAATTAATTTTAAAAAACAAACAGAAAAATGCTATAACTCTTATAAATTATAAAAAATAAACAGATGCAGTGTGTTTTTGTTTGCCATTTTATTTGTTACTTCACCCACCCCTGTTGCTCACTCCTCAGAGAGAGAGAGGAGCCTCCTCGCTTCGCTAGGCCCGGCACGTTCGAGTTTGAGTACTCGAAACGCTGGAAGTCCCTGGATGAGATGGAGAAGCAGCAGAGGCAGCAGGTGGAGAAGAATATAAGAGAGGCCAGGGAGAAGCTGGAGGGAGAGATGGACGATGCCTTCCATGAGCACCAGGCCAACATGCTCCGCCAAGGCAAGTGCAGCATGCGTCCTCGCAACCCTGCCCATTATTACTGTTATTGCTGTTATTATTTGAGGATGCATGTTTTGCTTTGTGTTTGATGTGGCTGATTTGGTTTTCCTTGTTTACTCAGACTTGCTGAGGCGTCAGGAGGAGCTCCGCCGCATGGAGGAGATGCACAGTCAGGAGATGCAGAAAAGGAAAGAGATGCAAATCAGGTACTAGTTGGTTCATATTCCACTGTCATTCACATGGCAATCGTCCTCTTATCTTCATTAAAACACATTTACAGTCCCTCTTTCTTTGTAGACATTTTGTGGACATCTTATTACCAATCGATACCATGTAGTTGTTCATTTGAAGAGTGGGAGATTCAATATTTTGTTGCATTGCAGACAAGAGGAGGAGCGTCGCAGGCGAGAAGAGGAGATGCTTCGTCAGAGGGAGATGGAAGAGCAGATGAGGCGCCAGCGAGAGGAGAACTACAGAATGGGAAACTTCATGGACAATGTAAGTGCAGGTTGCCTGGCATCGCAAATAAAACGTCCAAAGTGCTGCATTGCTCACAACTATTACTTGGGTTCAAGAACTTCTAATACTGTGAAACCACCACGGGTGATTTTCCATGCCCCACATTAATGCAGAGCTCTGGTGACCATGGATCTACCTGACCAGTGCTGTTAAGCATGAGTTGGCTATTGGGTATATTCTGATGGGTTTTCTGTTACAGAGGGAAAGAGAGATGAGGATGAATGCTGGTGGAGCCATGGGCATGGCAGGTTAGTTTGTCATTTCCAATTATTTTCCTCTTCAAATTGTTCTCTATCTGGAATGGAACTTAAATCTGAAACGATCAATATAAATAACATCAAGGATTTAATTATATTCCTCAATCTTGACGCATATTTTGAGAAAGTTCTGAAGACAGCCCCATAAGGGCATGCCTGACACTTTATTTTTGTGTATGTGTGTGACATTTAGTCCTTTTGTCCTTAGCAGAAATGCCTTTTGGCAGCCCTAACCAAAAGTTCCCAATGGGTGGGATGGGCTTCGAGGGACACCAGGGCAGGGGCGGCCCAGCAGGAGGTGCCATGGGGAACGAAATGGTAATGTATCCTAACTAAGAGAATAGTGTTGGCCTAGTGGCCTAGTCTATGCTGCTGGTGTAGCACCAGTTGTGAGAGTGGCAACTGAAGATATGTGAGAGGCTTGGCTTCAGCCTGTCTGAACTATCTCACTTCTTACTTGGGAAACGTAGTTAGGAATGAAAGGTGTTTGTCTTCCTGATTTATCTTGGTGATAAATCGAACTTTGCACTCAATGAGTAGCTGCCAACAGCTTGCCCCCTCAGTTCCTCCACTCACATGATGTCATCTTTGCCTGAAAAGAGTCAACCTGCACTAAACCTAATAAATTGCAACCATCCCCAGAACTCTGTGATTCACGTGTAACAGACCTCCATTGCAAGCCCTGTCTTGTGTGAGCCTGACAGGCATGTTTTCTCAGCAACGAGATGTGAACAGGCAGCATTTTCCTTAAGTTTTTGTGGGGAACGGGTTACTACAATTTAGTGGTCACACCACTTACCCAAGCCAGTAAACCATAGCTACCCAACATGAGTGGAGTCGTGTCATGGGAAGAACCCTGTGAATGTTTGAGTGGGCGGCAGTGCGATGAGTTTGAGAACATCCTGCTTTCGCTGTGGCATGGATCAGCTACGTAGTTGTCGTGTGCCAAGCCATGTTTTTCAAGCCAAGCAATCTAGTTGATGTGGTTTAGTGCTGGTTGACTTCTTTTAAGCATAATTCTTGTCTTATTAAAACCTAATCAGGGAAACATTTGGTGGAAATTGCTGATTGCAATGGTCATGAACTGAGGGATGGAGGCAGGCATGGCCTTTCGACAGGTTGGCATACTTGGACGTACACTGGGGTAAACAAACCCCAATCCAGCTGTTGCTAGGATGGGGGGGAAAGTAGGCTATTGTAGATGTCATTGGATTGCAGAAGCAAGCAGTGAACAAAGGTTATGCCACTAAGCAACATTTTTGAGTTTTGATTTGATTTTTGTTTTGTTTTTGTTGCTACTTTGGTCCTTGCATAAAGATTTGTTGTTTTTTTTTAACCTGGGTCTTCAGAATGTTTGCCGGTTTTTGATGTACGTTCACTGAAAATGTATTATTAAGGGGCCATGTTGGCTATTTAGCATATGCATGATATGCAAGTGGACACTTGGTAGTTAGCATTTCTATAACTTGTGATTGAAAACGTAGGGGTTTTCTACAAGGTTGTGCCACTATGGTATAACAAGTTGGGTTAACATTTGATACGCTGTAATTGCAAACCCCATGGTCTTACATGTTACAACAAGCTTTATATCAGGAACATTTTTGGAAAAAGGTGCATAACAACTGGATGAATGTTTTCACACATGGTTGTATTTCATATTGCTCAGTAATGCCACATTTTAAAACCAGCATCTATGGAAGTTCAAAGAAAAGACACTCATGCGCTCGCATCGTACCCTGGATGTGCAAGTTGATCGGACTCTCAGGGGCTGGTTGCACTAGCTGAGTCAGAATCATTGTGGGTTCTAAATCTTTACTTGGTGAAAAACACGTTTTGATTACGACGCAAACAAAATGTTGATGACTGTGTAAAACAACAATGAACATGGCTTAGTAGCTCAAGTCTAGAACTGACCACGATTAACGGTATGCGTGGTCAGTCCCCCTGGAATACAGTATCAGTTACTATAAGATCAGAAACATCCCCCTCTACATCATGTGCATCTACTCATTTATTTCCACACTAAAACTAAATTATAGAAATGATTAGGCTACTGTAAGGTCAAATGATAACTTCGCTACATGAGTTATCAGCCTAGTCTGAAACCAGACATAAACTGTCCCATAACATAAGCATAGAGAAGGCTTTACTGACTAGCTAAATACGTTGACAGATTGGTAATGCACCACGTTTAACCTGTTCATGTGCATCAACAAGACAACAAGAGTAAGGGAGGTATCCATATATTGGACCAATGCCCTTGGCACAGCAGTTTTGGAGGACTGATACATTAATAAAAACACTCGTAGTTCATAGTTTGTAACCAACCCATTGATACTTAATAAAGGTTGTGTACTGGAGAATATTGGAAACGGCACGCCTGTACATTCCCACATATTAGGGCACTCGTGCGTGTGCAAGTAATGGCTTGGAATAAAAAGCCCATTGGTGTTATAGGTTAGCTCAGCCATTAGCATGCATCACCAGTCTAGGACAGGCACTGACTAACGAAAACATTACCCTTTCTTCCTTCTCCGTATGTTACCTGTGGCACCCGTGGATCTTCATATTGGAACTATTTCAACGAACGTTACCTACGGATGTGTCTCCGGCTGGTTACTTTTTTGTAAAATCTCTTAACGCTCCAACTATCTAAATCTACACCCCCTTACACCTCTCCCCTGCATATGGGGGCATATGGACTTGAACTGTGTGCCATTGCACTGGCCTATTGCCTCATCCGTCCTACCTTCCGAACGGCAATTGTTGCTTTTAACTTTGATCCACACAGCGCAATGAGCGTTTCCCCCAAGGTGGTCCTAGGGGAATGGGCCCCAATAACCAAGGGTTTGGCAGGGTCCGTGAGGAGTTTGATGGGCCAGCCAAGAAGCCTCGTTTTTAAAAGTTTAGTGTTATTCTCAAAGCAGCGCTTTTGTGTAGAGATTCTCTGAATACCTTGAATCATTATTGTATTTAAGTTGAGTGTTCCTGCATTTTAGCCTGAAGACTTACATTTTATGGCAAGTTTAGGTTTTCCTTTTTATTTTGTATTTAGAGTAGTATAGATTTGTTGGACCACCTTCTGTGATCCAGTTAGCGCTCATCCATGTATTATTTCTTATCCAGGTGTATCATGCTCTGTGACTCGTGTCGTAAGTGGTGATAATTGTAACGTTTTCTCACCTTTCTATGGCTGTGTTTTGTGCCATTTCAAATTTTGGAAGTTAAACATGTAATACAATAAAAACTACAATTGGTTCTCTCCAAATTCTCTGCAAATATCATTGTAACCTTTCTATGGTTCTGGACCCAAATACCTAGATCTAGGCGTTAAACTGTCTTGAAGTATGGAGACTTTCTAAATTGAGATGTATTCAGTTTTAATGGAGATTTATAATTCCATGTGGATTATGGAACAAAATGGCAGTGTAAATAGTGCATTGATAAAACCTTGGAGCATTAGATAGTCTTGGCACAGCAGACAGTGGCTTTTTTGGCAACAGAAATCTTAGTGCTTCTTGATGCTTTCCTGGACCGGTTGTAGGTTGACAACCTATGCAAACTTAATTTGGAAGCTCGCATACTTGAGTTTGAATTCAAGTTGTCACATTTGTGGTGTGTTAAATGTCAAATGACAAGAATTGACAATTGCGCTGTGGTTTCTGTTGACAAAATTGCACTTCTGGCTAATTGTTTTCCATTCATGTTACTTGGCTACACATACTATTACACAACACATTATTGGGCTTTTAGATCGTTGCCCATTTGATTTAAATTTGAGTTATTTATCACTGCTCTAATATGTAGTTAATGTAGCAGTTAATGCCCAGAAACACAACACACCCCAATGTAGACTTTCCCAGGTATAATTGCTCAGGCATAAATGCTGGAAATCTGTCACTTGAAGGGGCCTATGACTGATACTTTGGCCTTAGTTCATTTGATGACACTTCTCATTTGTCCTGACATCACAGCATTCATATCGTCAATCCATCCGTCTGGAGATTGTCAGGTCTTTGGAGACCAGCTCATGCAAACCTGAACACTTGTAATGCTGTTTCTGTGTGTTGGTTCTCTGTACATTTCTTTTAACAGGTGTCCATCTGAGAGGTCATTGCAGGCTGTAAGGGAGACCAAGAACCACAGTTTAGTCCTGTAAAGTCTTTCTTTCTCATAGGGATTGTAATGGATCCATTGGGAGAAAACATCTATAAATAACAAAACGACACTGTTGGAGAACTGAACTCTAGATATCCCTTGAATGCATAGTAATTTTTTTATTTACTTTGACTGTCATCTAGACTGGCCTTATAATATGACCAGTAGTCAGATATGGCATTCCATTTGAGGAGATAATGAAACATTTTTGTTTAAGGTATATTCTCCTTCAGCTAGCAAAATCTGGACATGCCTCTATGATGACATAACTATACTAAACTTTGGCAACTGGTTAGGTTTTAGTTGAAGTATTCTATTGCCTGGGTTGACACATCTTTACATTAATATTGTCTTTGTAGCCAACCAAGTGAAAGCTTACCTTTAAGTAACTAGGCATGTCAGATGGAGTGCAACGAAGAGGAGACCGAGATGGGGGAAAAAAGTAGCTTACCAAGTGGACAAACTACTTTGGCAAAACAGTGTCTGACCATTATCATTTAAGCGTACTCCTCAAGTTTGCTTTGCAGTGATCTAGTATACAAAAAAAGAATGAAGAACGCTTAGTTCAATATTTGGTTAGTAGAATCTTGTCCTGGCTTGGAAAAGGGTATCATTCCCAGAACCATTGTAGTGGAACTGCTGGAACTCTCCGGCGGGCCTTCCCCTCCCTCCCGTATACCTTCGTTCTTCATCCTTCAGAAGCAAGAGACCTGTGGTACTGAGTTGTGGGGAGCGAATGGCTTGTCTCCTGTCTGTGTCATGTGTCTTGAGTGCATGGGGGTGCAGTAGCTGTGCAGTAGAGGCAAAAACCACAGCCCAGACTGCCCCATTCCACAGTTGAGGCTCCGGCAGTTGGTTACGTTGAGGATGATGAGTAGTACTGCAGAAGTCAGTGGACAGTAGAGCCTGGACTTGTTTGCAGCAAGAGGTATGCTAACAGATCTGCTGAAAAGGTAAGTGTCCCATGTTTATGATTTAAACAAATATTGGAAAGTTTACCCAACCTTAACTACTATCTCTCTCTGTTACCCCACTGTTTGTGGGGAAAGACTCTACAGGGCTTCTGGCATCACACTCCTGAAGAATGGATTCACAGTGCAGTACTCCTCTGCCCCCAGCCTTCTTGTCTGTGGACTTATGGCGATGTGTGTGTGTGTGTTTTAGCACGTGCAGTTTTGTGGCACTCCTCTCACTTCAACTGGTCTCTGTACTAAAGCAAGCATTTATGTGGGTGGCTGGGTCACTGGCTCGTTCGGTTATGTAGGTTTGTGTAACTGCAGACTGACTCCATCATATTTGAAATACGCGCCAATCTATTCAGTGTATTGACGTAGCAAATACTTCCGAGAGGATCAGAAAGCAGAGGTACGAGGTGCTCAAACACCTTTTGGCGTGTGGACATGCGTCTCCACAAAAGTATAGCATGTTGATTCTGTTGTGGTGGTATGTACATCATATTTAGAAGCTCTTAGGCCTTGTACCAATTGAGCTAGGTGTTTCATTGGGTTTGCTTTTATTATCCTGTAGTACCAGTTGAACCTATATTATAAAATTGTTGAGGGGCCTTTTAGAGGTCTGTCTCTTAATGAAGACACTTTCAGTTGAAAGAAAGGAAAAAATATTATATTGGCAGGTTCGCAGAAGATGCAGTGACTTCGTTATCACTTTTATAGTACTGGCCTTTTAACATCTGGTCTTGCACCAGGTTTTCAGAGATTTGGAATGAAGTGGGTGAACTCCATTTTATGGAAGGTTTTATGAATAACTGCTTTTATAACCAGATTTTACAATAGCATGTATGGGCCTCCTTTGATTACCAGTGACTTTAGCACTACGTGTGTGTGTGTGAGTGAGTGTGTGTGTGTGTGTGTGTGACATCTTGTCTTCACTTACTGTTAGGAACTCTGTCTTCAGCTCTACAGGATTAATAACAATCAAGACCTCTCTGCTTTAAACGCCTTGATTGATATCAGGAGAGCTAAGTGATTGATTTCAAGTTATCATTGAATTTCCTGTACCATACTGCTTCATAAGACGCAAAACTTCAGATATAATAGGCCAGCAACCCTGATCACCGCCATTTTGTCATTCTGAAACCTGTGTGAGCATGTCAGAATTCTGATAACTGGGTGTATTTTCTTGGATTTTTCAGCTATTAGGAGATGGCAGTGATGGCCTCTGTCAGTGTGGGGAGGAGGGAGGGTGGATGAATGGGTGGGAGACACTGGGCTTGAGACTTTTCATACTTGTTAAACTATGTGGCTACTAGCTCATAATGTGGCCAGGATGTATTTTTCTCTCGATCCGTATGGACTTCTTTCCTGACACACTTATCAATTTATCCTGTTGATCTTTACTTTTATAATATATTCTACTTTTATAATATATTTTAAGCCAGTGACCGGCCAGCCAATTTGTAATGTTTCACCGGAACTTGTGACAAACCTTCCATGTGACTTGTATGTGAACTGTTGTCTGGAGCTTAAAAAGTGTGTATTGAGTCTGTAGCAGCTGGTCTTCAGGACTAAATCCTATGTGTACATCGAGCACCGTGAGCAATCAATGCAGCCCCCACCGGGCTACCTACTGTCTGCACTGTGATCCATTCCCCACCCATAGCCTTTACTTCTTGAGTGGTATGGCAGCTTCTCCTAACTCCAGAGTCAGAGTGTGGTGCCAGAACTTCCCTCCAGGCTTCTTGGCCTCCACCGCTGGGCCGATGCCCATCCCCACCCCCCACCCCCACACGGCTACCCCCCTCCTGTCCCTAAACGCGTTCTGCCAGAGTGATCCATCAACTCCGCAAATAGCCATCCTGATGTATTAAGGTGAAATGGCTTTGATGTAACTCCTAAACCCTTTTAGGGTTTTTGCAGTAACAGCATTTCTGAAGTGTCTCAGTCCATCAAGTCAAGCTTACCTTCACCTCTAGTTCTCTCACCTCTCTTTCACCTCTCTCAAACAATTTTTTTCCCCAACATGGCTGAAGGTTACTCTGAACCATTTTTGCCTACTCATCTATTTTGTAGTATGCAATTTTGTTAAATTATATTCATAGACACATTCACTGAATCCCTTTTTTACTTTTTATGGTAGTCCCATGTAGCCATGTCTATCCTAAATATTCAACTCGAATGACTGCATTTGTAGATTAACTATCCAACATGCATACATGTACACAAACACTAAAGTAGAATCTTAGGGGCTTTGTAGACCTTGTTCATGCTCCACTCTCATTGTGTGTGTCTTACCACAGGAGACTCAAGTGATAGAGGGAGGCTGAGAAGTGACTGCCTGTCTCTCACATGGTAAGTTGCCTTCATCAACCTACTTATTCTTTAGTCTCCCTTGAATATGATCCATGTCATATACTAGATGGCAAAAACCAACCACATAAATCAGTTATTGGACATGTTCTCTGTTCAACCTGGCTGTAGTGTAAATTCTAAACTAATGTTCTGTCAATGCAGAATAACAGAAGACTGATGTCTGTATAAACCCAAGCAAAGATCACCACGATGATGTCCGTAGGCCGTGGCTGGACGGCTGCTGAACGGTAGGTGGTATTTCTCAACTGGAATGTCATGGTGTAGGACATCAAAATTGACCACAAACAAGTACTTGCACTCAGTAACACTTATACCTGTGCAAGTCATGTCTCTTTTGTGATTCCTATATTTTCTTCGTTTACTCTTCAGAGTCCTGATGTGTAGGTGGAGCACGTGGCACTCCAGAGTACAAGAGGAAGTGTTCTTTCAATGAAGTGTGACATCCAATGAAAACTTTTCTGCAGTTTCGCAATAAAAAATGTAAACTGGGATTGGTCTTTTTATTGTATTACATGTATTTGAGTAATTAGTATCTTTTTAGGCGTAGGAAATGAGTCATGTTATCAATTCAGCCCGTTGGTAGCCTAATCATTTAAGTTGTCAAGCCTTCAAACTGCGTAGAAATGACCTGTAGATCTACTTTCAACTCTCTCAGCCTGTTATACTTCAGACTGGCACAACTTGTTTGTCATGTTGAAGTATTGTCCAGTTACAGTGAAGGCCAAGGTGCCTTGTTTCCCAGGGGCCGGATCATGTCGGCATCCTGTGGGTTGGCTGTCAACCCTGGAGAAGGTCCAGACTCTGTGTTAGGGAGGCTGCAAGCTGAGACAGTCAGGCCTAAGAAGACAGCCAAAATGTGGGTTGGTTTTGTTTGGCCTGACCTACGTTGCACCCTGGCACTCTCCTCTATGTGGCTTTGGTTACTGATGGGTAAAGTGTCTGTATAAGCACGAGTCTTGTGGTATTTGTTCCAGAAAATGATTTTAGCTTATTAATTGATGAGGGGACTTAATACCATAAAGAAGTTGAGTTACTGATTTCAGACATGGTGGCTGGTACTGAAAGATTCACTAGGAGTTATGTAACTGAAATATTTTTTGCCCTACAACGATACATTCATCTTTATGGGGCATAGCGTTTATCAAATTTCAATTGTCAAGTATTAACACGTTGCCTATTTTGAAAGAAACATTCCAGCTGCGAACAGCTGAAGAAAATTAATGAACATGGTTCTGGCATGCACAGAAGCCTCCCAGACTTGATACTTGCAACTTTATTTAGGAAAAAATGCTACATTGTGCATGTGCTATAGATAACACTCATCAGATTTCCTGAAAGTCCCATATCCACTTGCCCCTGTCCATCTATGTACCACCTGCCTGTGTAAGCTGACCTGAGGAACAGGGAAAGGGAGGGGGCAACGTATGTAGGTAGTGGTGTCTCAACGACCTAGAGAGACCAGCCTCTCTAATGCATCTTTCATGTGCATGCATGATTGATAACCTCAACTGGCTGGTTGCAGGCCCCCAGGGGTGCCAGTGCACTCAGTGTGGGACAGCAGAGTTCGAGTGTGTTTGATCAGTTTCTGAAGTCTGGTTCTGTGGAGGGGAGAGATGAGCTCGGAGGCTGGTGCCCCTCCAGGCCTGGGCACCAGCAGACTGTGGCACCACAAGGCCATGCAGAGGAGCCGGGCCCTGGTCCGGACCTACCTTCTGTCCAGCTCCGGACCACCCCTGCTCTCAGTCACGGGGGCCCGACCCAGGGACCCACTCAGACTGCCTTCTTTGGCTGCAGGCAAGCCCCCCCGCAGGCAGACCACCATCACTCCACTCAGGTAAGGTGATATTACTCCACATAGACATGTACTATGTCGCTACAGCACCATGGTATAAAGCGAAGAAGCGGTGCTTCAGAGTAAGAGAATAGATGACGGAACAAACATTTACTGTCAGCTATAGCAGAACATTTTAGGTGGTCATTGTAAATTTAGTATTTCTGTAAGGATCAAGAATGGGCTTTTAGGATCCCTCAATTGGAGGACAGGAATTGTTTTATTTTGGAGTCAATTAAAGGTTTATTTGGCTGAACTTAAAATCCTGATCGAAATCCAGGAAATTTGAGTCTTTTGCAGTCAATGACACTGCTCGAGTCCTTCCTTTTTGCCCCTCAGACATCCCTCTTGCCACCAGAACACTCCTTCCCTTTAGTTTGTTTTGACTACAGAACAGCCTGCCAGCCATAAATCTCAGGTGAGGGAAGACGATCTGTTCCTATTCACAACAGTAAGCATGTAGTGTGATGCTGAATTTCCTTGGTTATACAGAGTAGTGTTTCTGAAAGGAGGGTTGGAGCAGGAGGGAGAAACCTGAGCGTGGCACTTTGCTCCCACGCCTCATGTATGGAAACACACCACACCTTCCTTCCTCTCTCTCTGTCGGTCTATCAGATGGCATGACCTTAACCTGGCACAGCTAACTGTCAGAATGCTTTCAAGCTGAAGGAAGTGCAAGGAAATTGAGGCATTCAATATATCCATGTCAAGCACAGTTGATTGAAGAGGTGGTCAAGATAACTAGATCTGCCTCTTTCCTCTTGGCTCTTCTCTACCAATTTTCCCCATTCTCCAACCTCCCCTCATTCTCTGTGCTCTCTCTATCTCCACACAGCATTAGTGAACCTTCTCTCTTCACCCCGGGAGAACGAGCAGTATTCGAGGGCTTCTCCCGCAACTGCCGTCCGCCTCTACGCAGACAACCCTCTCCCCTGCCTCTCTGCAGGTCATGTGACCCTGGAGGTCAGAGCCAGATTCACATCAAAGCACAGAACCCCACTGAGAGCTGCAGACCTGTCTACACCCACTTTTCCCAGCCCATCAGACCTAACCCCAAGCTGGTGGTCAAGCCTGGTTCTCAGAGCCTTACCCTGACTTCAGAGAAGAGCGAACTTCGGCCTCTGATCCTGCAGTACCGACACTCGTCACAAGGACAGGCTCTGACTGTTAGGGGGAAGCCTTGTCTCCCCAGCAGCCAGCAGCCCGTACCCTCCCGCATTGCCCCTGCTCCAGTACGTACACAGCTTCACATATTCCTTCCTATAGAAGGAGCTGGGGATGAAGAAGAAGTGGACAGTGAATCGGTGGATGAGGGGTTCATGGATGAGCTGGATAGTAAGATCACTTCCTTAAAAATCCAGCAGAGGGCAGCCTTGTCTAAACCCAAGGCACCATGACTACAGCTAAAATGAACTGAAGATATACTGTCCTATCAGATTAATTGGGGATTGAACATCAATTAAGTCACATTATTATCATATTAAATGGCACTGGGAAAGTGATATTTAGTTAAACATACACTTGATATGACGCTTGTGTTATGAACATTTGTGTTAGAAAGGAACATTATCTTACACAAACGTCTATAACAGTTGACACAAAAATCCTTTTGTATCTCATATTAATGTTGTAAACTCACTACACTTCTCGTATTCAGCAGTTGTAACATGTTTGTTTAATAAAACAACTAGTAGAATTGATCTCTTTCTTGCTCTTTTTCTATCTCTAACATTCACACACACAAGGACACAAAAGTGTTGGGCCAAATGATAGGGTGCCTCATTCACTGGCCCATGGATTCCCAGACTTGTCAAATAAAATCAGCAATCAATGCAGTGTACCAAATCACAAACGCAATACCATCAAGATTCAACAGGGCCTCTGCTTCAAGTTAAGCAGCAAGTGCTAGCAAGGGGAGAGAGTCTGGTTTAAAAGGGCCTGAGGGGATAGTTCTGCTTTCAGGAGCCTGAGGAGGGAAGGAGTTCTGCAATTGGACCCTTCTCCTTTGGATTGGAACCGTTGAAACTGCGCTGGAACAGCCATTAACTCAAAATGGAATGGGTTGATAGAATACTTTCGTAGCTGACTGGATGCAACATGCCACTCTAAAGAGCCCAGAGAAAAATGAATAGCAATTTAGTCAAGAAAAATAAGAAAACTATCTGTTGCAAGCATGTATTGTCCTTACTGTAGCAAGTTTTTGCTGATCTGCTAAATTGTTTTTGTGGTTGTTGCAAAGGATTTCAGATTTTGAAAGACACCTGCAAATCTTGCCTAGGAAAGGGAGAAAGAAGAATGTACAGGTGAGCAAATATAGTGTGTTCAGCTAATAAAGCCAAGTAAGCCTATTCATAAGCTATGATGATGCGATACACTGGCTGCCATAGTGGGTATGGTTTTTATTGAAGATAAATGTTGGAGTAACTGGCAGTGCAGAAGGTGGGGTTTAAGTTATACATGTGAAAACCATTGTATTGCCAACACATACGAAAATCATAGGACCACAACTCCTCAACCAAGCTGTAAAGAAAATACATGATTTCAACAAAGACGTGGATGAAGGGCCTAACGCCCTTCTGTAATCACATTATGATAATGACTTAAAAGGTCAGTGACAAATTTAGCCAGCAGGCTACTTACTATTTTCTGTTATATATTACCACTTATAATGAACACAATTATTCATATACCCACACATTTGGGTTTGTGTTCTGCAGATCATGGATACCTCTCAAAAATGTCCAAATGTGACAATGAGGTTCTCATTAAAAGGACTTCTGCTGCAGTTTGATCATGTTGACACGCTGGGGAGTGTCATCATATGATAGGTGATTTATTAGGTGATGTTTTTCGGTGATGTTTTTCCAAAATAATTTCACAAAAAGCTCATACAAAACATGTATTTAAAATGTAATATTTAATGTGTATTATGTGATTTAAACTATGGATTCACCACTTTCATCAATTTGAACCTCAGCATGAAAACACTCCAAATGTCAGACAGATTCTTGAGAGTGCAGTATCAAAGTTAGTAAATTATTATACGAGCTAACTGACAGCTAGCGTGGTAGAGTGTGCAGTTACAGGATGTAAACCGTACTCTACGGTTTCGTTACACTATATACCCCAAAATCCCACAGTGCTGCTAAAACAGTTTTGGATTTGGATTGGATGGACAGACAGTGGTGAGCAGTGGTAATTTCAGGAAAGCATGTTTCCATAACCATTTGCAAATGTGAATGGGTTTTCCAAAGACATTACGGTCAAATGTGATGTTGTGCCAACTACTTATCCTGAGACTGCATCAGCGGGCTGCAGTCAGTTGTATGCATGTCTTTCACTGACCAACACTCAAGATAATTCTTTCTCCTGCAGTTGACGTCACACAATCCCAGCATGCACCAGTCATATCAAAATACCACCATTTTGGCAGGAAAGTGGAGAGCCTAGTGGAGCGCCAGAGTCAGAGCTGAGGCAGACAAGAGTTATTATGAGTTAGTTACCTTAGTATCTCCTCGGCTTTTTCATCAAACGTAATTGATTCAACATGGTGGATAGTTGCTGTGCGCCGGGATGCCAGAACCATCGGGAAAAAGATAAAGGGAGAGCTTTTTATAGAATTCCTAAAGATCCCGAGAGAAGAAGTAAATGGATCGCAGCCATAAAACTAGCCAGAAAAAGACAGAATAAACACGAGCAATGGGAGCCCACAAACAATGGATTTCGATTATGCTGTGACCACTTCATATCAGGTAACAGAATTATCGCAGGCTAAACGGTTTCCAACGGTTGAGGCTAACAGGGGTACAGCCAAACAACTGGTTAAGTTTAGGAAAAAGTATTGTGATTTTGATTGAAATACCGTACACCAGAACTATTACAAATTTCCTGGTGGAAAATATTTAAATAATTATATTAGCCTAGTTTTTACGAGATATAGGGAAATTTTGCGCACTTTTCGTCCGTAGCTCTAGCTGTATTGCTTTCTAACCACAACCGTTAGTTTATATACAAAGGTCTACCTATACAATATGGCATGGAGTGTGTTTGGACTACAAAGGCCAATGTTAGCAAACCTAAAAGAAGCCACACACTTATTAAAATTGTGGGGACATTTACGATTTGTTCATGTTGAGTTTTAGGGAAAAAGAGTGACAACCCTAGGTCACCTGACTACGTTCCTTCAATCTTCAATTATGTTACATCCCCGGAGAAGAGAAAAAGAAGACAGAAGAGCAACCTTCAAAGAATAGAGAAATCAAAAAAGCCATCAGCTGCAGGAGTAATGGATCTAACAGACTGTTCAGAATTCAACAGGCGTCCCACTGCACACCAGGTGAAAGAAAACAGTGCCGCTGCTCCCACCAAGCGCTGTACACCAAGAGCTGAGGTGGCACCTAATAGCCTAATGAAAAATCATCATAGAAATAATCATTATAATGCAGACATTATTTCAGTATAGAAATATTAGGCACTTATTAGGCATGTATATAACACAACTTGCGCAATAAAGTAAGAATGGTGCATCTTTGACTTTTGACTCGACTTTACTGCCAAAATGGCGGTATAAACAGTGAAGTCACGTGTTTTGAGCTCCTACTTGATTACGTTAGCGTTTAGTTTGCGGCTGCGTTCTATGTCTTAGCCAAGCAGCTGTTGGGGGTCATGCACGTGGCCTTTGTTATTTGCATATTTAACTATTCATAGCGTCCAACATTTTTCATTAAAAAGAGTAGATATGCTTTAAGCCACCTTTCAGTATTTGAATACGTTTTAAGTGGAAAAATAATTGCTAAAAAATATTCCTTATAGTGGAGTATTTGTACATATACATTCATGTATTCATATATTAATTCTGTACCTCGCATAAACTTTCTTCCTTTCGTACTGTAGTACTACCACTAATATTGTTTGCAGTTTTATATTTTGTACCATTAAATACTCGTTGATTTCCAGCAAAATGCTTATTTCGGTTGTAAGTGCGGGTTTTTCCGAAAGTAACCTGGCAACATGGCTATTTGGACGCGCGCGAGAATCTCGGGCCACTTGCAAAGCAGTGCCTAAATTCATTTGCTAACACCAGAGTTCACGTTGTTTATGTAAAAATGGCAAACATGCTTTAGACTCTGCACTATACCAATATACTCGCATCATTTGATAATCAACTCTCGACTTTGCAAGCTGTCTTTAAAGTGTCGTGTGGATGGCGTAAATATTAGGTCAGCTTTTCAGTTGCTTAGAGATAGCTATGCTGCTACCAGTTCGTCTCTTTCACTAGCACGCTATTGATTCTGCCAGGTAGCTATACCCTTACTATGTTATGATAGAGCCCAAGGGAACGACCCAGTTGGAGGTAATAAGAAAATTCTTAAAAAATAGATTAATAGAAATAACGTAGCTACTCTTGTTCTCCCATGTGTTTACATCTATGTTAGCATGGAACTGTATAATATTGTGTTTTGTTGGTTGTTGCTGCCAAACACTGCATGTTGTTTGATGATTGTTGACATTTAGGAGACATTGGACATGCCTTATGTGTGATCATAATCATGCACCATAAGCAAGATTGTATATGTAATCAAATATTTATTTCCTTAACTCAAGGAAAGTACACACCAGGAAATGGAGGAACACTCAGAGAAAGGTCCATTAAAGTTGGCCCCTACGGTGAGTTCAGACACATCGAGCCCAGAACTGTTTAAACCGACCACGCTTCGTCTTGATCCCATAGCAACAGTCAGTGGCATGTCTGAATCGGCAAGAGAAGCAGACATTGGTGATCAGTCACAACCTGAAGAAGAAACAGCTGGAACACTATTAGTTGAGGGTGGAGGTGAATCAAGCAGTACAGTCACCTCACAAGCTGCAGAAGAAACAGATACCATGGTCGTCTTGCAGACTTCAGATGATTCAGGTACAGCAGTGGGCTTCCAGGCAGCAGGAGAGGCACGTTGCTCAGGTGCCAGGACACCCCTGGACACTCCCTCTCCTATGGAGACCCAAGAGGATGCTCTGGATGAGATGGAGGTGAACACCATCAAGGTGGAGGACGAAAATCTGCCAGAGGTGAATGATGAGCAGAGAGAAGATGGAGAGGAGGAGTTGCATGGGAAAAGAAACGAAGAGGCTATAAAGGGCATGCCAATAATTAGCTCGGTCTTAAAGGGGAGTGTAGATTCCCTAGGTTTTTGCTCTCTGGATATGGGGGTTGACATGATTGGGGGGACAAACACAGGGACTGATGAAATCATGGACCAAAACAAAGAGCAGGAGGATGGTGAAAAGAAGATGATGGTGGAAGACAGCAGTGATTCCATGCCCTCAGATGTGAATGCAGGTAAAAACACAAAAGATGTACTTGACAATGGCTAGCCTTAAGGGTCCTCTCCACCCTTACAATATACAAGTCATATTTATAAACTGTTCGTGTAATATGCAGTTACCACACCACAGTATTATCCATGATGCTGCAGTTTTTTCCTTATTTTGTCCATATACTGCAATGTTGCACAACACTCAGTGTCCATTAGAGAAGATTCCCACCCAGACCTCCTGTCAGGCTCCACCTCCTCCAGCAAAGCGGATCCCCAATCTGAAGACACTGGTGAGACTAGTCACTCATCCTTCTTCCTCTATGTTCAAACTTTAAATCCCTTATCCCGTTTTGAATTGTGTTACTGTTGCATTATATAAATATACCTGTTTTGTCTGGCATTTGCCTTCTACAGATAAAGACTGCACAGGCGCTCTGGAGAACAAAGTTTCACTGGGACTAAGCAAACAGATTGAGAAGGCAAGTGATCTGCTTTTGTACACTGGCCATGACAGACTATTGAAAATAGTACGTCTAAACTATAATACTCTCTTAGTCATCACATGTGGAACATCTTTAGTGTAAACTGAGCCTTCCCCCCCAGGTCAAGGTCAAGGATGAGCCTGTAGATGAGGAGTATGACGAGGCCCTTGTGTCCTACTCCACCTCAGCACAAGTCAAGGATGAACCTGAGACAGCAGAGGTAGGCATGGTTTATGTTGTTGTTTTTAGACGTTTTGTTTAAAACGTATTCACATATTGTTTTCTTCGTTGTTACCAGGACAATCTGAAAATCAGTGCCGTCTTCTCAGTGGGAGGGGCCACCTTGTCCAGTGGTGAGTGCACTAAGACGCATGGTACAATGTGTTGCCCAAACTTCAGCCATCAAACCTTTCCACTTTTATACCTACTTGTACTATTTCCTGCTTCTCCACCTTTATCTCTCCATCCTTCTTTGTTGTTTTACTCTCTTTTTATTCCCAGTGACAATGGCCAGCCCTGTTCTGGTGCCCAACCCTCCCATGGCAACAGTTCCCCCTATCCTGCCTCATATCCCCCTTTCAACACGCATGTCCTGTGCAGCTTGTAAGATGGCCCTTCTGAAGGGCCAGACAGCCTACCAAAAGAAGGGTTCCTCCGCTCTCTTTTGCTCCACTGCCTGTCTCACTAGACCAGTCCCTGCTCCCCTGCCTTCCTCCAAGCCCACGGACGACACAGTCTGCCACTACTGCTTCAAGTGAGTCCTGAAGAGGGACTTTAAGAATGAAGAAATTATTTTCTACCTAAAACATTTGTTTACCCAAGTTTACACAGTTGTTGATTACAACACACTTTTACAATGTATTTCTCAGATGTTTTTGAATTATTTGCCTATTTACCAGTTTCGTTGCTTATGACTAACTTGTTTCTGTTCCAACTTGTTAGGCAGATCACCAGTCTAAGGACTATGATCAAGGCTCCCGTGGACGCGGCAGGAACGAGGAAGGCCTTCTGCAGCAATACCTGCCTCTCATCCTTTGACTTTAAGAGGAAAACTGCTGGACTAACCCTCTCCTCCTCCATCCCAACTCTCACCACTGCCGTTGCAAACATTGTTGATAAGTGCAGCTTTTGTAAAATCCCCCGCATTGTAAGTTGAAATTTGTCTATACCACCTCTTTTGTCTTCCTTTTCAATAAGACCTTAAGACATTTGTGATGGTAGCCCTCTGCTCTTTGTCCACAGACACAACATGAAGTGACAGTCCAGGGTGTTGTATATAAGCTCTGTGGTGACAGCTGTTTCAAGAGTTTCCGCATTGCGAAACAGCTGTGCATGAACACCTGTATGAACTGTGGAGCCTACTGCCAAGACAACAGTCCCCAGATGAAGGTGGACAAGCTCATCAAGACCTTCTGCAAAGCTGCCTGCAAGGCCACATTCAAACAGGTAATTCCACTATGCTGCCTGTAATCCAAAGAGAAACAGTAAACTGTCAGTACAGAGGTTAACTGGTAGCGCTAATATATGGCAAGCTCAAGTCTGAAAAACGTTCTTGTAGTCTTAAACCTAAGGCTTCTAGAAATAGCTAGGTGTTTCCATATCTCTTATCCATGTGTGTCTTGCAGAAGAGCAAGACCCCTACCCCTTGCACTATGTGTTATACGTCCAAGCCGCTGTCAGACATGATGGAATCCACTGACTTGGAAGGCAAGACTGACCTCTTTTGCAACAGCAGCTGTCTGACGGCACACAGGATCAAGAGTGTCAGCTCCTCAGGTACATCTGACCACACACACACACACACACACACACACACACACACACACACACACACAGTACCTGGCCAGGATTAGGTAAGTTTTTAGACTGGGTCCCCAGAGCCCTGTTGAAGTGGCTGTCCACTCCTCCTGTCTACCCTAGGAAGGGTGGGACAGCGAGGAAAAAGTCAGAGAAGGAATTCTTCTGATGGACAGCCCTTGCATGTGTGTGTGCTTCATGTTTCCCCAGCCAAGTGTTTGCCTGTATTTGAGAATGTAAAATCCACAAATCAACCCTCTTCCTTTCTCTTCTTCGCCCTCCTTCACAGGTGCACTGGTGAAGTGCAGCTACTGCAAACAGAAGGCAGTGCCCGCCTTCCACCTCGCCATGTCTGACTCCTCCATCAGGAACTTCTGCAACCTCACCTGCGTCCTCGCTTTCCAGGTATGCTGGAACACGTGCAGGCACTAATACACACCTCTTTACACTCCATGCTGTGTTCATATGGTTTCCTCTGATCTTTTAGGACCAGTTCAACAAGAGCAATGAGCAGAACCCAGGGAATGTTATCCAAAAGCCCACCCCACCTCCTGCACCCCCTATCCAATCACAGACCAGCCAGACGGCACCTGCCACAGCACAGGGAGCCGTCAAGCTGCCGTGCTTCCAGTGTCACTGCTTATACACTACTAAGCCTGAGATGCTTCAATTCAAGGTTTGTCTTCTATTTCTGTATTTTCATTTTGGGACATGTACAGACAAACACTTACTTTATGGCTAAAAACAAAACAAGTATCAAGTCTTCGCAAGTGACAGCAATGATTGATGACAACATTTGACATGCTGCACATCCCTAAACTCAAGTGTTTGTTGATCTTTTCAGGACAAGTTCATGTTCCTATGTGGCCCTGAGTGCTCTGACGAGTGCAAGAAGACCAACTTTGTGATGGATCGATGTACGTACTGCAAGATCGAAAAGGTTATTCATGAAGTCAGGAGGATCAACTCCAAAGACTGTTCCTTCTGCAGTGAAGGTATTTAAAAAAACCCACCATGGCTCCTGATCACACTGTTTACTTGTCCTGTGCATCATGTTAGTTTACCTAGATTTACTTTGAATATATTCAAGTAAATACAGCATTTTTGATGCAGCTGTCGATTCCTTCTGATGGTAATGGGGTATATTGGAAATGGCTTTTGTTACAAACCCAACCATTCTTCCTCCTGCCAGGCTGTAAGCTGCTGTATAACCTGGACCTAGGCAAGCTCTGGGGTCGCTACTGTCACGTCTGCTCCTTCTGTGCCTCCACCTCCCAGAAGCTGGTTACAGGGCAGTTTGGTGGCAAGAACAAGGACTTCTGCTCTGGGGCGTGCAGGTCGAAGTACACCATGCTCTTCTGCCAAGTGAGATGTTGTCCTGCCTGACATACATACACAGAAACACTCTTTAAATATTTCTCTGGGTTATAAACACACATACAGCTCCTTAACATGGCATTCCTATTTCTGACCTTTAGGTGGCGAAGTGTGACCTGTGCGGGCGCCAGGGGAAGTTGCTGGAGACGCTACACATGGTGGGTGAGGTCAAGCACTTCTGTGACCTCCAGTGTGTTCTGCAGTTCTGCTTCCAGAAGAACCTTAGCCAGAACCAGAACCAAACCAAAGGTAGGGCTAAAACAGAACCCTTGCCTCAAACAGTGTTCTTGTCTCATTTAGTCACATGTTCGGGATAAGCTATTTGAGCTATTGTTATTACACCTAACACAGTTAGTTTCCTTTTATTTTTTACTCCTCTCCTCTTCCTTGTTTAATTTCTATCCTCTTCTTCCTTTCCCTCCCCCCTCCTCCTCTTCATCCTCCTCATTTGAATCATCTCTCTTGCTTCTCCTTGCACTCCTCCTCTTACTTCTCTATACACCTCCTCATCACCTCTCTTTTCGTAATTTTCCTTTAGTGCCTGTATCTATAGCTCCTGTAGGAGGCACCACAGTGACTTGCAGGTCCACTCCTGTCATCGCTAATGTGGTCTCACTCGCTACTGCACCCACGAAGCAGCCCATCACCACAGCCAGCATTGCCCTACAAGGTCCTTTCACCCAAAAACTAAACTAAAACGAAATCTCTTACTCATTGATATTGCGACATCGCTGACTCTGTCAACTTCCTGTCTATTGGTTTTGTTCGACTCTCTACAGGAGCTGTTCCTGGTTCTTTCATGAAAATTGTGGGAAATGTAAGTTACAAGCAGACAAAACCATGAAGCGCAATTTTTCCACTAGCTTGTCAGACTTTTTCTTTCGTTTTAGCAATCAATCCACTATTTAAAGCACAAATGTTGAGGGGGGGGGGCAGGAATGTAATGTGACCGACAAATCTCTACAGTAACAATACAGTACAGTAACGGTCTGGTTTGGTGTAGGCCAGCACACAGACAGACATGGCTCGTGCCCCTCCTGCCGCGCCCCCCAGGATTCTGAAGAACAAGGCTCTGCTCTGCAAGCCCATGGTCCAGAACAAGGGCATCGTCTGCAAACCCCAAACGGTCAACTCCGAGTCTCAGACAGGTGACATATTCATGAAGATACACCCCTTTTCTGACTTAAACCTTAGTTGTAAGGTTATGGTAGCGCTGCTTTGCAGTTAATTACATGTACAAACGCTTCAGTGAACCCTTTCACTTTCCACGGGCTGAAGAGACATGTCATTATGTTACCGTGTGCATACGGCTCCACAGATGAGAGGTACCCCAAGGTGATAGTGCTGCCCATCCCAGTACCAGTGTACGTGCCCATCCCTATGAACCTCTATGCCCAGTACGCCCCCAAGCCTGTGGGATTCCCCATACCGGTAAGCCCCTCCCACATCTCTGTCACTCAATACCTCACATTGAAGTGTGGGGGTGAGTCATTTGTTGGGAGTACAACAACACAGTAATCACAGTAAACACAATTGCTAATGGTGGAGATTTAGGGCTAAATGCCTACTCCAAATAACCCACAAAAACATGTGGACATCGCTCCTTATCTAATGTTTCAAACACATATGGCACCTGAATGAGATTGAGGAGAGAGAGAAAAAAGACCAACCAGAACATATAACAGCAAAGACCTAAAGATAAATCAGCTATCCATAAACATTTGCCTGTTACGGATGCTCCCTTGTCTTTACAGTTAGTTTGTGTGCCTGATTTCTAGATAATGAGCACGTTGTTTTTATTCTCTTTTTGGGGGGGAAGAAGCGCTTGTGTTTCTAATCACAAGTTCTCATGTATACAGTTTGTTGTTCCGAGATGGAATGACTTGACTTTGACTTAGCTTATCCCCTTCTCCCCTGCCCTCTTAGGTGCCTGTGCCCATGTTCCTGCCGGTTACCCTTGACAACGCAGAGAGCATCGTGGAGACCATCCTGGAGATCAAGGAGAAGATCCCCTCCAACCCGTTTGAAGCGGACATCCTTCTGATGGCCGAGATGGTGGCTGAGGACGGAGAGGAGGAGAGGCCAGCGCCCTGTCAGGCCCCTGCACCCATACAAGAGGGTGAATATTCCTTCCCCTTTTACTGTTTTAGCCTCAATCTCCTCTCCATCTTGTTGGACCCCCAAGCCCACATCTCAAAGTGTTCTTGGGCTTTGTTGTTGATCAGACCGGGTGAGTAACTGCAGTGAGGACCTGAACACTGATGATATCACCAGCTTCCTCCACAACTGGCAGGATGAGTGTGCCCCCAACGCCCCCCCCTCCAATCCGACCTTCGCCAGCCAGACACCTTTATCAAAAGTGGACATCCCTGTCGGCCAGCCAGATCCCCCAGCCCCACCACCTGTCCTGGACATCGAGTCTGACTTCCCCATTGGTGAGAGAATGGAGAAGGGAGTTGTCTTAGTCCCTAGGGCTACATGGGAGATTTTCTAAAGTCATTTAGATAATAAGAGTAACCTTTTGTGGATTTTGTTGTTGCCAGAAACATTGGAGTTGATGGCACACTGGAGACACCAGGCCAAGCAACCCCCCAGCCCTCATGCCCCCCGCTCACCACCACGTCAAAGACCCCGCAGGAAGGTTCAGCAGAAGAAAAGGGTACATTTGTATTTCTCTCTTTTTGTCAAACACAACTAAGTTAACTGTAGTGCACAAGACAAAGGAAAAGTGTCGTGCTTGAGTACCCTAACTGAGGTGTTGACGAGGAGACTGTCTGTCTGTACTGGTGGTATTTTGGAACGTGGCATATTTATGCATTCAAACTATTTTGTAACATTCGAACAACAAAGAAAATTGAGTTTTTCTGCTTACATTTGAGAATTCAGTTTTACTGCTGACTGCAACACTTGTGTCAGTTTACTGCAGTACAACATGGAAGAAGGATACAATTAGACATACACAGTTTTAAGCACAGTCACCAATAAAACACTTCCTCAGTGTGTCACTAACCAAAAGATCTGCACTTCTGTTACTTCTCCTAGAAGTGTCATGAAACACGGGCGTCCGCCATCAAGGAGGCGTCGCCCGCAGTGGCGTCACCGAGCGGGGCGCAGGAGGAGGTGGGGGCCACGGAGCCCCCCAGGCTGCAGCCCATGTACGGGGTGGACGCCTGGAAGAGATGGGTGCAATGGAGGAACTCCAGGCCAGAGTTGGAACCTGCCCCTCGGTTTGGCTGTGAGTCTGAAGTACTTAAGTACTTAACTACTTAACTACCCAACTTCTGCATCCACTCTCACACTCACTGTCTGTTGTACAGTGTTCATTTTACGACATCCTCAGATCTCAGACTCAAACACAGACCTGCCATGACGAGACACTGACAGTTTGCATTTCCATTCGAATTTGACACCAGAAAGAGAGTTAATATATGTGTATGCAATATACTGAGGGTGCTGTCTTGCTGCCCCATATTGAATTGCCTTTTGAAAAATGCATTGCCATTTAAATAGTCAAATATAACCTTGTCAATATGAAATGCTTGCAAGAGGTATGCCCTCAACATTGTATTCATAATGATAAAAACAAAATTGTCATTTGCATTTTCAATTGGATTACCATTTGAATAAAGAGTCTAATAACCTTCCATGTTTCTGGACAATGCTCACGCTGAAGCGGGTTGAAGCGGTGGCAGCTGAGGGAGATTTTACCGAGACTGACAACGTTTGTTCTGACACTTGACATTCATAGACTTTTTGTCAAAAAAATGGTCTGAGACTGATGACTTTTTTAATGAAACCTGGTGCTTTTTTGTCTGAAGATGACAGAGGTTTTCCTGAGACTGACTTTTCGGCTGCTCCGGCGCCGTTTCACCTAAAACTGACGACTTTTGGTCTGAGATGCTGCTTTTTCGTGTGACACCCGAGTCTAAGATCCGATGATGTCCTAAAATGAACACGGTCCTTTTGGTACAGCTGTGTAGTCACAACACTCACCTCAGGGTATCTGCAACAGCACCACGCACACCCAAACATCCCTTTACTTCCCAATCACTGTTCTGTCCATGGATTCCAGCTTGGTCCTATTGAGACCGTAGCCTAACCATTGTGTTGTTTCTGGTCCCAGCGCGGCCTATGGTCCTGAAGGAGGACGTGCTCAAGTGCACCACAGCTGAACTAAGCTTCGGCCTCTGTCACTTCATCAGTGAGGTGCAGCGGCCCAACGGACAGCGCTACTCCCCAGACAGCCTGTTCTACCTGTGCCTGGGGCTGCAGCAGGTAAGACTTCTCAGCAGGCAGCCATGCTGCTTTGGCGTTGCCGTCAGCGGCTCGTAACCCACCCCATCTCACTCCGCAGTACCTGTTTGAAAATTCCCGCCTGGAGAACATCTTCACCGATCTGTTCTACAGCAAGTTCACCACGGAGATCACTAAGCTGCTGAAGGACTTTAAACCCACCATAACAGACAGTGGTAAACACAAACACGCGCAAACACACGCACTATCAACCTTTCTTTTGTGTAAAATATGGAGGAGTGCGTGACCCCCCCCCCCCCCCCACCCCCCACAGGCTACATCCACTCTAGGGTGGAGGAGGAGTACCTGTGGGAATGTAAGCAGCTTGGGGCCTACTCCCCCATTGTGCTGCTCAACACCCTCCTCTTCTTCTGCACCAAGTACTTCCACTTCCGCTCGCCTGCAGAGCATCGCCAGCTCTCCTTTGGCCACGTCATGCGCTGCACTCGCTCCAGCTTCGACGGCTCCAAAACCAACTTCTTGCGTTTCTACCCGCCTCTCTCCTTCAAGGATCAGCCCGCTGGTATTACCACTATCCTTTTTATTTGATCATGATTTCAATTCATGATGCAGCACATCATTTGTTTTGCAAGGTAAACTTGTTGAACATGGATACACACTGTTTGTTTCTGTTTCACGGAGTCTTGCCCTTTATGACGTGTCCCATATGCTATAGAACACATTATGGGTGAATAATCCATGTCAATGTTCCAGAAGCAGAAGGAGTGACAGCAAAGAGGAAGAGGGAGGAGAAGGAGAAGATCCTGGAGATGGTAGAGAACAATGAGAACCCGCTCCGCTGTCCTGTACGACTCTACGACTTCTACCTCTTAAAGTGGTGAGGGATGCAAGCACAGACAGACATGCACTCACTCCCTTCCTGCTACCTCACAAAGCCTTTTTTGTAAAAACCACAACAGCAGTTTGAGCGTCTCTTCTCCCTCCAGTTCAGAATCAGTAAAGCAGAGGACCAACGTGTTCTACCTCCACCCAGAACGCTCCTGTGTTCCCAACAGCCCCCTGTGGTTCTCCTCTACACCCCTCGACGATGCCACCATGGAAACCATGCTCACGCGCATCCTCACTGTCCGAGAGATGCATCTGAGGTCAGAGGAAGGAAGAGAGGAGGAGAGGATGGAGGGCGAGGCGTCCTCCCCTCCAGCTTTAGAGGCTGGTGATGACTCAGACTGACCACTGTGATGGGAGAGGACATCATGACTGACCAGCTGCTCACACACACACACACACATCTTGTTTACATACAAATACTGTACATGCTGTTCAGAAAGGACTGGATGTTGGACTGTGGCGATCCTCAGGTTTGGAAGCAGAGGGGGTGTAAGTGTGTGCACCACCCAGTATGAAGCTGCTGCCCAGCGAGGATATGGAGAGTCTTCAGCTCTCAATTTCCATGCTGCAACTGGAGGATCAGAGTGGTTTTTGAGGACTACTGGAGTGACATTAGTCTGAACAACAAATTAACCACAAAATATTATTCAAAGGTATTGTCATGATGTTCATAAAATGAAGTTTCAACATCTTCGATTCAACTTAATTTCATATGAGCTGTAGTTTATGTATTGACATTATTCAAACTTTGATAGTTTTATTATCAATGATGAAAGAGACAATACCCTATAAGCTTGATGCCATACCTGTGCTGTAGGATTCACAAGTTGTTTATTTGGACTGATAACAGGAACAAACGTCTTTTATAACGGTCTCAACTCACAGAAGGCTCCAGGTTGTGTTTGGTTGAAAACTTTATTACTATTTTGTTTTTAATAAAAACTTTTTACCCTTTAACATTTTTGTTGCACAAGGGTAATAAGATGTTCATTTAATCACTAATGTAGACAAAGAAACTTGAAATATGTATCTATTAGGTTTTACTCAGGTATATTGCTTCATTTATCTTGCCTCGCATATTCTCCTTTGAAGTTTTGAGCAAGATGTATCATACCAAGAGTCTTTGACTTCTGTCTTTTCCCCCATTCTAACACAGTCTTCACCATCTGTCATATCCTCATTTTCTCCTTTCCAGTCATCAGGTTGTCTACTTATCCAATAGCTGCATAATGGAACACAGTTGATTATTAATTCATTTGTTTGTATTAATTAATACAAACGTAAGAACCGCTTTATCAAAGTGAATGTTTCAAGTTTATGGTCACACCTGTACTGTAAAAGTACAAACAACATGTATATTTGAAGACTACGAGACTGACCCAACCTTTTCTTAAGTTTTGTATTGTCCACCCACAACCAAGTGTTCTCATCCTGCTGGTCAGTCAGCCCGATCCAGAACTTGTTTTCTAGTTGGTCAGAGTTCATTTTGTGTACCAGTTCCTTTACCAAGAACTCCTTAACACAATGTAAAGGTTAATTCGGCTGTATATTGCATCATCCATTTGCAGAAGTTTGTTTTAAATCATTTGAATGTGTTATTGGTTTTGCGCAATTCTAATGGAGGTTGTTTAGCAAGTCAAATGTACCTGTGATTGCATTGATTACAGTCCATCCATCATCTGTCATCATAGCGAGTCAATGGAAACATACCTGCTCCTTTTCACTCTCAATGATGACCAGGTGACCTCCGCTGGAGATGCATGCATCTCTGCTCTCAGTCCAGTTCTTCGCATCAGAGGAGAAGTAGTAGCATTTTCCATCAAAGGGCTTCCAGTCAAGGCCACATTTGGGATCCTTTGTGCAATCTGGACACAGACATTTGACATTCATGGGCTGACTAGTATGGGACAACTTCATATCCCCTTATGAAAAAATGATGACGTGGTGATACAGTGAGTGTCCTGGGGAAAACATCCTGCATGAGGTCTCACCTTCATTAACATCAGTTGGACATTTGTTTTCCTTCAGTGTCAACTGACATTTTTCTAAAAGCTTGTAAACTGTGAATAACAAATAGTTCCTTCCTTTATTGATACGTTAACATCAGTATTTAATGCAGTATAACAATGTAACACTCACAAAAAAACTCAAAAAAGTTACTGACCTGTGTGATTTCTCTCTATCAGGGCTTTACTCGTATTTAAAAGATGTTTGGCTTGTAGAGCTTCACTTTTAATTGTTGTATCTATTTCATAAACATTCATATTAGTTATTGTTTAGAATATTTTTTTCATTTAATGTCAAGAGTACCGTGGTAATGTATTAATTTAGAAGATGCTTTTATCTACAGCAATGTATAGCTCTAACCGCTGAGCTATACCCTTCATATGTTCTGGTCATGCATGTAATGCATATTGCTGCGAGACTCATTCTGAAAAGCTTGTTTGCCTGTATAAGAAGGTTCTTTTATATTTTAGAGCAGTTCTGCTTCATTCGTATGTAAGGTGAAGAATGACAGGAAATGAAGGGGAAAGAGTGGGTAGAACATGCAGGAAAGGGCCTGGACCAGATTCGGACCCAGGCCTCTGAGGTAAATCCTCAAGCGGTGGTATACTCAGCAAACCACGAGCCAGTGGTTAAGGCCCTCCCCACTTTGGAATTGAGCAACATTTAGTTTGACATTGTGTATGTGTTTGTGTCTAGCTTGATTTCAGTGAGTTCTCTGGGGATGGATCACGAACTGTCCATGAAAGCCTCAATCATCCAAACATTTAGCTTTCTTGGATTGAGGGCTACATGAATGCCATGTCTTATTTCTGTACAGTATAAGTATTTCCTGAGCTTCTATAACCTGTGGAATGAATGAAACAGTTCCAGTCCTACTCACAGAGAACCAGGAGAGTGATGACAGCACCCATCAGGAGAACACAGAGGACCACCAGAGCCACTCTTACAGGGTCGGGACCTCCTGGGATGACCTTTGACTCTACCTGCTGCTGGGAGCTGGTGTTACCAGCTGAAGGACACAGTATGTTTGATTATTTGTCTTTGGAGTACATATAGATAGGTCCCATACAGTTATGTTTACAAGTAATTGTACACAGCAATCAACTAAGAATGTCAATGTGCATGTTGTAATCCAACATTCCAGTGCAACAATCAGTCTGGGGAGGCCTGCACTGCAGTGGGTCTTAGTCCACATTCATAAAATTCTGTTGATTTTGTGTCTGTTCTTATACAGACTGTAGTTATACAATAGTATTGTATAACTGACGTGTCAAACATAAGAGATGTATGGGCCTGTCATAGAAATGTGAATATTAATAAAAATGTCTTTGTTAGTTAAATTTTTTGTTTTTAAGGTAAGTTGTTTTCCATTACCTTTGTCAGTTATTCTGTCACATGACAGATAGCTTCCCTCAGAAAACGTGGCTCTTGTCCACATATGTCACATATACTTACTTACACTTAAACACACACACACACACACACACTATCAAATACACTCACATATACAAGCACACATTCATCTTTGGGTAACATTTAAAGTTACTCACCATCGGAGGACTGGTTTTGATCATGTCTGTTTGATTTGATCTCGGAGTATATAGTGTCCTTGCAAGTGGACAACGTACCTCCAATACAGAAGCAACCATGAGTCAATGAAAACTCAAGCATTCCATCTTATATATGCATGTTCCATCCTGGTTAGCTAAAGGAATTGGTAGATTTCTGACACCATGTGAAATTTATCTAACGTGGTCTTAACCAGACACCAGTAACGTTATTTGAAACAAATACTTCAAAACATTTCAACTAAGCCTTAACATTGTGTAAGGGTTGTGCTGGTCACAATATACAATGCAGATATTGTGTAAGCATGTGAAATATATATTCAAAATAGCAGTAATCGACAGTTAATTTGAACAATTTAATATGACCACGTAATGTCGCATGCTTGTTCAAAAAAAATGCAATATTTGGAGCTTACCATTATCTTCATTCTTAGCATTGTCTCTTGTTTTGAATTTAACATCAGAATATAATATCTCGGACATGGTGTGCTTGCTTGGTCAAATGTAATGATGGACAACACGTTCTGAAGAAATAGACAGGGGAAGCGTTGACATACAGGATTTTATTTTGTGACATCCTTCAAAAGTCCCTCAAATCACCAACACCAGTTGTACGTGTCTCAGAATAGCTTGTTTCACAACAACACTGGCCACAGTTCTCTTCTGATTGTCCATCATAACCTAAAAACATAACAGTAGATAGCATTGCAAAACCTCCGAACTTCCACTTTGAAGTTGGAATGATTTTTACGAGAATCAGTATTTCATGAGAGAACAAGAATAACACATGCTTTCTTTGGCCACCAAAGTCTTTACATGAATGAATAAAAAATGCAGCAATTTGCTTCAGTTTCATTCTCCATATCTTTGTATATAATCCTGAATACAAATACAGGTCAATATACAAATGTCCAACACTATTTAACAAATGATAAGTGATAAATCAATTGCAATATTTTCAGCAAAACATGTATCGTGTAATCACTCAAACGGTAGAGTATTATGAGGATTCAAGAACTGCCACTCCTACATTTTGAATGTATCAAATTCTGTCGATTTGAATACTAGACTAAAAACCTTCCACGGTAAAACTGTCCTCGAAACCTTCCCAGCAGCATAGTTGGAATAATGACTTAATTCGATTTTTAGATGCTTCTGCTTATAACTGAAATGCACAGTATTTGCCACCATCTGGTTTTCAATGTGTTTAAAACAGTTTTGTAACAGTGTTATATATGTGTGTTTGTATATAACACACACTTTGTAGCCATCTTACAAACATCAGAAGCAAAAATGGGCGACTAGAAGGCGGATCTACATCATGTTTAAAGACAAGGCAGCTGGAGGGACAGATGGATGATGTAAGTACATAGTAAATTATTAAAACGTCTACTTTGAACTCTCTTCTCATCCGTACTCCACCACCTGCAAAACACTCCATATATTGTGTTTTGCAGGTGGTGGAGTATGGATGAAAAGATAGTTTATGGATTTTGAAGAATGCGGTGATTGTCATTGGTCATATTTTGAAGGAATGAAAAATGATTCAGTTAGTTCTGTACTTATGTTTCGCTGACTGTTTGGCAACTTTTGACAAAGTCACTTCAGTTGTGACCAATGCATTTTAAGAATAGAAAAAAGTTAATTTAGGTTTGATTTCAATGATGAAATGATACAACAGGAAATGAATGTTATTTTTAGGCAGCGTTACTCAGAAGAAGGCGATCCTCTTGGTGAGTCCAGTATACAGCTGATGATGATCATAGCATAGATACAGGGCGTGGCAGATATCATGTCAAAAATCAACACAACCTAACTAACCTGCGACGCTTTCAAGTCTCTACTCGACTAGTCAATTGTGTGCTGATGCCCTCTAGTGGTTGTCCTTTTCCGGGCCGTCATTGCAATACAGACGACTTTAGTGCATCAGAAGAAGAAGAAGAAGAGGTTTGTTTATATAGCGCCTTTTCATCGCTCAGGGTCGCTTCACAGTGTGCTATACAAGACATTTGCACATCAACATACACAATACAAACATATAAGGCCAGATTTAGCCACATTTTCCATAATACATATTGAAAAGATATGTTTATAGCTGATTCTTGAAAGTAGGCAAAGATGATATGTTGCGAAGTCTGAGTGGTAGGGAATTCCATAATTGAGGAGCATTAACACTACATTATGGACTCATCAGGACTCACTAAGCTTCTACAATGTTGACTAAGTCTGTCGTTCAGTAATGACTTTACAGTAAGACCAATGCAAAGGCGTGGTCAGGTCTATCAGCTCCCTTTAACTGACGTAGGATCTGTTATTGGTTTATGTAAGGAAAGTGAACATAAAAAAATCACCTTAGCACAGTACTGTCTGAGTTTTAGATTAGTGAACAGGTGAATGAGGGTGTAAAGTCCACGTCATTAGGGGACTACCGTTATATCAGAATGAAACATCACATCTGTTACAATTGAACTACGTTGATGCCATTTGGAGCAATTGTTTAGATATTATGATTGGGAAACAATATATCAACACGTGCATTTGTATTTTCTTGATTCAAATATTCATATTAATATCATTGATATTAGTGACAAAAAAAATGTTATAACGGTTTAGATTTTTTTGACACTACTTTGACACCCATAATCTTTGAGCCTGCATGTATACTAAAGCCGGAAGTAGTAGTACTAGTGTGGAGACATGCGTTCATGTTTTAGCAAATCAGCGTGCAGAATTTTAGACTGCACTAGAAATCGTCCAATGAAAATATACGTCTTCTTGAAAGGGTTGGACTTAACCTCTCACAACGCAAAGGGAGGCGGAACAGTTTCCTTTCTCAGCCGAGTTGGCAGATAAGTCCTAGTGCCACTAGGAAGGACGGTTGAAAGTTTCGAACACCCACATTTGAGCTGTGAAAATGGCACCAAGCACACAAGTGAATGAAGCTGTGTCCGACGTACGGAAAGGGATTCGCGCCATCCTGCTCGGACCACCTGGCGCTGGGAAAGGGACACAGGTGAGGTCCAGCTAACGTTAGCTAGCTAACGTGTTAGCTACACAGCAATTTGAACTTTCATTCGGAATGTAAGTGCGCATGACTGACTTTTTTTCTAGCTATAACCTTCGTCTTGGATTCCTATATCCCGAAGTTCGATCAACCAACCATGTGTCCAACAAATAATATAGTACCTAGCCAGCTCGGTGCATCGTGTGTCCGGGCTGAACTGAATGTGATCACAGGTTCGCGTGCTCGTTTTTAATGGCGTTGTTAATAGCAGGCTAGGTGATGAACTTTCAAGTGAAAACTCTTGACATTCGTTGAGCAAAATGATGTCGCATCTGGTAAAGGAGGGAGTCGTTAAGTGTGTCAAGGGTCATACAATAAAACAGAGCTCGAGATAGCCACTTCAATGTCACCTTAGGTCCAGCTGCGCTTTCACTTTTAGTATTAGTATTTTAATGCATTGTATCGATTGAAAAACTCCCCTCAATTCAATATAAAGAACGTACCCGTCCCAAGCTTAATAAAATTGTTAGCCGTGCATACATTAAGGTAGGCCTAATTGTGCCTATGCCATGGTGACTGAACTGCATACTCAACATGACTCTCGTAAACCATGACGTAGAGTTAATGCTGCAGACACATACAGGCCTAACATTGCCCAAGTCAACCTTGGATGTGTTAGTTCGTTTTGTTTGAGACTGTCAACGCGACGCTGTTTTGATGTAACACATGCTAAATTTCCCTTCCCAGGCTCCCAGACTGGCTGAGCAGTACTGTGTGTGTCATCTGGCCACAGGAGACATGCTGAGAGCCATGGTGGCATCAGGCTCCGAGTTGGGTAAGAGACTCAAAGAGACCATGGATGCTGGAAAACTGGTAAGATCAATGCATATGACTGTGTTTGTGTGTGCTCTGTTTGTGTGTGTGTGTGTACATTTACCGTAGCAGATGAATGTTTCAGCTTGTTACTGTGTTTGCCTTGTTACTGTGTTTGTTACTGTTTGCCTAAGCACAGTATGGACATCTTACTTGTCTCAGTTGGACATCTGTTGAAGTCCTGCCTACCTACCCTCCTATTCTGTATGTACAGGTCAGTGATTCCATGGTGGTTGAACTCATAGAGAAGAACCTAGACACAGCCCCTTGTAAACAAGGATTTCTGTTGGATGGATTCCCCCGTACTGTCAAACAAGCAGAGATGGTGAGGACTGGTTTGGATATCCGTTTTAGTTTGGCTGCGTGTGTCGTATTTCAGTTGATTGAGCAACAGCCTTGTGTTTGACTTGTGGTGGATTTTGGCCATCTTGTGTCCCCATAGCTTGACGAGTTGTTGGAGAAGCGAACAGAGAAGCTGGACTCTGTGGTGGAGTTCTCTGTTGACGATTCTCTTCTGGTGCGCAGGATTTGTGGCAGGTAGATAATAAAACTGTGGTTTGATGTAGTCCCACCTTGAAGCACTGAAAACAACCAGCTCTACCCGGTCAGTGTATGTCCAGCCATTTGCGAAGAGATGAATAGACTCACACAGACATAACAAAGGATTCGCATATTTTAGGGTATCCCCAAGCCTCTCTTGTCCTCCTCTCCAGACTCATTCACCAGCCTAGTGGGCGTTCTTACCACGAGGAGTTCAACCCACCCAAGGAGCCCATGAAGGATGACGTAAGAGACTCCTAGTGTGCTAGTCCTCCATCCTTGGCTTTACTATCACTGGATGCTCTTTTCAAGCAATGAAAAGTCTGTGATGTAAATCTACACAGATCAAACTAGTGAATAGAGTACAATAACACTGGACCTTAGTCAAGTCAGGGCTTATATGACCCAATTGTCAGCTATTATTTTTAGATGTTTGGTAGGCAGTGTGTGGTGTATCTGCAGTGGTTGATAATAGTCGTCATTTTACCCCTCTTCCCTCCTCTCTTTAATCCTTAGGTGACAGGGGAGCCTCTGATGCGCCGTAGTGATGACAACGAGGCAACGCTGCATTCTCGTCTGGAGGCCTACCACCGCCAGACTGTACCTCTGGTGCAGTACTACAGCACCCGCGGCATCCACACGGCCGTGGACGCCGCCCAGTCACCTGACGTTGTCTTCGCCTCCATCCTTGCTGCCTTCTCTGCCTCCCGCCCTGCCTGTAAAGATCTGGTGCTCTACGTCTAAACTCCCCTCCTCTTCCTCACTCCCTGTTTCCTCAGTGGCTCATCCCTGCTCCTCTGATCTCCAAACCTCGTCTGAACTCCCCACCTTCTCTTTCCCACCATTTTCTCTCCTGTCACTTGGACCACCTTCTCCAGGCTCCTCAAGACCCAGCACCTATTGAAAGGAACTTGTGGTCAACAGCTAGAAGCACGACTACATTGGCTACTTTTAATGCTTTATTTAATGATGCTTTTTTTCCCCTGTGGCCTCATTAGACTTGCGGTTCTTATCACATTGACATGTCATAGTGAGACCTTCTGACACGTACAAATATTTAACATGCTGGGATTGGTCAACTCAGTAATGCTGAGTTCGCAAGTGTATTGTGAGCTCATCTTTCGCACCTTGAGTGTTTGTGTGCGCTATAACAGATGTAAGATAGTTCCATTGTTTTCTTAGGTCTTTAAACGGACGTTTCTGTTGACCAGATGCTGTCCTGTGTTTGCCTCCTGTTCCAGACTAGTCTGCTGGAGACTTTTTTTCCTTTTGCCTTCTCTACCTTTTTGCCCGTTCTCCATTTCAGTAGTTATTATGAATGCACTTCATTGGCATCTTGAATGTAGACTATAAACTTCTCAGATGTTAGCCAACCTGTCAGACCTCACAGTACAAAGGGTATGTGTTGTTAAAACCTAGATTAGCCAAATACACTTTGTACACTTCATTTAGTGATGCCTCACTCAATCCTTTGAACACAATTGGTTAGTAATTGTTAATGTGCTAATCCATGTGGTGGGTTTCCGTATAACTTGAATGTAAAGCTCTAATGTTTGAATAGTTGAATCAATCGTTACATTTAACTATTTTAGCATTTTAATTCACATGAGATAAATCATATGTTCTCCTCTCTTTTTTTCTTTTGCAGCTGTTTGAACCTCAACTTTCCTCCCATCCAGCCCATTCCTGGCAACAGAATGAGAGATTTTGGGTTGAAGTTTAGCATGTTAAGTGAAATGGTGCTGTAGTGTGCTTAGTCATACCACACCCTGTTCCAGGAATCCCGCAAGCCATCTCCAGATCCACTAAATCATGTTCACCGTTCTAATAAAAAGAATACATGCTTTTCTACAACTTTCTTACTACATTGATTGTCAAGATTCTTATTGTGCTTTTTGTAACAATTCCACTAAGCTAGCCCGCGTGACATACACGATTGTTGTATTTCATTGGTAATATAATGCTTATCTACCGTAAGATGCCAGTTCCATGGCAGTATTTTTCCTTATGTATTTACTCAAATAGGTTGTGGTAAATGTGAGCTTCCAGGTATGATGTCACGGGGTGGGGTTTCCGTGTTCTATGCATCTTTCGTCACGGACCGGGGCTTTCCTCCGTGACGTGTTCAGTAGGAGCAAGCTGCGAACACTAAATTACCGAGCTCCCGAAGCGACGGGGAGTCTTTCATATCCAGTTTTCACTAGCAGCCTTCAGCGAAAATTATCGACTCGTGTACATGCCTTGGTCATACCGACGAAGAGTTTAATTGAGTTTTGGCGAAATCCAAAAGCGGACACTGCGCATCGTACCTCTTCTACGCTGGTTCTGGGTACGATATCTGATCCACCTTGAGGTAAGACTACTCATAGTTCTTCGAAAACCATTAAAATAGGCCACATTGTGTTTGTGTTGGACTTAATTGAGTTGTCCACGAGATGGATAATAACATTCCATTCCATGTTTGTCGATAGAAGAAGGCTATAATGGTGTAAAGGCCGATTAAAATATTCCGTAGTTAATATTAACATGTCACATTGACCAAGATGTAATTTACTGTCAGCACACCTGGTAACGACGAGTGTTGATAGAAAATAGTGTGTGTGTTCATAGTCTACATGTTTACAGTGGATATGTAGCCTATATATCGAATTCCTCTCATCTATTTTCCTGGTTGAAAGAACCAAATTTCAGTTTGACTCATTCAAACGGCGTTTTGGACACAAGTCTTCATTGTCTCCTCATCGATTATTTGATCCGTCTATCCACCCCTCCTGGGTAACACCCCTACCATATTCGGCAGTTTTCCAGGCAGTGTTTATTGAGTCCAGGATATTAATATAATTTCACAGAAGGGAAGGAGTGACGCCATGGACAGCTGAACCCAGCGAGCAGGTTTAGCTGGTCCCGTTCATAATATTTAAGTCTGTGGCTGGCAACATTTAATGTATAAAATTTCGGCATCTGTCTGTGTGCGTCTGTGTGTGTTTGTGTGTGTTTGTGTGTGTGTGTGTGTGTGTGGTAGTTCAGGGCCCAAAGGGCTGTGTCTGGGGGCTGCTCCCTGATGGTGTGATGCCTCTAGCCTCAACATTAAACATTCAACAACTCAGCAGTTTTCCTCCTAAACACCTCTAATTATAGAACACTGTCAGCCTGATTCCTCTGTCTGTCTCTCTGCTGTCTCTCCATGTCATAATGCATCTTTGGTATACAAAGGAATCGGGTGTTTATGTCCGTTTGCATTAATGTGATTGTGGGTGTGATTATCTTCAGATGTGTGAGAGCAAGACAGTCTAATGGGTGGATGGGTGTGTGTGTGTGCCTCATCTGTTTTTTGTTTCCCTGTCCGTGAATAGAACCGCATCAATAGGGCAAACGGTTATTCCTGTTTCTCCGTTTCCAGTGAAAAGGGATGTAACCGACAAAGCTACAAAGGTGGATTCCAAAGAAAAGCAAGATATGGTTGTCTGCGTGATCGCAACAGATAGTTTGGGTTCTGCCCGTCCTTAACTCCCTCTTCAATCATCCGCTTAGAAAACTCAAAGTGTGGTATGCTTCAGTGTTGTTTGAAAATTCTTGAAAAATCCATGAATGAAACTCGGAACGGAACAGGTCATCTGAGCTCCATAATTGGTTTGTACAAATGGGAATGTTCCAAGGCCTGTATCACAACGTGACTCGACAAGTTTGAAGTTTGAAAGCAACCTTGGTGGCCCTGTCTTTGAGAGGGAAGAGAAGAAGAAAGACATACAGATAGCAAAGAGGCAGAAACGGCAGAGGCAATACATGATATCCCTCCTAGAGAAAGTGAGAGAGGCAGACAGGCAACCAGGAAGAAAGAAAGAAGAGAGAATAGAGGTGTAACTGTGTCTGTGGTCAGAAAGCCAGAAGATTGTTTCGTACTGTTTGATTGGATGGGCCTCTCATGAACACTGCTCAGTAACCCATCACTCCTGGGGACCTGCTGCCAAGACTACAGCTCAGGGTTTACACAGGCTTAAATAAGTATCACTACAACCCTGCCAATTAGCTTAGCCGCCAGTCTGTCTCTGCTAGATCTGTCAGTGTGTGTATTTCAACCTGTGTGTGTGAGTGTGTCTTGGTGTATTTGGAGCAGCCCTGGGATGTTTGGTCAGGATTTCTGGAGAAGGTTACTTATGCACTTTTGTGTGTGTGTGTGTGGGTGGGGGTGGGGGGGCCACATTGTGGATATGTGCACATGGATATCCAATTCCTGTTTTGGCTTTCACTTAGACATTTTTCCAGTTACAACAACACATTTTCAAAGACTCCTTGTCTTATGACTAATACATAATTGCGGCAGCCAGTAAATGAAACAATCGTCCCCAGCACAAACAAGCTGTTAGACCTCCGGATGTACCAGACAGCTTAGCTTTCCTTTTCCATCTCCGCAGGCCCCAATCTCGAAATGGTACAAGCAACCACAGTTAGATCACAGTTTGTCCACCTGCTCCTGTAGCTATGACCTAACAGTCGTACAGTAATGGTGGGAGGCTAAGGGCAACTAAGGTCAATCAGGAACAGATGCAGACTCGGATCTTGGTGACTCAACATGTTGCGTAACATTCATTAAGTCTTCTACCAGCACACCTGTAGTACACTTAAGTCACCTAATAGTGTGTGTGTGTGCGTGTGAGAGAGAGAGAGAGAGAGTGTCCATGTGCATCATTCAACATTACATGTCAGAATCAGAGGGAGTGTCAAAGTGCTGAGGCACAACTTGATTAGAGATAAAAGTGCTGAGCCGTGCCAGATGACCAGTCAAGACAGCTTCACGGAGGCATCAGGGAAGACTCGTGTCTCTGCTCACAGCACAAACACACACAGGTCCTAACCTTCCAAATCAAAGTCTACTTCCAGGCATGCATTTACGCTCAGATATTATTTATCTAGCAGACATTTTTATCCAAAACGGAATTTAACTACAATGTGAAGTACAGCAAGTCAGTGGTTATCGCTAAAGGAACATTATGCCTTTTTAGTAGACACAGGGCAGCAGTTACATTCTCAACTGCAATACTGCAGAAATTTGTTTGATAAGAGAGTGACGACATCAAATCTCAAGTGTAACATTGTTGACTGTTTCAAAGGTGCAGTCTGTTTTCAAGGGGCAGTGCCACAACCAGATCTTGAATACAACTTGCAGGAAAGGGCATCACTAAGAGTATTACAAAGTGTTAGTGTGTGTGTGTGTGTCAAAGAGAGAGGAGGAAGGGACAGAAAGAATGAACGAATGATTGAAGGAGAAAGTCAGAGCAAGATACCAATAGACGCTATATTTTTTTAGGTGCTGTTTGTGAAGCAGGGGAGTTGGAGGACTAGTGAGGAACAAAGAATGTGTTGATAACAGAGTGCAGACCACAGAGTTGTCAGTCTGTTCGTGGCCATCTGCTGTTTAATTACACACCCAAATCCTCCTCCTCCTCCTCCAAGCTTCAAATTCCAATTAATCTATGTAGATTACTCAACATTTACACTTTGATTTTACATATCCATTTTATTCATTCAGCCAATGCTATTCTCCAAAGGGACAAATAAATGGTGGTCAAAGAGTACGGAAGAGGATGAAGAATGGAACGTGTTGATAGGCTTTCCTAAATGTGCCTATGTGATCAACTGTGGTACGCATGTGAGTTTCAACACAGTTAAGAATACTCAGATGCTGTTTGGATAGTTAATGTTGCATTAATGGGTGACCAGGGGAGTTCGTCAGAAACCTCCTTTGTAAAAGAGTCATACACATCCCCCTCTACATTTCTGAGAAAGTGTGACTTGTGTCACCACAGATCTATGAACTCAGAGTGTCTGATAGGTCATTTTGTACTTTTGTTTGTGCAGCACAGACAAGATTCCATCGATTCAATTTTGTCTTTGGACATACGGAAGCTTTGAGACTGGTGCACGTTGTCATAAAATCTTGACTCACTAGCACAGACACGGGCAAACTGTACAAATAGCTCACAGATGGCTGTTATGTCTCTTCCATGGAATGTGTGTGTGTGTGTGGTGTCACCCTAAAGTTAGGGCAGCAAGAGAAAGGGCCTATTACCATCCCTGATGGTAGAAGATAAATATAGACATGGGCTCTTTTTTTAGACTGCGTTTCCCATGATTCAACATTGGCCCTTCACAAGAGCAGGGAGGGATATAGGGACCATGGCAACAGTGCTCTGATAATGTGAGATATTTCCACCTTTGTGCGTGCAACCCCTTTTGTGTATATTATTCCACAATATCTGTTGTAATTGTCATCCATTGCTGCATTTCTTAGCTAGAAGGAAGTCATGGCCTGATGGGGGAAGTCATGGCCTGATGGTTAGGGAGTCACACCAGCAGGTATTGAAGGTGGGGATTGTGAACAAACAGCACTCTCTCTGCCTTCAATACCATGACTGAGGTGCCCTTGAGCAAGGCACCAAACCCCCAATTGCCTCCCGGGCGCTGGAGCAATAGCTGCTCACTGCTCCGGGTGTATGTTCACTGTGTGTGCGTGTGGTTGCCCACTACTCACTGCTGTGTGTGCACTTGGATGGGTTAAATGCAGAGGGTTAATTTCAAGTATGGGTCACCATACTTGACAATACTTCACTTCACTAGAAAGATATGCTATCAGAGACAATATGAGGAGGATATTGGGCTCCTGTCTAGCTGGTGCAGATTCATGTCAGTCATCCATCTAGGCTCTCAATGCTTATTTGTGCCAAACTTTGCTGTCCATTTTTCATCCACAGTTTCCTCCTGTAGTTCTCAGTCATGTTTTGACTGATTACTTATTTATTTACTGAGTTAGTAAGCCAAGGAGAGAGAGAGAGAGAGAGGGCACATGTGTAGAGGTAGGAGTATTAGTATCAGACAAAGTGGCATCAATTCTGTAGCACTCATTTTCACTTCTCTCTTGCTCTAATTATACTTAGCACACCTATAATTTTGTTACACACATACCGTTAGCAGACCTTGGCTTTTATGCCCAAGGCAGCAAATTATAGTTTCCATGTTATTTGTCTGAGTCAGGGTATGATGGTTTCTGTGTGTATATCGTTGAGTGCCTACATAAGAGCCGAAGTCACTGAGTAGGTCGCTGTTTGCTCTGCTCATAGTGAGAATCTCCATGGTAACCGTGGTAGCAGCGCAGTGTGAAGTAGAGAGGATCTTGCAGCCGTGTGTGTGTTTATATCTTTTGAGATAGAGGTTTTCCTATTGACTGCGAAACAAAGGCCGAGAGCAGTGGAAGGTTGAGAGAAATGGAGTCACAAGACTGTTAACAGCATAGTTCCATACCCATCATTGATAGTCAGGACAGCCCTTTTATGCACTGTCGTCATTACATATATTACTGCATCGTATTACAAAATGTACCCTGTGATATTGATTCCCTCACCATTCTGTTGACATTGGTTTAATCAGTGACATGTAGCTTGTACGTGTATTGTACATCCTGTACATAATGTGTTTTGGCTGAGAATCTGCATCAAGACTTTCAGGAGTCAATTGTGTAATCATAGGAAAAGTGAGTGTATGTGTGTGTGTGTGTGCAGGTGGCAGATGGGGGGGATAGAGCGTGGAGTGGATAGAAACACAATTGAAAGGGAGACAAAGCAAAACAGATACAGTGAAGGACTGAGAAGAGAGAGAGAGAGAGAGAGAGAGAGAGAGGCGTGTTCTACTGAGCATGCTCCCCACCGTTCTCTGCGCTAACTTCCTGTTCTGTTCTTCTTCCTCCTCGCAGACGGGTGGATGGAGAGCATGAGAGACACACGCAGAGGACAAGAAACCAAGAGAGAGACAGAGAAAAGGACAAGAGAAGGCATTCTGACGAGGGCCGACACGAACAAGGATTTATCTCAGTGTAAATGACCGCACTAAGAAGCTGTTTGTCATTGTTTTAGAGAAGCGCCTGCCCGATACTGACAACAACTGCCTCCAGTGAAATCTCTGATTTTGTATTTTAATGCTTAACACTTTTTGAATACACTTGTTGTTTCCAGTCTTCTTTCACCATCGTGCTTTCGAGACTTGACACGTGAAGGAGGGGAAATTTATCTCATTTACTTTCTCTTTTCGTGTATCGTCTCAAAATATTTTTGCGGTAAGAAAAGGGATCGTTTCTATTTCTTTTTTCCTTCTCGGTCAAATACTTTCAGTGACAATATTGCATTTTTTCAAAACAAGAGGACAAATCCCCTTGTTTGACCGTGAGAGTGTTTTGTCAAGTTTCCTTTTTGAGGTACAAACTGTACTGAGACTACAGGAACACCCACTGAGTTCTATATCAGGTTAAGATGGGATCTGAGAAGGACTCAGAGTCCCCTCCCACCTCCATCAGCGGTGTACCCAACCCCAAGTGTCGAGCGCCGGGCAAGCGCCAAGGCCGCATTTCCTTCCACAGCCTCTTCCACAGCAAACGGGGTTCCAGAGGGGCCAAAGCAGGGACTGCCACTCCTCTGACCCTTCAACACCACCATCCTCAACAACAACAACAACCACAACAGCAACAGCAACAACAGCTCATCCCTCCAGCCCCTCCCACTGCCCCTACACTCACAACCACCACATCCCCAGCCCTCCCAGACCCAGCTGCCTCCGCCCCAGAGGAGCCCCTCTCCTCCAGCTATCCATCCCTGGCTGGCCCCCCTCCCTCTGGGGAAAGCCTCCTGGAGTGCCCCCTGTGCCTGGTGCGCCAGCCCCCAGAGCAGCTGCCGGAGCTGCTGGGGTGCAGCCACCGATCCTGCCTGGGCTGCCTGCGCCAGTATCTGCGCATCGAGATCACCGAGAGCCGAGTGCAGCTCAGCTGTCCAGAGTGCGCCGAGCGGCTGGTCCCTCGGCAGGTGGCGGACATCTTGGATGATGTGGCACTCCTGGAAAAGTACGAGGAATTCCTGCTACGGCGCTGCCTCGCCTCTGACCCAGACTGCCGGTGGTGCCCTGCCCCCGATTGCGGGTAAGAACCAATCAGATGGTGGTGTTTGTTCATAAATTAAAGGATGGAAGGAAAGATGCCCATACATATATACATAAATATGTATATATCTTCCTGCTATGTCCCTGCTATGTATATATGTATGTACATGTACATATTGTATGTATATACATACATATGTATGTATGGACATATTGATCTAAAATGAATGGTTAAGATGAGGCCCAAAGGTACAAATGTAATTTTAGATAGACTTGAGATTCTTTCCAAAGTCCCTCCCAAGACTATGTTGGTAAAACAACCTTTTGAATAACAAATTGAAAAGGTTTTCAACCTTCTATGTAAAACCTTTGTCATTGTTTTCTTCCAAAATGTAAAATATTTCTGTGTCAGTTGAGTATGATAGCTGATTTTGCTCTGAAGAGAAACTGAAAAAGTAAAAACCAAAGGGAGGCACAGTAACTGGGTTAGGATGCTGAACTGTAAAAGCTGTAGGGAAATGATTTTAGGGATCTTTTCTTGTTGTTCAAACACAGGGATGGCTAGATTGTTTGTATGTGTGTATACAGTCTGATTGTGTGGGAAGGCCAACAGCAGTGTGTGCTGGCCTTCCTCCAGACCGGATAGGAAAAGTTCTGTATTCATTAGAGTCAGGGCTGTTGTTGTGGCAGGCCTAGAGAGAGATGGCCTCATTTCTACCAGGATGCTGTCCTCTGACTCGCCACCACACAGGGCACTCGCACCACACACCAGACGCTGTCCTCTCTCAACGCTGTCCTCAGACTCGTCAACACACCAGGACGCTGTCTCAGACGTCACACACACAGGATGCTGTCCTCTGACTCGCCACCACACACCAGGGCGCTGTCCTCTGACTCGCCACCACACACCAGTACGCTGTCCTCTGACTCGTCAACACACACCAGGATGCTGTCCTTAGATTTGCCACCACACACCAGGACGCTGTTCTCAGACTTTCCACCACACACCAGGACGCTGTCCTCAGACTCGTCAACACACACCAGGACGCTGTCCTCAGACTCGTCAACACACACCAGGACGCTGTCCTCTGACTCACCACCACATACTAAGATGGAGCTTCTAGAGGGCGAGATAGTATAGATATACACAGCATACACAACACTGTGTGTTATCCTGTATGCTTGTGTGTGTGTGTTTATTGAGGAGAACACTGTGGGTGTATATGTGAATGCATAAACAGCACATATAGTACTCATGGGTTGGATTAGTCACATCAGAGATGTGTAGATAAGAGCCCCTGCATGGTGCTTCTGTGTAACACATGGCTCTCACTGCCTCACCACATGTTTCCTCCTGTATCCCCCCCCCCCCCCCGCTCTTTCTTTGTCTGTCACTTTGTCTCTTCTAACTGCCTGCCACATATAATCCCACAGCACTTTCAAATGATTCAGGCAGACAAAAACACACTCACATACACGCACACATATACACAGTTGTCATGTTCCATTCCTGATTGATGGCTAACTTGTCCAATCAGAGCAGCCAGGCATCTACCGCTTGCTCTGCAGGCTGACAGTTGCCATGGTGACTAGCGATGCAGCACGGAGGTAGAGTTGCCACGGGTAACAGAGGATTTGGATTTAATTACAGTGTTCAGGACACATTCACTGGGCAGTGTGTGAGTGTGTACAGTCTTTCCATGTTCTTGTGACCCACTTAATAGCAAGGCTTTGGGTGTGTGGTAACCGACAGAGCAGACATCTGTATTCTTAATTGTGTGTGCATGTCTGTGGGTGTGTGTAGATTTGTTATTTTTAATAGGGTTGTCTGTGTACAGACATGCAGCTAGTTGCATCGCACTCATCAGCTCCCCCTCCACCCAGCTGCCTGCTGTGCTGTGTCACACATTACTGCACTCTATTTGTATTGAGTGCCTTGACATGTCTTGATGCAGGAACAAGCAGCTTTTGCTAATCTTGGTAACAACTTGTTCCTGATCTGTAAAACAAGTAGCCAGTGTCAACACGACAAATATGAAGTTGGGAAATTCCATCATAAACCAGATGGGACCAGTGCTGTCGAGCTAGCTGGTATTAGTGGCCTGCAGAGGCCAGGCTAATTGGGACCTTTCCCTGGATACAGGCAGGCCTGAGTAAAAGAGAGCTGTGGTGGGTTGTGGTGTGACGTCTGTGGAATGTTGGAAGCACAGAGAGAGGGTGTAGTAAAAGCAGATTACTGGCCATGTAAGCTTCTCTCTGGTTTTGAGAATAAGGAGTGAACTCTATACCTTTATAATGTTTCTTAAATGTCACTTTCCACCCTCACTTTCATATTGAGGTGGATGGTATGTGTAATACAAAACATATTTACTTTTGACTCTCACTCTGTTCTCTCTAAACTGCTCTCTCTCTTTGTGTGTTTCTTTCTGTCTATGTTTCTAATTGTGTCTCTGTTCCCAATTTCTCTCTCTCTCTGTGTTCTTTCTCTCTCTCTTTCTTTCTCTCTTTCTTTCTGTCTTTCTGTCTCTACCAGGTTTGCTGTGATTGCGTCTGGGTGTGCCAGCTGCCCGAGGCTGGTATGTCGTAGGGAGGGTTGTGGGGCAGAGTTCTGCTACCACTGCAAGCAGGCTTGGCACCCCAATCAGACCTGCGACTCTGCACGCCAGCAGAGGGCCTTGTCCCTGCACGCCCATAGTAACCATTCACCCAGCTACACCCAGGACCAGGGGCCCAGTGAGTACACACCCACACATGCACACTCTTGTTCCAGCGCTCCTTCTGAATGGGATTCTATTTCTTTCTCTCTCCATCTCGGAGACGTGCGTGCGCACACAGACACGTAACTCTCGATTTCGGTTTATCAGTGAGCTTCTTGTTCACCACTTCCCCTCTACGTTGTGCTTGTCTTCCACTTAATCTGGGTTGTCTGTGCCGGCATCAGTCACAGCCTAGCTGTGACTCACATGTTTACATACCGAAAGAAACGAGCAGTATAAATTAGAAGACAGTGACAGTTGCATGACATTTTAGACCATTTAATTTTGTTTACTGACCTCCTTTGTAGACCCTCAGGGTCGAGTGTTCAGTGGAATTGTCAGTGGAATTCTCTAACCATCAACACGGTTTCCATCCTCAGCGGATGACATCAAGCCTTGCCCACGATGCGGCGCTTACATCATCAAAATGAACGATGGCAGCTGTAATCACATGACCTGCGCGGTGTGTGGCTGTGAGTTCTGTTGGCTCTGCATGAAGGAGATCTCGGACCTGCACTACCTCAGGTGAGACACGCACACACAGTCTCCAGTCACTACTTGATATGAGTGTCCAGTAGTAGAACAGAAGCTGCCTTGGTAAGATGAGCCCTCAGTCTGAGAGCCATGTGGCATGAGTGTGTGAGGACATCATTAGACAGATACCTCCAGCGCTTTCACATTGACAGATGGAGAAAGAGAGACTGGGGAAAGAGAAAAGAGAAGTGTCTGATGTCATGATTCGGTTGACTTTCAAGACTTGGGTTTCGCAATGTGGAAAATTCCTTATCCCGTGTGTCCTCCCCCTCTCTTTCTCCTCTGTGTGGATTTCCCACCCTCCTTTAATGTCTCTCGTTCTTTCTTTCCTCTTCACTCCCACCGTGTCTCATTCCCTCTGTCTGTCTGTCTGTCTGTCTCTCCTTCCTGCTCTGTTCTCTCCCTCAGTCCGTCAGGATGCACCTTCTGGGGAAAGAAGCCATGGAGCAGAAAGAAGAAGATCCTGTGGCAGCTGGGCACGCTGATTGGTGCCCCTGTGGGCATCACGCTCATCGCTGGCATCGCCGTGCCCGCCATGGTTATTGGCATTCCTGTCTACGTAGGACGCAAGGTGAGGCAGGGGCCCATGTGCTTCGACCTTCCAGTCACCTTTCCAGTGTGACCTAAAAGTATTAACACAATCAAGGAGAGACATTATAAGCAGGTGTTATGTGCTTTCATACTATTATTTCACCTATATAAAAGATTTATATGGGTATATTATCTGCTCATATTCCAGTTAAGATCTAAAAATAATTGTTCCGTTTAAGTTCTAAACACACGTAGCATCCTCGTGTGGTGACTGGGCTGAACAGCAGGGTTCTATGGCATGTCGTTGGAATTTTGAATACTCCCTCTCTTTCTCTTTCTCTCTTAGGGTTTTGTGTGTAATGTTAACTAATATCTTATGGTGTTACCAGCAAACTGCAATTGCAAAGAGTAGTTTATCGAGTTAAAGAGTAATAAATGGTCTTTAATAGCTCATATCCTGTGTTTGTTCTTTCTCTGCCAGATCCACGCTCATTATGAGGGAAAGAAGTCTTCTCATCACCGTAGAAACCTGGCCATCACCGGGGGAGTGGCCCTGTCAATCATCACCGCTCCAGTTATAGCTGCCGTCAGTGTTGGTAAGCGATCAAGGATCAATCTCTCAGAGTCTAATTCCAGCTCAGTGATATGGTTTCACCCAGGTAGCAGAGAATGCCAAGAAGTGTCTGAGGTTTCCTGTAACAAAACCTTACAGTGCTGAATTATAAAAAGCATTTAAAAATACCCTTAGACATTAGATATGGTGACATCAGAATGTGATTGTTGACAAGTGCTGTCTTAGATTGATGACCTTACAACTCGATTTCTCTTCTCCAGGGATTGGTGTGCCCATCATGCTGGCTTATGTATATGGCGTGGTTCCCATCTCACTGTGCCGTGGGGGAGGTTGTGGCGTGAGCCGGGGCAAAGGCCGTGGCGTGAGGATAGACTTTGATGAGGACGATGGGCCAATCACAGGTGAGCAAGTCAATGCAATAACTGTTTCACTTAACCTCAACAGGGGTCCTACTGTGTTCCAAATAAATCCATAGAAAGTCAATGTTTTCTCATAGTATCATTCCCCACATTACTATAGAGAATAATTCTATAATCTATAATAGTTCTGTAATGTTGTCTCATGTCTTCCTCTCCCCCAATCTCTCTTTCCCCCTCTAGTGGCAGATGCTTGGCGGGCTCTGAAGTCCCCCAGCCTGGGGGAGAGCAGCCTTGAAGGGGCGGCCAGCGGCCTTAGTACCACGTCCCCCAGTGAGGGCCTCTCAGTGGCTCCAGGGAGGCTGGGAGACACCCCACACTTCAACACTCTGGCTGGGGGCGCCCTAGGGTCCCGAACTGGCAAATACAGCAGGTATGAAGAAGGGATAGTTACGGGTGAAGAGGGGTTGGGGTAGGGGATTTACCATCACTCTTCCTTCTGAAACTGGGTGACTGTGTTTTAAAAATAGTTACAGTAAATGGATGTCGTGTTTTGAAAGCAGGAGCCTCGAGTTGCATGTAATTTCCCTTTGTTGTAGAAAATCCCTTCAAGGGAAATAACTGAGTATTTGTAATGTCAATATGAGGAACTGTATCTTGAGGAGAGTAGTTGAAGGGAACCTGTGTCTTGTGCTACTCCAGGCTGGAGGTCCAGGGAGGGGAGCTTGGAAAAGAGGCAGCCCAGAGAGAGACAGGCAGCCTGGGGGCCGGTAGTGACTGTGCCAGCACCAGAGGCATGGCAGGATCCATCATCTCCTCTTATACGCTACCTGAAAGGTGAGCAAGGAGAACTCTCCTACTTGTTCTCACTCTCTCAAATCCCAATGTTTATTCTCCATCTCTAACTAGGAAAAAACTAAATGTATCTCTCTGTCCTGTTGTCCTTCCAGGGAGTGCACCAACCTGGAGATCCAGGTGGACATTGAGACCAAACCCAGTCACCTCTGCCTGACCAGCGAGGAAGACCTGACCCCACCCCCTGGCACCCTGGCCACCGGCTCTGTGGGAGAGGAACCTCAGGACTGCAGCTCCCGAAGGGGTGGAGCTCTGTCCGGTTCGGTGCTAGGATTGTCCCCGGGGGCATCGCTTAGAGAGGGGCTTCACGATGTCACTCTGGCCCAGCCAGAAAGCATCCGCAGCGACCTGGAGATGTCGGACACCCAATCAGATGACATCGCCGAGCTGACGTCGGACGACTGTGAATCGCCCCACCCTAAGAGCTGCCGGCTCCCCCACCAGCCCCAGCCCACATGCAGAGCACTCAACGCCGGGGACACGCTCCACGCTCCCCCTGACAACGTCATCCTTTATGTCTGAGAGGACCTGCTCTCGGATATTGCACAAACCCTCCAATGGTTTTGATGTATTCACTTTTCTTTTGGTTTGTTGACGTGAGCTTTTTCGTTGTTATGTATTTGCTGCTTTTCACATTTGATTTTCAAGACCTCGTACATACAGACAGGACCTGTTCTACTTGTGTCTGTCTGTCTGTCATCTATCAACCTGTCAGTCACCTGACTTGGTCAGGGTTCTACCTCTATAAACATTTAATACAATTTTTGTTTACTTCTTGGTGCAAAAATGCCTTGGCTACACAAGCAAAAAAGCAAAACAAGAGGTACATATTTGCCACAAGAAATATTGCAAAAAAAAAAGGGAAAGAAAGATTTAATTAATTGAAACGTCGCCAAGCACACCACTGAGTGAGGGCCTATATGGGAGATGTGGTACTAATGAATGAGCTGTTTTTTCAGAATGCGTGGATGCAGCTTGTCTTGGCTTGTTTTCTTATCTGTTTGTATTGTAATGACCCTAACATCTTATTTGTTGTGTGCATGTGTCTGCATGGGGGAGGGGGGCTGTGAATGAGCACAGTGGGTACTTGTTACACTGGCAGTGTTAGGTTTGCACAGACATGTTATTATAACAAGCTAGAGGTGTTCTGCACTTAAACCACACCTACACAGAGAAGGGGGTTTTCAAGGTCAGTTGAATAATGAAACCAGCAGACAGTTTTCACATAAATGGCTGACTGCTTGCCTTAGTGATGACGCACTCACTGACAAACACACACTGGCTTTCTGACACGCTGGCTGCCTAGAGGGACCCTACTGGATGGTGTGTGCGTGCGCGTGTATGTGTGTGTGTGTGTGTGAGAAAGAGAGAGAGAGAGAGTGAGGGAGACACCGCCAGTACTATGGCGAATAGTGAGATGCACAATTAATACTCTTAACAATAAGAGAGAGAGCAAGAATGGATTGACTGTTTGTCCCACTAAAGAGTGATTCCATGAATGAGCACTTGTGCACTTTACTTCAGTGTTGATCTATTTTTGCTATTCATTACTAACTGCTGTCATTTCTGGAGTGTCTTTACATACGTACTGCTTAACAATCATTCTCGTCTGTGGTGACAACACCAAATGAGTCATATAGTAGAATTTGTTTGTTACAAATGGAATGTTGCTGCCCAGTTGTTTTTTCTACAAAGTTATCAACAAGGATAACTGGTAAAAAAAAGCAGTTTACTATTTCACCCTTGTGCTTTGATTACAGTTGGTTTCCTTGGTTATAGAATTTGTATTAATAGAGGAACATCAGTGTAATCATTTCTTCATTTCAGAAAAGCTTTATAGGGTCTGCTGCTTGTGCATTTGGCTGGGTACCGTTCAGTCTGGCCTGTGGATGTGAATTTGTTTTTTTATTGTTACCCATCTGTGAGAAGCCAGATGAATGTACCACAGAATGAAACTTCTTGAGTTTAAGAGAAGATAGATTATAAGTTATCCTAGGAACACAAATACTTGTGTTTGATATATTTATGAACATAATAGATAGCAATATAAAAGTATTACTGTATAATCTGTATCTCCTGGCACTGTTTTGTAAACCTCTTGTGAGGGCAGTACATACAGGACTGTGAACGACATGGACTTTTGGCAAAAATAAACACATTCTTTGTTTCACCAAGATTGACTTGCATGCCTTATTGTTACTGTGTCTGAGACACTAATATTACTGGTATAGGGCATACGGTGAATGGAGGGAAGTTGTGGGTAAAAACATGAAGGTCAATTGCAACTCTCTTTCCCTTTTTTCTCAGTAAAGCACAATTAAACACACTGTATTTACTCCAAGACTTATATCGATTATATTATGTGATTAATACGTATTATTGTTTAGCTTTCGTCAACAGTGTGTGCTTACATCAAAGAAGTCATAATGAGAAATTTATTTTTGAAATCTGAAAGCTAGACAAATTTAGGTTTCCTTCTTTACGATAGTGTCGTAAAAAAGATCGACGCTCACGAAGAAAAGTTTGATTTACGGCTGAAGTAGCTCTACCGTAAAGTGAGTGTCGGGAACACACGGAAGGTTAAAGTGAATCCAACAAAACAAGGTGACAATGGACTATTTGTTTAATAACTGACCAAATATACGTACCTATGAAGAAGTATTACATATAACTTCACAACTCTGTGAAATCCGCATGTAAGAAGGCAGGTTTGCTGTTCATAGTTAACGTTAACGGCACGTACGGCCTGTGTTGTGTCGTTAGGTAGCCCAGCTCTTTGAGACACTGTAGTAAGGCAATGTAGAATCAGTCCGCTTGCAAGCTACCTGGATGTTGTTTCTATGTGCTTATCTACGTAAATGCAACACGAAATATCGGAGTTATGTAGCTAAAGTCTTGACGAATCGTACGTGGAAACTAGGACTCGTGTTATGTAGTCTCCATCCAACATATCGTTTGATTTGAGAAAGCTTGCTAAACTTATTATGCTAAGTAACTGTATCCCATGATATGTATCCTTATCCTGCATCCCTCTATCCACTTACTCTTAATCCCATTTCTGTAGAACCATGCCGTTCGTCGACCTCCAAGGGAAGTTGGGCATCAATATGGACCGCTGGTTGCTGCTTCAAAGCGGCGAGCAGCCCCACAAGCGGGCGGCGCGATGCCACGCCTTCGAGAAGGAATGGATCGAGTGCTCCGACGGTATCGGTCAGACCCGGGCCAAGAAAGAGTGCAAACTGGAGTTTGAGGACTTCTATGAGTGCATGCACAGGGAGAAGACGGTGAGTGCAGTTAGAGAGTACATGGTAGCCTACTAGTGCTCACCTTCAGTAAAACGTGTTGTGTCTGGAGCATCTATATTGAACAGAAATGTCTTCCATTCGTGAGTACATGATCAACATGCCCGGTGGTAATCCAACTGAATCTTCCAGCCATTTTGAATATTGTTCTTTGTGACGATTACTGCCAGAGTAGTAGAGCTTCGCTCCCTGTTGTTTCTGCCTGGCCAGCTCTGTCACTTGGGTAACCTTTCAATCATCTGCCTGTCTCTTCAGCACAAGAGGTTATATGAGATCCGCAAACAGCGTGACAAGATGGTGAAGGAAGGCACCTACCAGCCTCCAGCCCACCACACCGGACAGGCTGACGAGAGGCCCTGAAACACACACACACATACACACACACCCTCAAGTCTCTCTGCTGTGCGAGACCTGCCGTGCCCTCAACCTTGTGTATAATAAGTATTCTACAGATGTCACTTTTGTTGGTTTCGCCGTGCAAGTTTGCAAATATATATTATGATCGATCATCTGCATTTGTATGTTTGCTTTGTCTTTTTCTCTCTACTGTTTCAAGAGATAGTTGGAAGGTGTGAGCAGACACAAAAATACGCAGGAAATGTATTGGTTCTGATTGTCAGGCAGTTCATTATTCACATATAATGTTAAAGTATCCAACAGATGCCGTAAAAGCTTCTGTATTTAGAACAGTTGGAGGTGAAACGTTCAGTTGTCTTTCCCTAGCAGGATGGAAGAGAGCGTTGAAAAGCACTCAATTTACCTAACCCACTGACACAATTCTAATAATTGTCACTGGATGGATTAGTGGATACAGGCTACTGCGATGAAAGCTATGTAGCCTATATGACAGGTTGCTCTTTGACACTGATATTAAATTACTAAATGTTCTCTTGAGATTATAAGATTAGATCGTTCTCGTCGTCACCGCGAGGGGGCATCATGCTCACGGGAGACGGAAATATTAAACTAAGTGGTCTCTCGCAGACGTCCAAAAAGTTATGAAGTGTGAGTTATAAAGAGCCGACGTTGTCATAGTTTTAGTAAACGTAGTGGTGGGCCAAAGTCAAGGCAATGTTGCGGAGGGGAACAGTTAATACAAGTCGAGGGTTACAGGATGTGAGCTAGATTCAATGAAGCTTTAACAGAGGTCTAATTGCCTTATCAGCCTACCCTACAACATCATGGATGGCAACATTTAACAGTATTGTGTAAAGTAAAGCGGTTGAACTACATCACAGGGTTTCAATTAGTTAAATAAGTGCCTGCATGGATCCATTTAGGCACATAAACCCCGCAAATTTCTTTGGAGTTATTTGCAACAATCTGCTTCATACTTTTTGTGCAGCGTAAATCCTATTCAAATGGGAAACGTGAAAACGTTTTCCTTATTCTACCAAGCCCTAATATGATGCCAGCCGTTATTCATGGTTGTCCAGTCTTTTGATTTGGTGAGTCAGACAGAATTTGCCATTAGCTTTTGTTTTATTAAGACATCAGCGACTTGCAACCCTACTTAATCCTGAACTGCCTGACAGCATTCCGCCGCGTTCTTTGAGGGGTTACAAAGAGATGAAGGTCGTCACCGCTGGAGCTCTCAACTGGACAAGCAGTTCTTGATTGGACGGAATTTTCCAAACGAACAGCAAGTCTCCAAATATCGAAACATTTCGTTGTTAACCTCGCCAGATGTTACAAGAAGGGCTGTAGGGTCACTCATAGGAAAAAAACATAAAATCAATATAACCCACATTTATTACATATATAATGATGAGACAATATGCATGGGCAGCGGGGTTTAGCTATATCCATTGACTCCACAAATGTGACGACATGAACGCCCTTTTTCCTTAAAAAAGGAGCGTGCATCTCTCCAGTTGGCGGTGCACGAACTGTGCAACTGAGCCAGGGATGACGTTGGAATACTCAGAAATTCAATTTTCACGACACTTGGGTTAACATAGTGAATAGATATGGGTTTAAGTGTTGGAGCCGTGAAACGGCCTATTGAAAAGGAAGCGAGAGAGCGAGAATGAGAGTGAAAGCGAGGGACAAAACGAGGTGGGGGTTGTAGCCTAAAAGAAAAAGAGAAAAGGAGTTTGAAGGAAGGAGGGGAATAGACAGCCATTACCGAATCACAGTAGGGGTATTCATCTCTCTCGTCGTGGGTTAGTATCCTACCAACGGCTGATTTTGATCTCTAAACCGTTAGGATTTGGACGTGACCCGGTGAAAGAGGGTATCACGAGGAAGGAGAGGAGCGGAGCAGCAGCATCCCTGCCTCTGACACCCAGATCCGGGATTTGAAGACCCTTATTCTCCGGTAGGTCTCGCAGCATGTGCTGACCATTCTGCCCATTAGTCCTCAAACGGCTAAGTGGTTGGTTCTCGCAATGATTATCATGATTATTTATACTCATTAGATGCAACGATTTATGATTAATGACAGCGCGTTGCATTAGTCAGATCTATTTAATTCAGGCTCTTTGTAAAACAATAACATGTTGATCACCTCTCTCTGCCATTCTTACAACAACTGAACGTATTGATCTTTTTTTTTGCAATATCTGTTTAAATGTGTTGTTCTAAGATAACTCTTAAATAGCCCATATGATTGTCATTGAATTGTAATAATGACCATGCTTGATCCAGGCTTAGCCCATGCAAGCGGGGTTTGCGAAAGAGCTCATTTACCTATTTTAATTCAACCCTATATGGGACCATTTTGTTAACACTGTCAACACAATTGCATTAAATACAAGCATTCAGTTTTTACCCTGATGTGGACAAAGAGCTCCACTATGCTCAGTGTTTACTTATCTCCCCAATGACCATTTCCAGAGAGGCTCGAACGGGCTGATGTTCACTCATGCATGCGTTTCCGCTGCATATTAAACCTATCAGATCTCGAAACACATCTAACTCTCATTCTGCAACACGCATTCCAACGTCCAACACAATGAAATAAATGGATCAGACAATTCAATAGTATGGCTTGCATCGATTTTCAATTCCGAAGTGTGTCTGATGTAACCTAATTTATTGATCGGACCATGCATTACAGCTGATGAGACAGGAGGAGCAGCGCGCGCACACCCATCGAAATAAGTCTCTAGGGTGACATAAATGTTTGGTCTGCATCCGCTGTCTGTTTAATACGCCTTCTCAGCAATGCTTCCCTCAAACCCCACAAAATTAAAGCTAGGGTGTCTGGAAATTCCCTTAATTTCTGCAAAGGGTAAAATCAAGATTCAGTAGTCCCCCGTTGATTCGCACCAGATGGTCAGATGTATGTTACTGTCGCAAGGCCATAAGCCTTACTGGGCGTATGTTTGCATCTAATATTTAGCCGTTGCAACTTCACAGCATCACAGACGGCAAATGGATACACATTTTAAAGTGAATAATGATAATGCCTTCTTGAGCCTTTTCCGGTGCATTGGCATTGGAAACATCCTCCTCCAGCCTAATAGATGAATTATTTATTTATGTATTAATTACAATTGGAGATATTGTACATAAACATGCACTGGCTGGACAGCATCTAGACTCTTGGAGGAGAGGATCTTCTGTGATGTGTGTGCACTCTGCTAGAGTCAGAGGTCCAGTGGAAATGGGAGGCGTCCTGGAAATATTGAGCTGTACTTTGGAGTGGTGGTTCAAATAATCCTTTAAAGACACATAATTACACCATTCTCATAAAAGCATTATTGTCGATTCCTCTCTCTCTCTCTCTCTCTCTCTCTCTCTCTCTCTCTCTCTCTCTCTCTCTCTCTGCCCACACACCGACACACAACACACACACACCACACAACACACACACACACACCACATATCCCCACCACACACCACACCCACCCACACACACAACCACACACCGACACGAGCACACCCTGTCTGTCTGGTTGGCTATTGGTTCTCTCTCTCCCTTTCACACACAGCCACACCTTCTAATTTCTGTCTCATTGTTTCCTTTCTCCTGTCTGCCGTGTCTGTCTGTGTGTCTGTTCTGTTCTGTCTCTCTCATCTCTCTTCTCTCTCGTCATCCTACTCTCTCTCACACACACACACACACACACACACACACACACCACACACACACACCACACACACACGCACACTCAACCATTTCCAAATTTTCTCTCAGATACACACGTCTTCTCCCGGGAGTCTCTTTCTTCCGCCTACCTCATCCCCTTCAGCTGTGCTTGGTATCAGTGTGTCTGTGTCTGTTTCTGCTAGTTCAGAGGACATGAGTCTAGGCAGTGTGTCAGTGTTACTCATGACAGTGGGCCGGTTTCTAAGAGGGGAAGCAGAACACTTGTCCATAAGTCCTTCTGAAACCAGTCATGCACACGCACACGCATGCACGCACACGCACGAACGCACACACACACACACACACACACACACACACGCAGCATGAGTGGATATTCCTTTATGCTTAGGTAACCCAGCAGTCCTGTCTGTTTACCATGAATATTGGTTAAATTCTAACAGCTGTCCAGCTTTTAGAAAGACACACTGCAAACACACACACTAGCCAGTGGAAGCTGTGGAACACCCTGTATCCATGCACATCTGGAGGCGTTCCTGCAAGTTATAAATCTGGAGGCTCATGCCCATAGCATCCACACTGTGGAATTCCAACTGTGTGTCATCAAAGGGGACACACAGGGTAGAGGAGTACGTGTGAATGTGTGTTTGAGGGAACAAGTGAGTCAGTGTATGTGTGTGTGTGCATTCAGGTTGGGTATGCGAGAGAAAACATAGCGGAAGAGGAGAAGGCATTTGTAAGGAAATGATTGAATTAAGAGTGTTTTTCAAAGTTTGCATTTTGAGAACTCAACGTGAAAGGAGATCTCTATTTTTCATTCCGCGCCACAGAGATCCATAACGACACAGCATGTCTTTGAAAGCTCACGCACACATGTTCAGTCTCTATTTGTGCTCTGCAGAATACCGAGAAGTCAGCTCTATGTCATGCAACAGCAGGAAAAACGACTGATCAAAAAAAAAAAAAAAGATTCTGGGAAACTAAAACCCTTCCTTCTTCCTGTTCCTTGAGACATGTTTCAGGAAGTGGAGCAGCTTTCCAGCTGAGGCCACATGAGTCGTGAAAGGAGGCAGGAGTAGCAGTTACAGTCATGCATAAATAGTTACCACAGATTCAAAAAGCATCTATAATTTGTATTCCTCTTTCCACAATGGTATAATCCCACCGCTTGCAGTCATCATAACCGGTTATTGTTTTGGAAGAAAAATGTATTTTGGTCAAAAGTCAAACTTCTCTTCTAAGTACAAAAAATGAAAAGTAAAAAGAAAATCGAATCTGTCGATACTTCCTGAGAACAGGACAAGACAGGTCCAGGATCAGACCTTAAAGAATGAGGCTATTGAAGGTCCCTAGACACAGCTGTGCTGAGGTTAGGGCTATCGATCATCTGTGTGATAGACAGGTTAGGATTTCCTTCACCTCCCCTCTTCCCTGCCCTTCTCCTTTCCATGTCCTCCAGCTCATCTTCTCCCCCCTTCTTCTTATCGCCCTCCTTCTCAAACAGTCTCAAGTGTCCCCTGTCCAGTATCGACTAGGCATTATTAATAGATGACAGAGTAGAGTGTTCGATCATCCTCTTCCTAAGGCTTTAATTCCATCTCATTGCTCCTCAGACTGTGCCATGCCATAAACCTTCCCCAACCACAGCTCCAGTCATCCATTGTGTCACAATTATTATCATCAAAGATCTGAAAACATCTCATTTTGAAATATCCTTACGCACTATTTTACATGAGTCCATTATCAACAGAGATGTTATGCTCCTCTTCCATGTAATGATGACTGATTGAAGAATAGTGAGGGAGAGTGAGAAGGAGAAAGAGTGAGTGAGGAAGGGAAGAGAGATGGTGCAGGAGAGAGTGGAAAATGGTCTCTGATGCCGGACTATGACCCTGTTCCTTCACAAACACCCATGCCTTGATGCCATCGAATGGCATGACTGAACTCAGATGAACACTCTTCTCTTCCTGTCACTTAAACTATGTTGACTCATTAATCAGACTCCTCTCTTCATTGTCACCACTTAGTGGCATGATGTTGCAACCAAGGTGTCTTACATGACTGACAAAGACTTGTGCATTATTAATGAGCTATGCCAGATTACATTGTAGGATGAATGATGAATTATACAGTGAGACTACAATCTCTCACACTGTACTCTCTTTTATATTCCTTTTCTACATCTCTCCTCAATCCCTTCCACCCTGACCTTATTTCTCTATCCTAACCCCTCCCCCATCCTTATTCCATCTCTTTCTCTCCCCCTCTTCCTCTCCTCTGTTCCCTCCATCCCTCTCTCCTCCCAGCCCTGCGGCGTGATGGAGTCTTCAGACGAGGAGACGCTAAGCGAGCGTTCCTTCAGCGAGCGATCGTTACGAAGTGAGCGCTCGGGGGGGTCTCTGTCCCCCTGCCCCTCCGGTCCCCAGGGCCCCCCTGGAGACACACTACCCTGGAACCTGGCACGTCATGAGAGGAGGAAGAGGAAAAGTCAGGACTCGGTTCTGGACCCGGCAGAGAGGGCAGTGGTGCGTGTGGCAGGTTAGTACATTGGGACAACTAAGCTCATTCGCTACCTGGAGAGGTTGACCTCACAGGGGATTGGTGGAAAAGTTGGATCTTTTAGACTTTATTTCCTGCCCTGCTGTTCATATCTAAAGGGATGTAACAGCCACACAAAGACAATGATACCACTGTCAGGTTATAGCTGGAGAGAGATCAAGGAAATCTTAATCCATACATCTGTCATCATCACTCCCATGGATGGACGAGAGCCTGACCTGCTTAGGAGGAGAGATGCAATGATACAGTGGAGAGAAAAGAAGAGATGTGTGCGTGTGTGTTACGTGAGAAAGGAATGGTTGGTTCCTAAGGCATGCAAGCTGTGCAGTTGCTATTTTCTGAAGATTCCATCACTGTTTACCAACATAATCAGGGTTGTACTATGACAGAGTCCCACACAAAGACAGAGATGGATGCAGGAGGCTATGTAAGAACGGAAACTGGAGTGAAGGACAGAGAGGCGTAGAACTGACTTCATGTAAAACTAGAGGAAGAGAGAATACACTGGGAAAGGGAGGAGAGTGTGAGAAAATGGCTCGGTATATTAGTCATGTGGGAAAGCGGATTAATAAGGTAGTTGAAGCTGTGACTCTGAGAGTGCACAGTGTGTGCTCTGTCTAGAGTGGGCAGACAGAATTGTGTACAGAAGTGTAACTTTGTGATTTGATTTTGAGCTTTGGCATGAGAAGTGAAAGAAAGAGAGAGAGAGAGAAGAGAGAGAGAGAGAGAGAGAGAGAGAGAGACAGTAAGTGAGGCTGATTTCCTGGCTGGTGGTGGACAACAGGTCACAGTGCCTTTACTCAAAATTAAAAATCTAGACAACAAAATACATAACCAGTGTGTGAAGTCAGTTCTGCTTCGCATTTTACTGAAGTGAAGGATAGGACCCTATCTTTAAATAGACACATTTAAGAAACTGTGTTGTATCTCTGGAAATATCTCTACCTTGTCATTATGTAGCCTGTTGGAAGCTTAGATCTGCCGAGTCAAATGATAAACTAGATCACTTGAAAGCATGAGATGTACCATTAGGTTGTCACCATGGCATTGGCTTACATTGCATGTTGTCTGAATTGTTCATTTCCCATCACATGACCTGGTAGTGCAGAGGGCATATCAAATCTAGTGTAAGCCTTAAGGGAATGAAGTATTTGTGGGTGCATCATTTTTTGTTCACATAAAACACTTGTGTGTGTATACACTGTATGTGTCGGTGCGTGTGTGCATATGTGTTTTTGAGGAAAATAGATTCAGACTAGCAGGGTGTGGATTGCAGTGGTACAGCAATGTAAATGTATGGACAGTCTACTAGGCCCCCAGACACACAGTGCCAGCATGGAGCTGAGGCGTCTAGCTGCCTGCCTGCCGGAGCGCTTCCTCAAACATTTTTCTCCAGGCAACCGATAGGACAGCTCAGCCTGGCCCAGGCTAGTCCCCAGTTGCCATGGGGACCTGCATGCACTCTCTCCCAGTCTAGCAGTTACCATGGCTATGAAGGAGCAGGACAGACACTGGCAGAGCACAGAGAAAAGGGGGAAAAACAAACAGTTGAGAGAACGAGAGAGAGCATTTGAATTTAAATTTGAGCTTGAGAGAAAGAGAGTTTATGAGAAAAGTAGAGTGAAAGATAGACTAAATCCAAGGTAAGGAGAGAGAGAGAGAGAGAGAGAGACGATTTACGGAGGTTGGAGGATGGGGAGGGAAGTGAGAAAAAAGATGGGGATGCCGGAGGGAGGAGTAACAGCAGCCTAAATATAGAGAGTTAGAGGCTATAGGGTTTTCTTGAGGGACAGACCACGAACAAAGAGAGGAGAAGAGAAGCGAGAGAGAGAGAGAGAGAGAGAGAGAGAGAGAGAGAGAGAAGAGAGGAGAGGAGAAGAAGAAGGAGAATTGTGCAGTTTGGACTGGGTAGAGCTGGACTGTCACTGAATATGTCAATTATGTCAGTTGGATAAGTCACATCAGCAAAACCGTAACAGTTACCTAACCTGGCAACCCTGACCTAACAGGCACCATGTATTCACAATGGAGTCACTTCAGACTCCTGAACCAGATGGGTTCTTAGCAGTGGAGATAATTTGCTGCTTTAAACCAGCTATGGTCTGAGTCACTGACTCACTTGAGGTTGTCAGTGTTGTTGTTTATAATGATGCCTCATATCGGCAATTGTTTCTGCAGCTGTACACAGCATGGAGGCTGAGAGACAGCTGGAGAGGGGTGAGAGGGAGAGCGATAGAGAGAAGAGACAGAGGAGAGAGTCGGACAGAGAGAAAGACATAGAGAGAAGAGAGTGGTGTCAGAAGCTGTTTTCATTATGTTTCAATGCATAATGCTTTATAAAACGGATTGGGCTGTGTAGTGTAGTGTAGTGTATCTTCCTGACCACTAGAGGAGTGTATGCTGATCTTGTCTCCCAAAGGAAACTCTTTCCAGACAGGCCTTGGGGTAGAGACTGTGGATATGTCTGTATTGTCTCCTCTCCCCCACTGTTATAATCTGGTAGTTGTGAAAACTGCAGTGTTAATGCACAGAATCCAATCTGTCATGTAGTCTAAAGTAAAACTGAAATCGCAGCGATGGAGATGTGGTTGTTTGGAACCATACTCTCATGGGGTACACAACTATATGTAGATGTATAACGTAGGATGTCGGTAGGAATATCTGATCCATCAGTTAGTGGATATCATAGCCTGTATTTGTGTGTTGGCTGTAAGTCTGAGGTCGTTGAATCCTCAAGGTTTGAGTACCAAAACTACCCTCTTCCTCCAGTCATTTCCCATCACCCTCTTACTGTTTCTCCTGTTTCTTGTGTCTCCACTGTCTCTGTGGGTAGGAGTACTCTGGTCAATAACAATATCCTCTGTCCCAATTTACTTAAATGTCCAACTAAAGCCACTGGACAATATGTGTGTGTGTGTGTTTGCGTGGGTGTGTGTGTGTGTGTGTGCTTAAAGGCTATAGTTCATGTTTACTTTTCATATAGTAGTGAATACTATATGTGAGTTTTAGGTTGGCCTAGCAGGACAATGTGTGTGTATGTGTGTGAATGGGGAAAGAGAGGACGAGACGGACGAGACAGAAAGAGAAATACAGTCATAGCATACAAGACAGGAAACATCTCCATGGAGATGCAATTAATTATTTACACTTAGCTAGCCCTGCGACTTGCTGGCCCCAGTCCAGGGTGTACCCTGCCTATGGCCCGAAGCTACTGGGTTAGGCTCCAGTCACCCGTGACCCCTCAATGGGAAGAAGCGGCACTGCAATCCCTCCCAGGGATTAGCAGTAGATAATGGATGGATGGATACACTTAGCTGAGTATCTTTCTTTAAATCGAGTTTCTACACTTGTGTTTCACTGTACTATTCTGTCATGATCACCTCACAAGAACACGGATACATCTCTTGGCAGTATGTCTTATCTGAATGTATTAGTGTGACATCACACCTAATACACCTAATATGCTCACATAAAAGGCATGGATATCTAAAGCATCTGTGTGCTTCTCACACACCACTGCTATGTTTATTTGGTGCTTTTTAGTGCAGAATGTTCCCACGCAGTAAATGAAAATTCTGAAATTAAAGTTGGACTATTTTAAATTGTGGATCACCTTTGATAAACTGGGATGATGTTGCATTCCTGTACCGTTAGATGGCAGGCTGAGTATTGACTGATCCCCTATGAAAACTACAATATCCTGGAAGCAGATTACCGGGCACGCTGTCTCCGAAAATGGGACTAGTTGTTCCCACCGATATACCTCCAAGGGGCGCTCTAACCCTACTTTACGCAATGTGTGCCATGGCAGCCATGTATTGACCTTACAGAGGTACATTTGTTCTGGTGGAGCTCTGACTGGCCGGTAGAGAGGGATGGATGACAGCGATCGCAGGAAGAATAGAGAAACCTGAGCGCAAGAGGGTGGAGAGAGGGGGAGAGAGGGAGTCGAATAGTCACACACCGTGCCTTTAACAGAAGCGGCCATTACGCTTGGGAAGCATGCAGTGGAGCTAGAGCGGTTTCCACCGTTTCAGGAATACTCCGAAAGGGAGGGACAGGCTATGAAGTGGTATCCGGATAACATTTCATTGGACCTTCGTTTCTGATTTCGGAAGGAATCGGGCAGCCCACAACGACCCCCCTTTGCGCGCGCACACACACTCACACACACACACTTCAGCCGCGCGCGCACACACACAAAAAGCATTCGCCGGTTAGGACGTTGCAGTGGGAGGGATGTGAGGGAAGCGATACGCCTGGAATTGTGGCTCTTTAGGCAGATTTTGCCGAGAGAAAACGATGTAGGCAAACAAAATAGATATTTACGCTTCTTTGTTTCGTAAACATAACATTGTTTTATATATTCATTGGACGCGGTGGAAGTCTACAGTTTCTGTCTACTTAAAAGACGATTGGACTACACTACACTTTAACACCAATGTAACAAATATTTGATATTCGCTGGTAGTTAAATTCACAAGCAAGCGTGGTAGTGTGCCGCATCCACCGTGGCTTCAAACGCAAACCGGATTTGACAGCTGCGTTGGCGAGGAACCGGATCCACCGTCCTGGATTACCGCGGTATAGCGGGCCATTCGGTGCCTAGACACCGGTAGCGGAGATACCATGGCCGGTTTTATACCGGGTTTACTGCCCACGAACCATTCCCAGGAGAAAGAATTCGCTCAGGCATACGAGGATGTCCTGGAGAGATATAAAGGTAAGATGTAAACCGGGGAGAGGGGGTCATGAGTTGAGTTGATCTCCGCTTTGACAGCAGGCTACATTATAATCTGGATTGTTTCATTGTTTACAAACGGAATAAGAAGGGTATAGCTTCGCTGTGCTACATTGTTCCCCCAGTGTGAGATGTAGTATATCCTTTCAAACACACAGCATCATAGGCTACCGAGACATGGAGGGACGTTAAAAGAAGCAGTTTTATGAAGTCCCACGTTTGCCCACGTCAGGAAATTTTTCCCCACATGCTCACAGGTCTGTTGGCGTCTAGAGAGTTTGTAAATGCTGCATAGACCGTACAGCGTGCAGGCCTTCTCAAGTCAACAAAAAGCATTGTTTACCATTTATTTTGTGTGATTCAATTCTGCAGCCCGCCAAGGCGACAGCTCTTTTTGCTACCATCCTACGCTGGCGGTACCACCAGCCTTTGGACCCGCTGTTTTACCATCTCGATGACAGGGGCGCTTTAAAAATGAATGCCTGTACTGAAATTGACCATGATGGGGGAGGCAGAGGGGAGGGGTGCCAGTCAATAGACGCGGGTCACATCTGTGATGCTGCCCTTGATGAACACTATTGTCTTTTAATTATTGATTATTGCGACAACACTCGACCCTTTAGGTGAGGGAGTGTGAGACACAGGCAGACGCAGCGAGTCCGAAAGACTGAGAAAAGGGGTGGTGTAAATGATTTTGTTGTGAGAGACACATGATCTAAGCAACTTCATGGAGACAAACAACAGTTTAGGAAGACCGCACAGGTGGATCGCGGCCACACAGAGGAGTATTTTCAGTGTCATGGCTGTGCAGTAGAAACGTACAGTGACCTAACGGTTGCTTTGTCTAAGCAAGTAAAGTTATTCTTGGACAACATACAAAGTGTTTCGCAAGTCTTTAACGACATTATTAATATGACACGCTCTGCAAAACAAATGTGTTGTTTCTCAGAAGCCCAGCGTGGAGCCTACGGTATCAGTTACAGCTAGATGTATGTCAGCAATCACAATATTAGTGTCGCTCAACCTACCGACTCTCCTCCTCTCTTCCCTTTTTGTCACTGTCCTTCCATCTCAGCTATGTCTGTCACACTTGCCTGTCGTCATCTACTCACGTGGCTCCTGTTGTGTCTGACAAATGCTCAGCCTTTTTAAATAGCTGCCAAACATGGAATGGTTGAGTCAGAGTCACAAGAAGGACTAAGTGTTCAGTTCTCAGTCAGAGGCTGGGGAAATAGTCTGGACTGCAAGACCAGCCGTGTAGTGGAAAAACACCAAGCACCTTACTTACAATCAGTAAATATCTGCATCCCTCCAGCAATGCTGATTGTGCTTGACTTCTTTTGTCAGAATGTGTGACTTTAAGATACTTATTTACCCTCTAGCATTTCACGTTGCCATGGCTCAGTCTGTATCGAGAGCCATGTCCTCCATCTTGTTGTCTGTCAGCATGAAATACCATGTCACAGTTCTACCTGTCTACGTTCTGTCCTCAGCAGTGACTCAGGAAGACATGAGTGGAAGTCTCTAGTCTGGTCTATAGTTCTGATGAATCTGTTGCTAACCATATTTCATGCTCGTTTTACTGGTGCGAGTGAATGCGTTTGTGTGTTTAGCCTGTAAAATGCATGGCACTTTATGACAGTTTTACTGAAGAATAGAGGTGGAAAGGTGAACTGCGCTGAGAGCCAGGGGTGTCACTTGACAGGAACTGGAGGAGGACACCTGATAGCAGTTGAATCATTCAGGAGAGAGGGAGGAGACTCAAGGTGGCTGGAAGGGAGGAAGATGGAAACAGCACAGATCAGATGCATACAGATGCATATAAGGAAAGAGCCAGGAAGGAATGGAGGTGTGTGTGTGTGTGTGTGTGTGTGTGTGTGTGTGAGGGGGTTCTTTAGCAGTGGAGGACTTCATACATGGAGTTGACTCGCTACAGAACAATGACAGGATATTCTACAGTGGATGTGACTGGGTTAGCAATGGGAGGAACACAAGGGCATGAGTCATTGCTTACACACACACACACAAACCATTGTTGACCTGAATGTTTTACCTTATACTGTATATTATGTATATTATTCTCCCACATTCATCCACCAGTGACGTTTTACTGTCTGCCTGTGCCATGTTATGTTTTCTGCCCCCTGTGTACTGGTGAGCTGTCTGCCCCCTAAGCTGCCTTGTTTGGAAAGATGGCAACGCATCACCCAAAGCACTCTGATTTTTCGGACCTATCATCAAGCAGATCTAGGACACGCACACGCACGGAAGGAATAATAGGTGCTATCACACTCGGCCTCTATGCATGATAGACGAGGATATGATGCCAGCTGAAAAGGAAGTGAATGTCAGGAAATGTCTGGTTTTTCCCTTTGGAGTCACAATATCGCTGACTCCACGTTTTCATGGAGTGCAGGAAGTGGCAGGCTTTTCTGGGCCTGTGTTTCCGGTCTCTTATGTTCTCAGTAGGGAGGGATACTCATAAAGGCCTATGAATCCTATTTAGATTCATTATTTAACAATGTTTGTGCAATATTTGATGCAGAGTTTGAGACAGGCTGAGGCCCAGATAGACGCACAGACACAAACACAAATAGAGGCTTTGATAGTCTAGTGGAGTTGAGCTGAGAGCGGAAAATCCCTTAAAGTTCCACAACAGTTTGGGTGACTGAAACCTCGTCCCCGGATGAGAATGGAGAGGAGAGACTATGAAAAATAGAGTGAGTTAGAGAGGAGAGGGTGAACTGAGGCAGACGAGTGATTGGACTGAGGCTCTGACTAGCGATCGTTACAGCTGGATTTTTCCATGTGGCCTAGTTTTATCTTACGAATCTCCTGCCCCCCCACCCGCTGTCTGTCAGGGTAGAATTCTGCATGCACGAACACAACCCCCATTGCTTTTATTCATCCTCAATTATTTCTACCTTTCATGTTCTAACTGTGCTTATTTGCTCAATATATGTTCCCCCTTGTGTCTCAAACTATAAAAAAGCATTGAGCCGTCTTTTTTATTCTTCCCTCTCACTTTCAGCCTTCCTCTCCTCTCTCCTGCTCCAAATCCCTTCCCTTTCTTCTGCAGTTACTTCCTGGTTAGTCACATTCTCCAGAATCACCTGACTGTGCCAGCAGGAAAAACAAACGCTCACAGAGTTGGTCCAACTCCTCCGGGTCCAGGCTGCTGCTCTGCACTCCATTAGGAAACTTATCCTCCAGTTCTGAGAAAATGAAGCCCTCTGGGCAACTCAATTTCTCTCTTTCTCTTTTTGCTTACATTCTTTATTTCTCTCCCTCTCTCCTTCCCTCTTCCATCAGCTCTTTCTTTCCCTTTCATCCTCTCCTAAACATTGCACAGTCTCTCTTTGTTTTGCATCTTTTCACTTTCCTTCTGTCTTTCTCCCCACATCCCTGTCTCTCATCACCCTCTCCTGTCAGCAGGCCTTCTCTCTGGGCTGTTCCTCTTCCAGTCTCTTGCATAAGTATCCAGCTGACTTTTAGAAAAATAATCAATGAGCTTTATGTGTGCTCCTGTTTGTGTGTGTGTGTGTGACAGATCAGCAGTAACACAGCCTGCATTCATAACTGTAAACTGTGCCAGATTGAAACAGAGGAACGTCGACTGGAACCCCCAAATGTTCTCTGCCGGTTCTCCATTGAATATGTTGCCAGTGCTGGCTGGGGGTTGTAGGTCTTCTGGATCCACACTGACATGGAGCTACTTTTCTGTTAGGAGCTCCTGGAAGCGAACCAGCTTTTCTGAGTCTTTAAACCCCAGGCTGTGTGTGTATGTGTGTGTGTGTGTGTGTGTGTGTGTGTGTGTGTGTGTGTGTGTGTGTGAATATGTGTGAGTGATCAGAGAGAAAAAAATCTACCCTAAACCCACTTATTAGGCACTGCAGTGTGTGTGTGTTGTCTACAGGGCCCTTGGACTGCTGCCTTGAGTAGAATCAATAATGAGGCTCCTGCAGAGAAGCAGAGAGAGGGGATCCACTGTGACCTCTGGCCACTCCTGGCCCTCCACACTCAGGCTGTGTTAGTCTTCTGGTGGTATTGTGTGTGTTTGGGGAGTTCTGGTGGTATTCTGTGTGTGTGTGTTTGGGGAGTTCTGGTGGTATTCTGTGTGTGTGTGCGTGTGTTTGGGGAGTTAGGGATGGGAAGGTGGGCCATCTGTGTGAAAAGGTGCAGAGAAGTTAGGATAAAGGAAGAAGAGGAAGGGGTAGAAAGAAAGCGAGAGACTGGTACAGCAGATGGGAATAAAGGGGACTAATAGAGAGAGGAAGGCAGAGCGGGGTGTCAGGAGAAAGGGTTATATGGAAGTGGTAGGTGAGAGAGGGAGAGAGAGAGAGAGAGAGAGTGAGGAAGAGAGGGGAGAGAGGTCAGGCGGGGAGGTATGGATGGATAGTGAAGGGAGACGTTGTTGGTTAATTAATCATGGACTGGGCTAGAAGCACTATGGGGGACGTTGGCCGGGGAAGCATTGATTTCACATGGGTGCACAGGAGCCCCCCCCCACATACACGCATGCACACACACACATGCACACACACACACACGCACACACACACACAACATACACATGCAGAACATATCCTTTTGCAAGCCTCACCTGTCTTTTGTTAGGCTGTTCCATCTCTTTCTTTCTCTTCTCTTCTCTCCTCTCTGTTTTATCCTTTTCACACAGAGATGGACCCTCAAGGTAATACTGCACATGTGCAGTGACACAGAGATGACTTTACTCTGTGTTAGGGATGTTCACCACTAGGCTATATTACCAAGCTGCTACCACACCTTCTGAATGCAGAAGGGTAGCCATTTCTACTCTCTCTATTCTCATCCTTCTGTTCTCACTCAATTCTTTCACATTCTTACTCTCTCTCGGACTCTCTCTGTCACTGTCCATATCCTTTCATCATCTTGTTCTCCTGACATGCTATCCATTCTTATTCAGTCTAAAGCGTCAGTCTATTCAGTCTAGAGATGTAAAAAAAGGATCTTATGTTAAATAGAACTTTTGAGGTTCATAGATAAAATAGTGTTTTGTGAAGATGGTGTAACACCTCTGGGTTATGCTGGATGTGGGACAGAAGGTACCAACCCCAGGTCAAACTCTCAACCCTAATCTCCTCCAATCCCAATCTCAAACTCATAGCATCTTGTTACTTCATAACATCCAGGTCAACTCAGGTTACTAGGTCAGAGATGATATTCTGGGCGTACACGCACACACACACACACTATGTTAAGGCATGCAGTGTATGTTAAGGCATGCAGTGGGATTTCTCTCATTTAAATGAATTCACGAGACATTGGTTATTAACCCTTGCCCTCATCTTTGTGTGTGTGTGAATGCACTCACTGCTGAAGGTGTTAATCAAATCTGTCTGTCCATTCTATGATGGCGCATCTCTTCTGCTGAGTTATATTTGCAGCCGATGATTCTGAATTGATGTGTGTGTGTATGCGTGTCTGAAAGCAGGATTTGCTATTCACATTATCTGCCCTCATGGTTTTATATTTGGCCGCCCCCCGTGTAGACCGCCCTAATCGCTTTATCCACTTTTCTGTACCAAAACACCCCCTCCGAGCTGGCTGCAGTGGAATTGCCCGGCCTTGTCAGTATCCTTCTACATTCTTGGTCCCTACCATTGACTCCTGTGGCTGAGTCAGAGGGGGTTCTATCTGATCTTGATGCAGACATGATTGGAGAGTGGAGCCTGTCCTTTTGGCCTGTGTACGTTCTTTTCTTAGTGGTTTGTCACTTTTCTGGGACTTCCAGAAAGGACTGACATCAGACTTCCTTTGGCATGCACCCTGGTGAGGGGTCCTCTGTTTTACAGTAGCTTATCACTGCAGGAGTGTGAGGACCCTGCTCATCACTACTCCCTTATCCAGTCCTTGATAAAGCCCTCATCATGCCATTCCTCTGAGAACTCTCCTTTCATCTCCCCTCCCCTCCCCTCCCTCCCCCTTTCCCTTCCTCCTCTCCCTGGGTGGCAAGGCCACAGTGTTAGTTTGCTGGTGGCATTCTCTGGCTTCTCTCCTGGCCTCTCCTCCTGTTCCACTTCATCCTGCATCTTCATCCTCGTCATGTCTGATTACCTTTAGAGTGTCCCTCTTTGTCTTTCCCCTCCTCCACCTCCCCCTCTTTCTCCCTCCACCCAGTTGTCATTTCCTTGGCATGCTCTCTATCTGTCCGCTCTCTTTTATCTATTCTCTCTGTCTCTCTTTGTATTTTTCTCTCTCCCCTCCCCTCTCTCTGTCCTATTCTCGCTCCCCCCCCTCCCAGTCGGTCTTAGTTACTAGGTCAGTAGTCAGTGGTAGTGCTAATCTGTTTTGGGCTACAGCTTTCTTAACAAGCTTGTCTCCTAATTGAGTAAATCTATAATGATCTTCCCTTAAGGCTGAGTGAGATGGATGTGTGTGTGAGTAAGATGCACAGTAGTCGTAGAATGCTCTCCTCAATCCATGATCAGTTTATGTATCACCTGAAATACTAAATGATTAATTATCTTTATTATGTGACATGGAAGTATTACAGTCCTTTTCATCACATGGCAGTATGACTAGATGCTCCCTCCGGCCCTCATAGGAGATCAATTAATATCTTCCAAAGTATCAAATGAATGAATTGTATTTGTGTTGTAGTGATTCTTCTAGTTCTTATGCATTTCACAGACTCTTTAAGGCTTTTGTATGTGGGAGAGCCCTTGTATGGTCCATCAGATGTGGCTGCTTCTGTGGGAGGGCCTCTGTCACGCAGGGCTGGGCTTGTTCTCAATGTTCTCTGCTTGCTTCCAATTCTAGATTAAATCCTGTCATTGAAAGACAGGAGGCATAGCTCGTTGATGCCTGAATACAGATGACTTTTGAAACAATGTTTAGAGCTCCGGATGCTGGCATAGTAATTTCTGCTGCTTTTAGTGAGTCATTTGTGTTTCAAAAGTGTCTGCCACATTTTACATTCTGACCCGTTTGAGTGAAATCGCATATAGGAGAGGCAGCAGGGAGAAAGACAGGGTGAGGACTGAGTACTAGAAGACAAACAGAGAACAGGAACGTCCTGAATACCACAGACACGAAATCCTCTGGAAAGAGAGAAGGAATGAAGGATGATGGAGATGGAAAGATGCCTGGAAAAGAAGTTCATTGTGAGCAAACCAAAGCGGCAGGGAAAGAGAGCTGAACGAGTGGAAGTGATACGCATCAGGCTTTGTTTTGTGCTTCACAAGATTGAGTACGTTCATGTTTTAGCACCTGTGGTTTCAGAGAGTCAACCTGACGACCTGCGAACTGAAAACCAAACGAAGTTTGAAGTTCAACTGCAGTCAGTTTCAGCTCTAGTTAGTCTCCGCTCTAGTTAGTCTCCGCTCTAGTTAGTCTCCGCTCTAGTTAGTCTCCGCTCTAGTTAGTCTCCGCTCTAGTTAGTCTCTGCTCTAGTTAGTCTCAGAAGTAGTTAGTCTATGCTCTAGTTAGTCTATGCTCTAGTTAGTCTCAGCTCTAGTTAGTCTCAGCTCTAGTTAGTCTCTGCTCTAGTTAGTCTCCGCTCTAGTTAGTCTCCGCTCCAGTCTTAGAAATCAACAAATACTAAATGAATCTAACCCACAACAATCTGTCCAAATAGCTTCCTCATTGGCCAGTCATTCTGTAACCCCATGTTTCACCCCATAGCTGTGTGTTGACTATCCGTGGTCCACATTAGCCTGTGTGTGTTATGAGCCCATGGCTGACGTGGCTGGCTTAGTGATCGATTGGACCAATTACCTGATACAGCTCAGTCAGGCAGAGGGGGGAGGAGGCACAACAAGGTGGTCCTGCTTGTAGGCCTGTGCTCATGTGCTTGTGTAGTGTGTGTCTCTGTGTGAGAGTGTGTCCCTGCCCTGAGTGTGAATATGTGTAGATCTGAGAGAAAGAGAGCCAGGTCTGAGTCAGGCTGACCTGGCCCATCTGTCAGGGGGGG